>CM062819.1:1478765112-1479127612 GCA_031772625.1 Pinus tabuliformis | reverse complement strand
ACTCATTACAGTTGAAGAACCACCTAAGGGAAAGAAGCAACCTCAACCTACAGTAGGGTTTCCTTGGGAAATTGAGATAGAAAAATGCAGTAGCAAGAAGAGCAGTAGAAAGAGCATCAAATAGACCAGAAAACAAAGCATGAAACATGTCAGCATACATGAAGAACAATAAGGCGAGAAAGATGAATATGTTTCTCAGAGGATGAGCAACAATTTCAGTAGGGGGTGTGATGGGCCTCCAAATTAGACATAAATTAAGGCCCATCTAACCTTTCTTAGGCATGTGAAGGCTATATTACTCCTCTCCTTCTACACTTAATAATGTTTTTTAGCTTTAATATGTTCATTAGGAAGGTTTATGGATAATTGCATATTTGTGCCTAATATTATTTATTTTTGTAGAATATTGTCAGAATATTGGGTAGATTATGGAGAGTTGGAGGAGGAGATAATTTAGGTACTTTCCCCCTACTATAGGAGGATAAATATTTGATAATAAATCAACAATTTGTTATGAAACTATTGCATAGATTTTGGAGCTCCAATGATTGAGAAAATCTAGGAATGTGTTCCCTGTCATTTAATGCAGATTCCTAGTGTTGGGAACCAAATCCACTATTTGAGGGATTTTGGAGGGGAAAGATTCCTCCTTTCATGGGGAATTCTTCCTAATCATTTTTTATAAGTACCAAGTCGAATTTTCCTCTAGGGGTTGATTTTTATTAGTCTTCTTGTGGAGAGAACTCATATTTTTGCAGCTCCACTTTCATTTCTTGTAGGGATGTAATTGTATTGATGGAAATAATGAAGATTAGTGCCATGTTCAGCTTCTAAATCTTGGTCTCCTTCATAGGACTCTGATTTTTCTTGGGATTTTCCATCCCAAGAGCCTCATAGCACTTTTGTATCATTTATTTTTCTTCCTTTCACTTCTTATTCACATGCATCTCTTGTTCTTGTCTTTTTCTATTTTTGCATTTAGTATTGATGATTTCTTGTTGTAGGATTGGGTTAAATGGTTGAAGTAAGTTCTTTTGCAGGATCAAAAGCATGATTTCATCCTTTGAACAAATTTTGAAGGTCATAGTAATCATTGAGCTACTTGGATTAGTTTTCTTATTCCCAAATCTAAATTTCTGGAAGTCCCTTGTGGCAAATAGTAGTAAATTTCTGCTATTTTTTAGAACATTCTAACGAGATTCAATCGAGTTGATTCCACTTGCATTAGATCACAAAAAATTTCCAGTTAATAAAAAAATTTACCCCATTTCATTCACACTTGATTAGGTTAGGCATTTGATAGATTAACTAGCTCACTAGTTCTCGAATTTCTAGATTTTAGACTAGTAATTTTCTGCTATTTTTTAGCATGTGTTAACAGGGGTATTTTTGAGTGATTCCACTTGGAATGGAGACCTAAGACATCCTAGTCAATAAAAAAAAATTCCCATCCAATTTGGATTTTATTTTCTTGGTCATTCGGTGAATTATATCTTCCTGTAGCAAACCTGTTTCTTGTAGCATATTCCTGTAGCACTCTTCCAACATGTATATACTTGCCCAGATTTGCTCAAAAAGGTTTTTTTTTGTCCCTTAGGGTTTAATCATGATCCTTAGGCTCTAAATAAATGGTTGAGTAGGAATAAACACCACTTATGACTTTCCTTTTTACTCATGCAAAACATCTCAGCGAATCGAGTTAATGGACAAATTTATGAATTGGATAATACAATAATGATTTTCTTGATTTCCACATCCAATGAACTTTGTAAATGGATCTAAAATATATGAAATGTAATGATTGATATTTAGTTAAAATTTATCCCTAGCTAGAATGAGAGAGCGTTGCCGAAGTAAGCCACTATGATGGAGATGGCTCTAGAAAATCTCTTTATCCTCATAAGGCCCATAGTAATTCACAAGAATGCCATGTTGTTCCATTCCTCTAAGAAATCATTCCAGGATGATACCAACCTTTGAGGAGTGTGTCCTATGAGATGTAGCACATGGACTCCATAAGACTGGTAGACCCTTAGAGCGACACACAACATCCACAATACGTATATACTATTGAAGACGTATTTGTAGAAGTTACACTATGACTTTATCACCTAGGACCACGATTTACCGAATAAAGATAACAAAGGGACAATGTAAAACCACCAATCTACAAAGGGCACGTTTTTTAGAAGGGCATCCTACTCCATGAATATTTAAGGACATTAAGATCATGGGGAAACCTTATTGGAGGGCATCTCAGCTCTAAGGTCCTTAGGGGAATCAGAAACATTCAATATATCCTTGAAGAGACAACCTGGATGGCACCATCATAGGAAATCTCTTTTTTTATTTTGTTTTTTATTCCCGATGGTGACATTGTTGAAAGAAAATTTAGGATCACCCTGGACAAGAGCACTAGGATGATGGGAGAGGTATATAGGAATAACAAAATGGTTGAGGGACAAATGATAAGTAGGATCGAAAGAAAGAGAATTTAGTGCAAAAGAAACCTCCGCCTTAGGATATGAACCCTGAGAAGAGAAAGACATAGTGGAAGGTCGAGTCGTCTGGTTAAGACATCTTCCAGAAGAAGAAATAAGGTTTTATATGAAACCAAATGTAAATAGTGTAGCCTGAGGGGATCCATAGGAGTGAAGGAGAGGGTTTTTGCATGAAGGGTGGATGAATAGGTTAAGAGAAGGGGGGGGGATTCTCATAATAGGATCCATAACAATTGAGATACTTAGGATCATATGAGATGTCAGAAGAAGGCACAAAGGGTTTAACAACTAATTTATCTAGCAGGAGAATGTCATCAGCAGAGAGGGATAAAATGAGCTTACCTAAGAGACCTTTCGATAATGAAAATGAAATCCCAGAAGAAAGAGGTGGAAGAGACACTCCATTTGCTGCATCTCAAATAGATTCTCACCTGCCATCCAAAGCTCCCAACCTCCAGTAAAAACGAGACAATCCTCAATACTAGAGTCCAATTGAAATGAGATTCTTTGTTATTAGTTGTGTTGGTTTTATTAAAAAATTAGTTTGTTTTTTTAAATTTGTGTGACTAGGAGAAAATAAACATTTATATCATTATTTTTAGGGAAAATTTTTTTTTGGACATTTTCTCAAAAAAATATTTTCTCATTTGGTTAAAAATTCGCCCCATATATATATATATATATATATATATATAGATACTATTCGCCAAAATTACCAATTTTGATAGTAAATTACAAGTTTTTTATTGAATACTGGCCCACTTTCTATATGTATGACTTTTCAAACCAAAATAGTCACTTATAATACTATAAATAGGTATAATATTTGAATCCTTAAAAAATACTCTGGAATTTCTTTTTATTGTGTAGAGGCACCCTCGAGCGCAGTATGGAAGAGAATTTGTAATGTCTTGTCCTTTAAACATTTTGACTTAGTTAAATTACATAAAAATAAAAATTAAATTAAATAAAAAATTAAATTATTAATTAAAATAAAATTGAGATAAAATAGTCAATTTACAATTGGCACTTTTTGTGTTACGTAAATATTTTGGCATCAGGTTATAAATTAAATTAAAAAAATAAATAAATAAAATAAATAATTAAAATAAAATTGAAGTAAAATAATCAAATTGAGGTGAACTAGTCAATTTACCATTCTTAGTTTTTGTGTTATGTAAACTTTTTGACTCTAGGTTTTGACAACCCATGGTTTTTCCCTGATATTCTTCTCTAATCTAGCCCTTTTAAAAATATAAAAATTCAATTCCACACATAAAAATAACCAAGCTTTCGATCTATATATTGATGGATGACTCTAGAATCTAAGATAGAAAAATATTTTCCTTCTCTTACCATGGGTTTTTTTAATAAGCTCCAGCTATTATTGGTAAAGTAAGCAGTAGCATGAAATTTTTTGTAAAGAAACCTATAGATCAACTCAGAACTGGAAATACCCATAAGATAGGATTATTAAAATTCCAAATCCATTTTGCAACATTGCTTAAGCTTCAACTATTATTAGTAAATGTAAGTAGCGGCATCAAACTAAAACTTTGATTCAAAGTTATGTTTTTTTGCAATTATCTTTTGCTTTTAATACAATTTTATGTTTTTTTTTCTTCTTTTATATTCTAATGGAAATGGTAATGAATATCATAGTGTGAAACCATATAATAGATATATATGCAAAACCATAAGATATGTATATGGAAGAAACCCATTAAGTTTCTTACATCGAAAATATGACCATTTTCATGAACGCTTGTGTAGATTTATCAAATAGATCCATCTATATTCTTATCAGAATAGATCCATTTATATTCTTTAACATAAGGCACATTGTTTTAGCAAAATATTATTTTTTATATAATCTAAATACATTATATATACATTTGGATTATATGAATTCAACATTTTAAATTAATTAATTTCTTGATTAAAATTTATTTTTAAAGTTTATTGATAAAAAATAAAAATAACTCATTAAACAATTGCATTTCAACTAAATCAAAGTTTTACTTTGATCTATAAAATATAATTTCTCTTCTTTTTTATAAATGAAATTTAATTAAAATAAAGCTTTTTATCTTGTATATAGATTTATTAATTTCAACATTTTACTATTATAATGTATCTAAATATATTGAATGTGAAGTCAATTTTATCTTTTTATAAGCATAGAATTCTTCATAGTATATGGTATTATATTGTTGTAAAGTATCTTTTATATGTGGTTCATAGTTTTTGGAGATAGGTCACTGTTACGTTCATGGAATATTGTACCAGACAGATTTGGCTGAAAGGATCACTTCTTGGGGGCTCAATCATTAAGCATGACCCAATACTATTGTAAAGTTTTATCATAAGTTTTTTTTGAATTCCTTCTCAATAACAACTATAAGACACATTTTAAATTTAGATATTTATGTCAATTGAATTTTTTTATTTGTATAATAAATTTAATATAATCATTTTTTTTTTCCAAAAATAGAGTTTGAAACTTCTTTGTAATGGTTTAATGTTATGGAAAAAAATAGTGTTTTAAAAACACCTAAATTGTTAGTAATGTCTAATAAATAATTTTTAACTTTATGAGAGATTTTTCGGCGTAGTAAGTCCGTTAGATCTGTGAAGGACCCTATCGACCCTAAGGACATGAAAGGGGTATATATTATTCCTTGTTCTTGTGGGACCCCCTATATTGGTGAGATTGGTCGCTCCATTAATCAAAGGGTTAGTGAACACGCAACTGACTTTAAGCGTAGGAGAACCAAGTCTTCCGCTTTGGCAGAGCATGCGGAGAAAACCAATCATCATGTCTGTATTGAGGAGGCTAGTGTTATTGTTAGAGTTTCGCAATTCCATCATCGGAAATTTAGGGAAGCCCTTGAGATTGAAAAAAGGCCAAGCAATCTCAATAGAAAGGATGGCTGGAAGATTAGTAGTTGTTGGGTCCCAACCCTCTCTTCCTAGTCGTTTTCTTCCCTTCTTCCCCCCCCAGGTTATAGCTGGTTCTTGTTTTCTTTTTTAGCAAATTTCCCCTTGTTTTCCCGTATCCTGTGGCCTTGGTTCTTTGAGGAGTGGTTGATATAGTTTGAGGTATTTTAATAGCATTTAGTTTATGCTATTAGTTATATACTAATAATTTTAACTTAATTAATAAAAGAAAAATAATCTTGAAATCAATCTATGATAATATGCTAATTTAACACTTAAATAAACAATTAATTAAATTTAAATTATTTAAAATATTCTTTCTAACCCTCAAATCACTCTAATATTTATATATTTATATTTAGTTAATAACTTTTATAACTAACTATTAATTTAAAATTAATTTATTTTAATATATATTTTTAATTAAAAGTTCATAAAATAATTAAAAACTTCTCTATTCATATGGCCCTTTAACTTTTAATTTAATAAGAATATAACTAACTATCAATTTAATAATCAAATTAAATTAACTTATTTAATTTAATTCAATTAATTAATAAAAAAAAAATAATCTTGAAATCAATCTATGATAATATGTTAATTTTAACACTTAAATAAACAATTAATTAAATTTAAATTATTTAAAATATTCTTTCTAACGCTTAAATCACTCTAATATTTATATATTTATATTTAGTTAGTAACTTTTATTACTAACTAGTAACTTAAAATTAATTTATTTTAATATATATTTATAATTAAAAGTTTATAAAATAGTTAAAACTTCTATATTCATATGTCCCTTTAACGTTTAATTTAATAAGAATATAACTAACTATCAATTTAATAATCAAATTGAATTAACTTATTTAATTAAATAAAGGTTATGCCCCTAGTCCAGTCCAACTAACCGTTTCTCGGTCAAATTTAGCCATTAGTCAATATAGTTGTTACCTGGTCAAGAATTATAGCCGTTGGATGTTCTGCTCTGACTATTTAACATGCAAAGCTAGATCTGATTCTTCAACTTGTCCTGATGATGAACCACACTGGTTGGTTCGAAACGCGTTGACAAATGAAATATCATGTGATTTACGCCGAAAAATCTCTCATAAACTTGATATGGATCACAGAAGCCTCAATTCAACAATTTTCAACTTGTAAATTGACAATAATGGGAAGTAGCGTCCCAAATTAACAGTTGTTGAAAGAAAACAGTAAAACCACGGTAATAGATGGAAACAAACAACGTTACAAATTCAACTAATGGAAGCAAACATAAACCGTAGTAATAATTAGAAGCAATTAGACTTACACATTTGCAATATTTAAAGCTAAATATAAAACCTAACTCTATTTTTAAAAAATAAATGAAAAATATAAACCAGCCTAAAGAAGTGCCCAGAGGGATCAAATCTCTTTTCACTCTAAAATATGTTTGCATCTGAAAAAACTAGAAGGATAAAATCTCTTTTCACTCTAAAGGATGTTTTCATCTCAAGAGACCAGAGGGATCAAATCTCTTTTCACTCTAAAATATGTTGGCATCTCAAGAGATTTGATCCCTCTCTGTGCTTGGTAGATCCAGAGTTAAGATGGATCTAGGTTGGTTTACATAAATTTGGTTTTAAATTTTCTAATTAATTATTAATTCATTATAGTTTAAAAAAATTGATCACCATCATTTAAAAAAAATTGTTGTAATTTTATTATGCCCAGAGGCTCTTTCGAGCCTAGTATAGTAGAGAAGTTGTAATGTAATGTTTAAAATTTTGACTAAGTCAAATTACATAAAAATAAAAATCAAATAAAAATTTAAAAATAAAATTAAATAAAAAGATTAATGTAATATAATGTAAATATTTTAACTTGATCAAAATAAAAATAAAAAATAGAGTAATTAAAATAACCCTATAAAAATAAAATAATAATAATAATAAAATGGTCCATGGTATGATAATCATCCAAGATCCATCTTAACTCTACATCTACTAAGAGGGATCAAATATCTTGATATGCAAATTTCTTTTAGAGTGAAAAGAGATATGATCCCACTTGGTAGATCCAGAGTTAAGATTGTATAAATTTGATCAAATCTATTCTACTCTAGAGACACAAGAGACACAAATTCTACTCTACTATTCTGCGGAATGGAAATCACAATTTAGAACAAAATGAATAGACATGCAACAAGCAAAACCACAAGTACGCAGTGATTTCTAAGGGAACCCAACGAGGAAAAACCCCTCGATCCTCTTTGCATTAATCAGTTGAATAGAGAAACTATTAGAATTGCTTGCTCTATGAGCACAACCTGCAAAATAATAAATGTTCTCTCTGTTGAATGAGAGCCTCTAGCCAACACAACCAATTTATGGCTCCTCCAGCATCTTATTCCCTTGTGAAAATCTGAGCTATTTCGAGCTCCTAAACAATAGGAAGTTCCCTATTTCCTTGCACAATTCCCAAGGATTGATCAACTGTTTGCATGCAAAATTTTGTACACTCCAATAGTATACAAATAATTTTACATTAGCCTTAATTCCTCTACTCTAGCTGAGGAATTTTTATTCCATGCATGCATGCGCTCTTTTGGGTTAATTGATCAGTTAACTAATATATCTGTGAGTTAGTCCGTTGCCTCATTGCACAACTGACCTTCAACTAACTCTATTAATAGTTAGATGTCAATTAACTGAGTACAACTGAAAATAACTGATTTAGATTGCTAAAATTTAGAAATGAACACATGCATGACTGAACGCCAAACCCACTAACTCGAATTTACTGAGCTAACTAAGTTACAAGAGCCATGCCACAGTAGTTAACTACCTCCAAGTTGTCCCGTTGAGGTGGAAATTCGATTTACTCAAATTGACTAAGGCTAAAGTCAAATTGAGCCTTTCTTGCTACACTTTCTAACACTCCCTCTTAGCAAGAAATGGATTTTGCACCACCCTTATCGGACACCTATGGAATGTACACTATCACTATTTCTCACTGTTACTCTTGCTACGAAAACAACTACAACTGCGAAGCATCTGAAAAACATTGAATCAATTGTGTCCTTGTAACTGTCTACTGGGAAGACTACATTGATGTTGATTCTGCACTGTGACTCTTGCACTACTATCAACACTCCTCTGTGCTCCTAAGTATCTAACTGCACCAACTCAAACTGATCCTTCTGCTACTGAATACTATGGGCCCCTATAGCAATGTAATGATCCATGAGAAGGACACCTCAATGGACACTACCCAAATATCCGCAACTTTGGGACTAAGGCTCTACATCGTTCCACCCCACTCTTGGAGGTATATATGCAATTTCTCTCTCTACCCACTTAGCTCAAACTTTCTTTCTATTGGAGGTCTCTGACTACTCCTCATCATTATCACCCTGCTGGTCAACCCAACATCCAACTGGCTGAGGCTCCATCTTGAGAGCTCTATCCTGCTCCCTCTCAAACACCACATCTCTAATCTCTACCTTCCTCCTCAAAGCTACACATGCATCTTCCTCTAATGTATAGAGGCTCTCAATCCTGACACCAATTTGCTTGATCTAACTTGAAGCAAAATTTTTGAGGTAAGCCTTTCCATTTCTGAAGACTACCTCATACCCTTTGTCGTCAATCCTCAATTTGTTCATCAAACCAAGTTTCTTGGCATCACTGCTATTTTCGAATAGCTTAGTGAGGGTCTTCCACATAGCAAAAGGAGTCTCCTCAAGCCTCTTTGAATTAATCAGTTGAAGAGAGAAACTATTACAATTGCTTGCTCTAGCTCTGAGCACAACCTGCAAAAGAATAATTGTTCTCTCTAGTGAATGAGCGCCTCTAGCCAACACTTAGCCGATTTTTGGCTCCTCCAGCCTCATATTTCCTTGCACAAATCTGAGTTAATTTGAGCTCCTAAACAATAGAAAGGGTCTTGATTTCCTTACACAATTCCCAAGGATTGATCAACTGTGTGCATGCAAAATTATGTACACTTCACTAGTATACAAATAATTTTGCATTAGCCTTAATTCCTCCACTCTAGCCGAGGAATTCGAATTCCATGCATGCATGAGCTATTTTGGGCTAATTGATCATTTAACTGACAAATCTCTGAGTTAGATTATTGTCTCATTGTACAACTGTCCTTCAAATGACTCTATCAATAGTTAAAGGTCAGTTAACTGAGTACAACTGAACTAGATTGCTAAAATTTAGCAATGAACACATGCACAACTAAACTCCAAGCCCACTAACTCGAATTTACTGAGCTAATTGAGTGATAAGAGTCATGTCATAGTAGTTAACTACCTCCAAGTTCTCTTGCTGATGTGGAAATTCGATTTACTCAGTTTGACTAAGGCTAAAGTCAAATCGAGCCTTTCTTGCTACACTTTATAACAAAGATGGATCTAGTCTTGTTTATGTAAGTGAAATTTTAATCTTGAGGTTTTGACCAATTTTAATTTTAAGAAACTCTGAATCATCAAATTTTCAAAAAAATTATTAAAAATTATAAAACTTGCAAAAAAATAAAACTCTTGGAAATTTAAACATTGATAAACTCAACATTCTTTAAAACTATTTTTTCTTTATTTAATTATTAACATCCTGCACTTGTTACTTGAATAGGTTTTCTATTTTGAAATATGGCTTTCAGAATTGTAATTTAATTACCAATAATTAGTAGGTGGATGGTAGAAATTTAACCTCCACAAAATATTTAATAATATTATCCATGTCTATTTTTGAATAGGCCTTTTAGAATTTTAATTTAATGATTAATAATTATTAAGTGGATGGTAAAAATATAAACTCCACAAAATATTCTAGAATATTTTTAGTAGTAGTCACTGATCAAAGATTGAGATTTATACCAAAAGTAGTTGCAAACTTTTTGTACTTTTAACTGAATTGATTAATTAAAGAAAAAATTCATATGAACAAGTGTCATATGAATGAGTTGTCATATTTTTGGACATGTGGTATTGATAAGCCATGGTATTGGCCATGATATTGTAACAAAGAGTATTTACATGTTAAGAATCTCTATGGTTAAGGATCTTGTTACATATTTTTTTAAATGTACATATAGTTAACCCATATATTAATTCTTGTAAGAAGAGCTTCGGCGTAAATCACATATAGAGAGAGATCTTTGTCGACGCGTTTCGAGCCAGCAAGTGTGGCTCATCGTCAGGACAAGTTGAAGAAACAGATCCAGTTTTGCAAGTTAAATAGCCTGAGCAGGGCCTCCAACAGCTATCTAGATCAACGGCTAGATTTGACCAAGGGACAGTCAAAAAGTCAAATGGATTATTTAGAGGGGGTTACATTATTAATTTAATAATTAAAAATTATTATTAAATGGGAAATAGTTATAATGGAGACCTAACATTTTATACCTAAGGTAAATGTAAGTTGATAGTTAAATAAATAAAAATAAAAATAAGCAATTAAATAAATACTAATAAATATTCGTTAGTAGATAAATAGATTAAAGAAATAATAAAAACATAAATAAAAATGAAAATAATATATATTCACTAAAATATAAATTGTAAAATAACACTATATAAAAGTTAGTTACGAAAAATTAGATAGAAATAACAATAATAATATAATTAAATAAAATAATATAAATTAGTTATGAAAGAAATAGTAAAATATATATTCGTTAATAACTATATAAAATAATAACAATATATAAAGGCTAGTTACGGAAAACATAAAAATAAATAAATAAATAAATAAATAAATAAATAAATAAATAAATAATAATAATAATAATAATAATAAAAAATAAATAAATAAAAATAAAAATAAAAATAAATAAATAAATAAAAATAAATAAATAAATTAAAAAAAAAAAATAAATAATAAATAATAAATAAAAAATAAAATAATAATAATATTATGTATACGTTAATAGATAAATAAAATAAATAAATTATATATATAAAAATACTAATAATAAAACTAAGTAAATATATATTTGTTAATAATATAAGTACCAATATTAAGCAGGAAAAAAGGGGAGGACGACTAAATAATACTGATATTATTAATATATTTTTGTTAATATACATAAAGATCATATAAAATAGATAAAAAATAAAAATAATAATGAGTAAATAAAAAAAACTGTTAAGAATAAGAAAACCAATATCAACTCGGCAAAGGCGGGAAAGGAACGATACAACTTAGAAGGAGAAGGACCGGAAAGAGTCCAGAGCAAGAAGGATAAACCAAAGGAGACAGGAAGGCTCCAGGGGAACGACGAAAGCGAAAAAGATGAGGGGGGGGGGGGGGGGCGAACTAAGAAGAAAGGGCAGGGATCCAACACCTACTGATCTTCCAGCCGTCATCTCTATTGAGATTGTTAGGTCTTCTTTCAATCTCAATAGCTTCCCTGAGTTTACGATGATGGAACTGGGCAACCTTGGCAACCACCTTAGCCTCCTCAATACAAACATGATGCTTGGTCTTCACCACATGCTCTGCTAACGCTGAAGACTTGGTTCTCCCATGTCTTAGGTCAGCTGCATGTTCGCTGATCCTCTGATGGATGGAGCGCCCCGTTTCCCCGATGTAGGGGGTCCCACAAGAGCAAGGGATCAAGTAGACACCCTTCATGTCCTTGGGGTTAACGGGATATTTCACAGATCAGAGGGAATTACGAATCGTGTTGAGGGGTCTAAAAGAAGAGGGAATATCATACCTCTTAAGGATTCGAGCAATCTTGTCCGTGGTTCTTTGGACATAGGGAAGGTGGACCCCTATTCGGCGTTCCTTAGGTTCTTTTTTAATAGCTACATTCCTAGATGCTTTAAGGAAAGCCTTCTGACCTAGGCGTCTACTATATCCATTCTCCACAAAGACATCAAGGAGATGGGATCTCTCCTTATCAAAGCTCTCATTATCAGAAATCTTGAGGGCTCGAGTAGCGAGGGTGTTAAGGACACCTATCTTCTGAGCAGGAAAATGATGGGAATTGGCATGCAGATACTGCTCAGTATGCGTTTTCTTCCGGAACACAGAGTGGGAGAGATAGCCGTCCTTATTCCTCGAAATAAGAATATCTAGGAAAGGGAGGCAACCATCGACTTCTTTCTCCATGGTGAACTTAATGGCAGAGGACTGACCATTGAGGTGATTGAAGAAGCGATCAAGCTCCTCTTGGCCATGGGACCAGATGACATTAGTGTCATCTACATACCTTTTCCAAAGCTTGGGAAGGAGACGAGCCGAGGCTAAAGCTTTGGCTTCGAAATCTTCCATAAAAAGATTCGCAACAATCGGGGAAAGGGGGGAGCCCATGGCAACACCACAAGTCTGCTCAAAGAATTCACCCTCGAAACAAAAGAAAGTGGAAGTGAGACAGATCTCAACCAGATTTGCGGTATCAGGATCTGTTAGGCGATAGATCACTTCCAAGGCCTCCTTAATAGGGATGCAAGTATAAAGAGAGACCACATCAAAGCTGACGAGAATGTCCTCAGGGTCCAGCCTAATATCCTTAAGCTCCTTAATGAAGGAAGCAGAGTCTTTAACAAAGGACTCAGTGCGGCCGACAAGGGGCTTAAGTTTAAGGGCAAGTAATTTAGCAAGAAGGTAAGTTGGACCACAAATGGTGTTGACGATAGGCCCCAGAGGGGCCCCCTCCTTGTGGATCTTAGGTAACCCATAGATCCTGGGAGTAATGGGACTGCTCTCAATGAGCTTGTGGCCCAGGGAACTCACTGAGTTACTAGACTTGATGGCAAGAGCCACGGTCCTCGAAATCTTCTTCAGAGGGTTCTTGGGTAGTTTTTTATAACTGCCACTATTGTGAAGATGATCTAACATCTTCTTACGGTAATCATCCTTGTTAAGGATGACCGTAGCCCCTCCTTTGTCAGCCTTCAGAATGACAATATCTTCGTTCTGATTTAAGGATTTCAGGGCAGAGAATTCCTCATTGCTGAGGTTCTTCCGAGGGGGCTTAGCATTATGGAGGACGACAGCACAATCCTGCCTAATAGTGTCCTTGATATTCTCAGGAAGATCTCTAATCCCGTATTCTACGTCGCAAATAATGTCATCCACCGGGATGCTTTTAGGGGCAAGGGCAAAGTTTAAACCCTTGCTTAAAAGACTAAAAACAGAGGGAGAGAAAGAAAAACTAGAAAGGTTAACAACCTTATTATTCCGGGAAGAAGGGGGAGGAATAACTGGGTCCCCTTTCAAAACCTCATTGCTATCGAAATCCTTGCTATCTTTATCTTCATGTAATAAAATATTATTATTAGTAATATCTAAACTGTTATCAGTACTAATATTATTCATACTATTAGTGTTAATAGAATAATTATTATTCATATTATTCATGTTATTCTTACTAATATTACTATTATTCATATTGTTATCATTATTATCTGAATAATTAATAATATTATTATTGTTGTTGTTAATAATATTATTAATGTTATTATTAACAATATTCAAACAATAATCCCTCTGATTGATATTATGGTCATTATTAATAATACTAATATTATCGTTCTTATCATATGAACTATTATTATTAGTACCTATATCGTTCCAAATATTCGAATCGCCCTTATTAAATATATCATAATTATTAATGGTATTAATATTATACTTACTATCATTATATCTTAAAGACTTTTCTTTATTACCAAGACCGTTAGCGCAGTTATCATTATCGTTACATCGATTACACACAGGTTTAAAAACGTTACCGCAGGGATTGACCAGGCTGTTCGACGGACTCCTGCACTCGGAAGGATGCAAACGACCCATGCTGGAATGCGAATTATCACTACGGCTGGTAGCGCACCGGTTAATGGAGCTCCTGTAGCACGTGGACAGATGAAACCGATCATGATCATCCGAAGGCGAACCTCCTCTCTGGTGAGCAGCGTCATTGCACCGGTTAATCGAGCCCTGAGGTGGATAAAAGTCCATCGAACACGAGACAGAGCCATCCTCCCGGTCAGCCACACAACTATTCCGGGCAATTGAGCACTGAAGCAAATCCAGCGAAGGAATTTCACTTCGGTCAACAGCGCTAATCTGATGGCAGCGTGCGACATTCTGCAATAAACCCCGATCTTGAGATGGAGATACAGAACATTCCCGGTCAGTAGCACAACCATTACGCATAAGATGAACCGGAGAACCTGAGGGAGTCGCGCCATCAGGAACCATCGCCAAGGAAACCTGATCCATCGAACGAACAACCTTAGACGGGCCCGATCTCTGGATAACAGGCTGATCCGGAGAAACAGGAGGATAAACCCCAACTGAAGAAGGGGCCGTC
The DNA here is from genome assembly GCA_031772625.1 of Pinus tabuliformis. Classification (NCBI taxonomy): domain Eukaryota; kingdom Viridiplantae; phylum Streptophyta; class Pinopsida; order Pinales; family Pinaceae; genus Pinus; species Pinus tabuliformis. The sequence continues at coordinate 1,479,112,847 of CM062819.1, read as the reverse complement.
CCAACTCTGCCACCAGAAGGACAGCAATGCGGAACGGAAAGAGTAGGCTGCTTGGGACGAGGCTCAAGAATAGCAGAGCGCTCCCCAGAGGTCCTTTGACCTTCTGCGGGAGAGGAGAAAGACACCCAAGAATGGAGGGCCGACTTTTGGCCAGCAGAAATGCAGCTCCTCGAAAAATTAACCACTGATTCACTACCAGAGGATTTCCGAGCTAAACTCTGAAACTTCGCAGCTTGCTTTTGTCCCCTGATCTCTTCCAACCGTAACGATTTTAATGCAGAACATGCGTCTATCCTGGCCCACAGGGAGGGGGAGATCAAGTTCGAAAGCTCCAAGTGCAAACCCGGAAGATCATGAGAGAAACGAGAGAGGTCTCTCTTGACCCTATCAATTTCAGATCTTAAAAGCGCAACGCTGGCTTTTATGAACACCCCATGGTTAGAAGGAGTGTGAAGGCGATGGCTTATCTGAGCGAAGAACAGGATAACTACGGAGTCTCTGCATCTCTTCAGAAAGGCTAGATCTGTTTTCAACTTCGAGACCTGCAAGCGTGCCCGTTCAAAAAGATGAACCTTAGATGAAATGGCCTTACCATGCAGGGAGTCAATTGTTAAATTGAAACTTCTGTGATCCATAATAGTTGTAAGAAGAGCTTCGGCGTAAATCACATATAGAGAGAGATCTTTGTCGACGCGTTTCGAGCCAGCAAGTGTGGCTCATCGTCAGGACAAGTTGAAGAAACAGATCCAGCTTTGCAAGTTAAATAGCCTGAGCAGGGCCTCCAACAGCTATCTAGATCAACGGCTAGATTTGACCAAGGGACAGTCAAAAAGTCAAATGGATTATTGCGAATCTTTCCCCGATTGTTGCGAATCCTTTTATGGAAGATTTCGAAGCCAAAGCTTTAGCTTCGGCTCATCTCCTTCCCAAGCTTTGGAAAAGGTATGTAGATGACACTAATGTCATCTAGTCCCATGGCCAAGAGGAGCTTGATCGCTTCTTCAATCACCTCAATGGTTAGTCCTCTGCCATTAAGTTCACCATGGAGAAAGAAGTCGATGGTTGCCTCCCTTTCCTAGATATTCTTATTTCGAGGAATAAGGACGGCTATCTCTCCCACTCTGTGTTCCGGAAGAAAACGCATACTGAGCAGTATCTGCATGCCGATTCCCATCATTTCCCTGCTCAGAAGATAGGTGTCCTTAACACCCTCGCTACTCGAGCCCTCAGGATTTCTGACAATGAGAGCTTTGATAAGGAGAGATCCCATCTCCTTGATGTCTTTGTGGAGAATGGATATAGTAGACGCCTAGGTCATAAGGCTTTCCTTAAAGCATCTAGGAATGCAGCTATTAAAAAAGAACCTAAGGAATGCCGAATAGGGGTCCACCTTCCCTATGTCCAAGGAACCACGGACAAGATTGCTTGAATCCTTAAGAGGTATGATATTCCCTCTTCTTTTAGACCCCTCAACACGATTCGTAATTCCCTCCGATCTGTGAAAGATCCTGTTAACCCCAAGGACATGAAGGGTGTCTACTTGATCCCTTGCTCTTGTGGGAACCCCAACATCGGGGAAACGGGGCGCTCCATCCATCAGAGGATCAGCGAACATGCAACTGACCTAAGACATGGGAGAACCAAGTCTTTAGCGTTAGCAGAGCATGTGGTGAAGACCAAGCATCATGTTTGTATTGAGGAGGCTAAGGTGGTTGCCAAGGTTGCCCAGTTCCATCATCGTAAACTCAGGGAAGCTATTGAGATTGAAAGAAGACCTAACAATCTCAATAGAGATGACGGCTGGAAGATCAGTAGGTGTTGGATCCCTGCCCTTTCTTCTTAGTTCGACTCCCCCCCCCCCCCCTTCATCTTTTTCGCTTTCGTCGTTCCCCTGGAGCCTTCCTGTCTCCTTTGGTTTATCCTTCTTGCTCTGGACTCTTTCCGGTCCTTCTCCTTCTAAGTTGTATCGTTCCTTTCCCGCCTTTGCCGAGTTGATATTGGTTTTCTTATTCTTAACAGTTTTTTTTATTTACTCATTATTATTTTTATTTTTTTATCTATTTTATATGATATTTATGTATATTAACAAAAATTAATAATAGTGTAATTTAAAATAAATATATTTTAGTTATCATAATGGGGTACTAGAGGAGAGAAAGGATGGGGGGCGAGCTTCTGCTATCCCACCTAGCCACATGGCCAGGGGATGTTGTAGCATGTCCCCGTAAAGGCTTCATTTATGACATCAATGAGTAGCATGGGGGAAGCCCCACTCTACTGTTTGATGCCCAATACATGGAATATTTCATTTGCATTTGTGAGCTTTTGCTGGTCTCCAATACTTGTCACTAGATCCTCACACTTGCAATGCAGATCTGACCACCTTGTGTGAGTGGTCTATCATTGTAGCCACTAATACAAATCTAATTTCTCCTTTGATGGAAGCAAGTCACATCAAATGACGATGGAAATCCATACATGATTGCTTCTAGTCAAGTAGCATGCAACTCAAGGTTATATTGTAGACTCCAGAAATGGGACAACATTTCCAATTGTTTGTTTGGAGCAAGGACGCTATATTTGGTTACTTGCAATACAATCTATTATTTCGTTGAGGGCAAGAAAAATATTTTCTAACCCTACTCTCCTCTTACCCTCACCTTATTCTCAAGGGACCAAGTTGGGCATGTTATTTTAACGCAATGTTTTCCTCTATAGCTTCGGCATTTTCCATCCACATCTTGCAGCAACAATTAGCTTCTATATCCCTAAACACTCTTGGAATGTACAACAAAATGAGTTTACCAATTAGCATCTAATCTCTGGTAGAGTTGGTTAGTTTCCTTTCCTTTGTCTTGCCTTCCTTATATAGGTCTACCACCTTTCCTTTCTTTTGAGCTTTCCTATATCCTTATCCTTCATTTAGTCTCTATTGGATTCTTTGGTGTCATTTATGTTGGGTTTTTTCATTTCATTTATATTGGGTTCTTTGGTTCCGTTTCATAGTCTTTTATAGTGTTTAGGGGATTGCACTTCTCTAGGAATTATTTTGAGCCTTCCCCATTGGGAAGGGCTACTCTCTGGGCATTCGTTACTTAGTTGATTTCTCTCTCTTCTCTCCTTTGTCCCACTCTTGTAGACTCTTTATCCTTCCTAGGAACAATTTTTCTCCCCGTGTTGCAGTCATTCCCAGACAATGAACTCGAGTTTGTAGTGAGGTTGCTTATTATCAAGAGCGTGGGGATCGGGGGTGTACAAGAGCTCATAGTAGAGTTGAAGGTTTGACATTACAGTTCTAGGAGCTCACTCCCCCTCCAATCCAAGCATAGATTGCTTAGGATGAAAGGGAGATTGTCAACCAGCGGCGCATTCTCTCAGACAAGGAAGTTCCGGCTAATTTGGTGGATTGGGTTCCCACAACAAGACACATACATAGTTGGTATAACCAATATATGTACATGATGGACATCTACTGGCACATAAAGTATCTACTTGGAAAAACATTGTTAGATAGACATGAGAGCGAAGACGATATTCTCCTCTCCTTGGACCACTTGCAGCGTCAAATGTTTGTTTTAGGTCACCTGTTGGGGCGCATTGAAAAAGAGATAGGTATTCCTCCAAATTTTGGTTGCTCTTTCGGCAGCGACAAGGAGCCTATACTGATAGAGGCCACTTATTCAAACCATTCCTCTTAGATGATATTTTCATGTTATGGTTTTAGTTTTTAAGTTGATGTTATTTCCTTAGTTTCCTCAAGGCCTTAAAGGCCTCATTTATTGCATATGTATTTTCAACCTTGCCTCTCTCGGCAATATTTTATCTTCTGTCTCACTGAAAACGCTGAATTTTTGGATATGGTTAGGTTTTCCTAGCGTTTGACCTCTCTAAAACTTTGCGTCATCATGTAATATCTTGTTTTGAAGGTAGTACAAATATTTACTTCACAAAAAATAAGATAATATAATTAAGTTTGATGATTTTTTAATCTTGAGAATGTGAAATGTATCATGATGTGTGTGTTTTAATGTTTAGCATGAATGCATCATGGAGTAAATGCTTTGCTCATTATCATAGATTGATGTATGTGTTTACTAACCATTTAATTTATATGTTATGCTACTTAATAATTTCATTGATCTCTTGTAATTAACTTTTATTCTTTGTACTTAGTTTGTTACTACACCTAATTCTTTATGATTTCATTTATTTAGATTATTTCTTTATGGCTTATAAATTTTGGAAATCTAGTGATATGAAGCAAGTCAATTGTTGACTTCATTCATATCCATCAAATTTCCAAAATATTTCTCGATAAAAAGTCTTCCTACTCGAGTCAACCTCAACGTAGATGAGGTTCGTCGAGCTAATTCGATGTCAATTATTCAACAAAATTGAAAAGTCAACTTCATTCATTGGCATGATACACGTATTTCAAGTTGCAAAATTTAATTGGATGATGCACACTTTTTCTGTTAACAATATCAGTTCGGCCACTCGAGACTGACCTTTAGTTGGCTGGTCGAATATTTGTAATTTGATGAATATAAACTCAATTAAATAATTAACTTTTCTTTAAATTCACTCAGATTTTTCAAATATTTCGAAGTCGGTCATCATCATAAGGATATATCTTGTTATAGAAACGGAGACTTATTGCTATTGTTTGGTGTATTATGTATATTTTTATCTTGGTTATAAATTTAGTGAATATTTGGGAATTTAATTAATAAGATTAATTTAACCATTGACTTATTCTGCATGTTAATATGCTTTTCTATCCATATTGGCATTCGCTTCACACTCACGAAAAAGTGAAAAGTCAGTGAGCCATCGCTTTACCATCTGTGAATGATGGGTGCCATTGATATTAGTTTTCACGAAGTTCATTAGCGATTCATACGTAGTTTTCAATCTTAATCCCTCACGCTTTCTTTGTGCATTGTGAAGGAAAAGGGGATCAATCGTATTAAGGATTGGGAAGGCGAGGGTCATTTAAGAGGTGAGAGCTGCCCATTGTTTTGTTTACATATGGGCCTCGTTTAAGTAGGACCTTGGGGCCTTCATTATCACACATAGAATCAGAAGTTGCATTCTACTTTGTCACCCATTTTACAACCTTAGTATGGGTATATTTTTTTTGTGTGTGTTTGTTTTCAGGATAACGATTGACATTTTTGAATTTGTAAAAAGTTTGGAACCATGATTTCAAAGAACAAAAAGTGGTTGAAGAAGAAAGAGGTAGAAGAATCGATGACGTCGAAACTTACTTTAGTGGATAATGAATTCTCCACAAGCCACGCCTAAGCAGGGCTTCATGTAGGGGTTTGCAAGTAAACGTATCCAATCAAGGCGATTAAGAGTTAGTATGAAGGCGAAAACTTGTTTTATAAGTAGTCATCTAATATCTATCCCATTGAACATTTGAACAAGTCAATCAAGGATGTTGGAATGCTAGTTAATAGGTTCTATGGGAGCATAACTTTTCACAAATGCATAAGCATTGGATTCCTCTAAGACACCATGTCACACAAAGAGAACCATATTCAACCACGAAAGGATTCCTTTGAGCAATATCAAGAATGCCATTAAGTTTTTGGAGAATCTTGAGAATTAGTTTCCTCAATTGTGTTCTTGGTAGATGCAATATGTTTATGAATGCATCCTCAAAGCTTTAGAACATGTGACATCCCTTGCTTCCACCACCTCTAGTCCATAAAATTTTTTGTAGTGTTTGATAAATGTGGTATATCCACATAGTTCAAGAACCTTAAGGAAACCCATCACACAAAGAGATCAAAGATCAACACAAGAATATGTATCTAAAGACCTCAAAGAGGGAAACAATCCACAACCCCAACGAAAGTGATCCCTTGAGGAAATATATTAATGCAAAAGGAAAGTAGTTTACTTAGTAATCTCTCAATGATCAATCATTAGCAAATGATGCTCAATGCTCTTTAAATGGAGATCATGGAACAATTGGATATTAAGCCGCAAAGCATGTGTCATTAATATGAAGGAGAAGATGAACCATCAAATCACTTTGTGTATAGAACATAATTGTGACAATCAAATTAGTTAATTACAAATGCACATTAAAGTAACATGCTTTCTCTATAATGAGTGTTAGACCAAGTTGGGCTTAACTAAGTCAAAAGTGTCTAAATAAACTAACATATAAAGTATATGGACTTGAAACATTACAAGTATTTATGCTAAGTTTTGTCTCATCTTTACAAAATTTCTTCAAGCTGGTCCTTTGAGGTTTTAAATTCCATGATCCACATGGAAAGGTGCTTGACCATTTCAAACAACAAAGTTTGACTTTTCTCTACTGCCACCAAAAATTCCGAGAAGAAGAATATTGTAGATGGGAAATTAAGTGTTGTTCCATCTAAGCTAAGAAGTAGTATGTAGCAAATATGGAGAGGATCAAACATAATCTTGTTAAATATTCTCTATATCCCATGCAATTGCAAGTGATAAATGGGCTTGATGGGAGGAAAAAATCTACAGAATTAGAAAAAACATAAGCAATTTAAATTGTTGGCACGGATATTATAGTATATCTATAGCTTAAAGAACACATATGCAAAGGAAGTTATTAAAATCCAGATTACAGTAGCCAAGATAGTTGTTGTGCTAACACACAAAATGGAAGAACACACACATAACAACCAGTAGCATAAGTAAGTATATTTGAGATTTGCAAGCAAAGGATATAACTTCATAGCAGTGGTGTCATAGCTTAGTGGATTATTTAAGAGTTTGTTCAATAGCCATGATGATGAAGACCCTTCTTTTTTCCTGGAAACCTTTAAATATGATAAGAATATAAATATATCAAGAAGAAAACCAATAAATGGAGGAACACTAAAAGTGATCAAATGTTGATAAATAGTACCATATTTGTAAATGTGGATATCGTCCTAGAAACAACAATAATTTTGGCTATAATCAATATCTTTATTGCGTTGGATTTAGCAAAGACCATCTTTAAACTCATGGAGTAGAATAAATAGATAAAGGGATGCATAGCCAACCTAGAAAATTGGCTAAAATGCTACAAGGCATTGAATGATAATATACCCAAATTTGTTGTTCTTGCTCACAAGCAAAAGAATCATATTGTACCCTTGGTTCATGTTTCATGCTCAAACACTCAAACATGTAAAGACTTGTTTTCCAACGGGACAATAGTGAGATAGTAGTTAAAATGGAAAGTAAAGGATATGGGTAGGAAGAAGTAGGAACAAGAGAAAATCATTGACTGGAAAGATAGATATAAACCCATTCCCACCAACGTATGCACTCTAGCAAAAATGAAGTAGCATCAATATTCTCCAACATTAGATATGTTGAGTTTAACCATCGAGATACATTAGAAGATTGAGATTTTCTCTCACAAAAAAATGATAAATGCTTGGAAAATGACTAAGAAATTAATGAAACACTCAAGGTCCCAGTGTTTTAGAACAATATTGGGCATGTGCCATTAAGTGATCTCACCAAATTGATGATACATTGAGGAAAAGACGAAAGAAGCCTCACAAGTCACAAGTATCACCCACAAGAAATTGGTCACTTTTGTGGAGGAACCTTGCATAGCTAGTGTTCTTATTAGTATATGCCCAAAGATTACTGCATAAGAGACAAAATTGACTTCCTAAAGTCAACAAAGTATATGTTTTGATTTACAATCAACATATGAAATGGTGAAAAGATATGTGGTATGTGTGTGTGTGTGTATGTGTGTTTCAAACAAACTATAAGGATATTTTTGGCAAGAATGACTCGAAAGGAGGGCCATGTAGTTGAAACTTCGATTTCTTATTGGGTGATATATGTAGTCACGATAATTTGTAGTTGAAGATTTTGTAATTCATTTGTTTTTTTCAACCTAGTTGAAATTATTGAATGCATAGTAATTGAGTTGTGCTTCTTGTTCTGTTTTCCTAACACATAATATATTAATATATAAACAAATTATAAATTTGTATATTTATGTAATAAAGGTAAGTTTAGATTTGTTTATAATAGAAACATGCATTTTGATTCCTAAATATATTTCTTAATTATGTTGTCAATGCTTATTTAGGGACTACATGTATTTCATTTTATTTTATAATTTTGTTTATGTACATAACCACTAGAAATTTTTATTGTCAAGAAACACATAAAAATTAAATAATAAAAATTGCCAAAAATAGTAAACTAAGACCACAAGCTAGAGGGGTCATCTTAAGGGTGATGATTCTCATTGGAAAGCCTTTTCTTAATACATCCCATTTGAAAATTGACTTGGTCCAAATATATACATCAATAAGCTCATAAACCCTTCTTGGGGATGGTTCCCTCCCTTTTTAATTATGTATAAATATACAACTCGTATTTGTATTTCCACATTATGTGATCATTCATTCACTTTTATAAGTGGTTCAACCTATAGGCACTATAGAGTATAGTGATCTCTTACTCTTGGTTTGATTTATATTATGCTTGGTTTATCTCTATGTCTACTCCATGTGTGTTATGGTGTGGCATCCCCTTTGGGCTAATCCCCTCTTGTTAAAATTGTAACAACTTTTGTAATGAAAGCATAAATGACTTAGAGATGGGACACAAATTTCAGAGCGGTGGGAAGTTTTGCTAAGGAGCTTGAGAGAATTGTTATGTGGGGAATACAAAGGAAAGAAACAACACATAGGCAAAATGCCAAGGAATAAAGTAGTATCACTATAGGGAAATAAGAACTCACAAGAGGGTTGATATCAGGAGTTTATAAGGGAAATTGGTTGTTAGGTGGAGAAAGGTGCATCTTTGGACTCCTTGTGGTAATGAATGAATGGGAAATTCCCTGAAGCACTCTTCCTCAAGCTCTGAAATCTTGCTTGAGGATGATTGGCTACAAGAAAGAGTATAGTGAAATCCAATCTAAGGTTTGGTGGAGAGTTGAAGTTTCAATCTAAGTTGCCAGACTCCTTTCTAAGATAAGTATTTCCTTATGTTTTGTGCCTTTGAATATGATGTATATGCCTACTGTGTTGTTCAAATTCTCATGCCAATGATGAAGAATGTTATCCTTCTATGAATAGGGATCATTGATTTCCTATGTAATTTCTAAGGAATGGTCTATTCTTGCATTTGGTTTATGAGCATGAATCTCATTAATTTTTAGTTCTGAGAGGTATGTCAATCTCTGTGTGATTATTAGCCTGAATGCATTTTAAATTTCCTGAGTATGAGATATATGGGTTAATCTTTTTTGTTGTGTGAACCTCTGTATCTTAATGATCTTGACAATGGACCTTTGGAATCTCTGTATCTTAATGATCTTAATTTCAAGAAGCTTAGGAGAGATAGCTTGATATTCATTTATATGTATATCGGTATGGACTGCACTATGATTGATCTCTCTCTCTCTCTCTCTCTCTCTCTCTCTCTCTATATATATATATATATATATATATATATATATATATATATATATCTATGTATGTATGTATGTATACATACATAGATATATATATATATATATATATATTTATGTGTGTGTGTGTGTATATATATATGTATGTATATATATATATATATATATATATATATATATATATATATATATATATATATATATATATATATATATATATATATATATATATATATATATATATATATATATATAGATATATATAGATATATATAATGCACTAACAACTGAGTGTGTGTGGTAGCACATAGGAAGACTTAGTGGCAATAAAAGGAAGCCATGGACATTGGCATAGTACAACATGATATGGACCAATTCCATCAAGGAAAAGAAAGGGGGAAATCCATTGAAAGAGAATAAGCCTTTATGAGCTTGAAGGCTGAGCTTAGCTGCTCCAAGGAAGAGAATATAAGGATCAATAGGGAGAAAAGAAAACATGCAAGGTTAAGCACCATTCTGATGCAAAATCTGTCCTACCTACAAGGATTGTTATAACGCACTTCTACCTTCTCAGATGTGGACAAATGTCTTGTTGATAGGGCCAAAAAGAGGCCTTGTAAGGATGAAAAGGAAAATAAGTTGTTTTCCTATTGGAATTTTGGAGTGGAGCACCTAAAACGAGATTATCCTAACAAAAAATAGAAGAAGGAGAACAATCCCTGTAAGCTTCAGGACATGAACCAACAAGGTATAATGTTGGGAAAGAGGAGGGGGTGTTCCCTTAAGATATATCTATATATATATATATATATATATATATATATATATATATATATATATATATTGGAGGACATATTGAATACCATAACTGATGGGGATTGATTTGTTGTGGTTTGTTGAATGTTTCATGTATTTTTTGTTTCATGATTGGCTTTGTACCTGAATTGTTGTTTTGATTGTCAACTGTACTATTAGGACAGGGTCCCCTAGGGTAAATTTTGTAATCAATTTTGCTAATTATGTAAAGTCTCTTCATTTTGAGGAGCAGAGTGCGAAGGTCATAGGAGTCAAAAGGGACTTTAGTCCCTTAGTTTTTTAGAAGATAAGATGTTTTGTGACCCGCCCATGGTTCGTGAACCATGGTATTGTAATGGAAGAAACTATATAAAGGAGCCATAGAAAATCATAGGAGGTAATAAAGTAATTGAAGATCATGTATGGGAAAGTAGTCTGAGGCTGGAAAGTCTATTTCCTATACTTAGGTGAAGGGGAAGGCTCTTGCAGCTGTGTGCATGGAGACCTTGGTAAGTCCGCAAGCTGAGTGTGTGGGCCCCTGCAGCTATGTGCATGGGAAAGAAGAGTCTGTAACAGAAAGATTATATCAATAAAGACTGTTTTGAAGCTATAATTGTGTATTTGTGCCTTTATATTTACTTATGCAATTTATGTGTATTCGCTCTGCTTTCTACAATTATCTAAAGCAACACTTAATTGGTGCAAAAAATGGTATATCTGATAGTTTACATGATTTTATGAATATTTTAAGTGTTCCGCGAAGGGTTAGATACTGTTTCTGTAAGTTACTGTGATTTCTGCATTTAAAGGGTTAGGGTTCGCGAAGGTTGAGATAAAGCCCTACTGGTAACAGAAACCCATCACACAGACCTCTCGATGCAAAAACCTGGTTCTGTCATCCCCCAATACTGCTTCGGGTGAGATTGCAGCTTGCGCTACGCAGGTTGTTACTGAAAGGGCCAACAGTTTAGGGTTTTGTTGGTTGGTGTAGCTAACTCTGAACATGGTTCAAGGCCCCTCAAGCCAACAAATGGTTCCGTTGCCAGAACCAGGATCTATCTGAGGAATGTTTAATGTCGAATAAATGGTTTCCTACTAAGAAATAAATTGAGAAGTGGATAGATCAGAAGATGCACAAATTTGCAACTCAGGAAAACAAGAATCCACGTCTGTCGAAGGATGAGTGGCTAAATATATATATGTATACATATGAGCACAAAATTTTATTCTATTCTTTTCCATGCGAATTACACTTGTGGTTGTCGAAATTAGCTAATAGTCAGGGTATGTAGAAGTTGGACAACCCTATTGGGTGGACTCCAGAGTTGGTAAGGCATATGGAAAATTCAGAAAACAAGATTGCGAGGGTTGTCGACTATTGGATCGATATCATTTTGGGTGGGTTCATCACAAAGTTCGTGATCGATACATCTGTAAGTTATAGTGAAGCTGAACGACAATCCTTCAAAGGACCTAGAGGTAAGTACCTAAAATCCCTGAAGACTTGGATTAAAATGCTATTGTACGAAAAAAGGGTTATGCCATTAAATTAATGTTTAGAAGAGACCCGACGAGAGTTACGCGAAGTGGAAAAACATTTAGAAGAGACCTAGATTCAGGTGCAGAGTATAGTCCACTGTTGGGAGCATCTGACTGTGACGAATAAAGTAGTGTTCTGAGGACACCTCTGGGTGCGCTATAGGTAGTAAGACAGGGTATCATCAGGATACCAAATCCATACACTCCACCTCCACCATCACCTCTACCTCACACACCTACACCTACACCTCCACCTCCACCTCCACTATTCAATATGGCGAACACTATGAAGATGCCCATATCCAGAGGTCTGGGGACAAAAGACCCTGAACTATTTTGGTTTGTAGCAAATGTTACTATGGGGACATCATCCTTGCTTAGTGGTTAGCTTGAAGAGGAATTCCTCTTCAATCCTATTCAAAAGCCAGAGTTCCAAACAACTAACTCTGAAGGATTGGTAGCTTACCAGGGTCCCACTCCCTTTTGGTTCGATATGGCTCATTCAGAGGATACTAGTACTACAAATGGGGACTATCATGATGAGGAAGAGGAACCATTTACATTCGAATTTCATATCAACTATTCTATTGGGGCCAGTCAGATGAAACACATTCCTCCCTCTGCTTTGCCTAATTTTTGTGGTACCTCTAGTGAAGATCGTGATGCCTTCTTATTCGAGTTTGATGTATTGTGCAGGAGCTATGATTATTCTTCAAATTCTCAAAAGTTGAAGTTTTTTCCTACCACATTAAAATATGCATCTCTAATATGGTTCATGGGACTGGTTGCAAATTCCATTTCGACATGGGATGACATGAAGAAGGTGTTCCTGAAAAAGTATAAGGATTATTTTAAAACTAGGGACATTAGAGAAGAAATATTTGGCTAGACCTAGAAGGAGGAGGAAAGCCTGGAAGACTTCCTAGAAAGATTCCAATATAATTTGCAAAGATCCAAGATGAACCAGCTAAATAAGGAAACCCTGAGAACAATTTTTCTAAGAGCCATAAGACCAGAATCTCTCGAGGTTTTGAACTTGATGGGAGCATGTGATGTATCAAAATTGAGTTATGATGATGTGTGCGAGTTGTGTCAATGATATTCGGGGGGAAATTCTAAGGTTGGAAAAGGATCAAGAGATACCTCTTCTAGATTCACTAAATCAGTTGCAGGGGCTAGGGTAACCAGAGCTGAAATGGGAAACTTATTTGAAAATTTTAAAACTGACATTCTTAGCACTTTGTCTTCATAGTTAGATGTTTTGCAGGCTAAGAAGAAGCAGGAGGAAGTGGAGAAAGCCTTGGCTATGTTCTGCTCCAAGTGTAGGAAAAAAAATCCCTTGAGGGAATGTCCTGCAGACAGTATAAAGGTATGCCGAATTTGTGAGGCTGATCATTCTATTGATCAATGTCCTTCTCTTCCAAAGATTAAAGAAGCATATCTAACAGATCAGGAAGCTGTCAATGCAATCTATGCAATGGAACCTCAAAAACCATGGCAACCACATCCTACAGGTATGTCACAACAACATTCTCAATTTCCTTATGCCCAAAATCAGATGTGGAACATTCCAATGCCCTGGTAGCCCTGGCCTCCACAACAACCTTGGCAGGGGAATTTTCCTTACCCTGCTGCACCAAATTATCCCCCTCAAAACTTTTATTCACCACAACCCATACCACAAAAAATGGTTCAACCACAACAACAACAACTTTAGTTGCCTGCCCCACCAAATCAACCACGTCCCACACAACTTCCTGCCCAGCTAGTATCCAATCCCAACAATAAAGCCATCCAATCTACTCAAAATATTGGAGTGGCCACCTATCCCACTTTTCCTACCTATTGTATTGCACCACAACCTTTGCATGAAATTTCTGTTCTTGTGCTGTAGGAATTTCCTGTGTCGCTACAGGAAATTAAACTCAGATTAGGAAAAGTGGTGACTCAGCCAGAAAAATTGAAGAGATTATAGAGGAAGACACTCTGGATACACCTGAAGTATAAAACACACCAGAACCATCAGAACAAACCATTCCAAATTCACAAGAACCTTCCTCGTCCCATACTGTCTAGCCTCCTTTTCCAGAGAGGTTGGAGATGAAAATAAAATAGCCTGAGTTCGATCTTGTATCTGAATTGAGAAATGTATGCATTAAGATCCCATTACTGCAAGAAATTAAGGATATCCTGATTTATGCCAAAATAGTGAGGGAGCTATGTACCAAGAAACCAGGGAGACAAAAGAAGGAACCTTCTACAATTCAAGTAGGTGGGAAACTTGCAAGTCTTATGTCCACCGGATTTGTTACTGAGAAATATGCAAACCCTGGAATCCCTGTGGTTACCACCTTTATCAATGGGTATCTGATAAGAAACACTCTAATCAATTTAGGTGCATCCATCAATGTGATGAAAATGGAGACATTATCTCACATAGGATCCTTTGACTTACTTCCTACTCCTACCATGTTAGAACTAGCATACATATCTAAGGTAAAGACAGAGGGTGTATTAGAAGACACAATCATTTCATTGGATTTGTGGGAGTACCCTGCATATTTTTATGTTCTTCGACCTAAGACCAACTTGGGAGGGAATCCTTTGATCTTGGGGAGACCTTGGTTAGCTATGAAAAATGCCTACATAGGGTGTAGGTCTGGAAACATGACCATCACTCATGGGGATGAAACTAAATGCACCAACCTATATCCCCCTGCCAAACCGCTCTTAAAATCAAAAAATAATTATTGGGATGATGCAGAACATAATTAAGAAATTATTCATCCAGTTTTGACAATAGCCCAAGCCATGAGCCTTAAGGAAAATACGGAGGAAAATCTAATAAATTGTCATATTTCTAATCTAATTTTTCACACCATTTAGAAGGGTTGTCTAGTCCTAATATAGATATCATTACTAACCTACAGAAATCTTATAAATAGTACAACAACTGAATTACATTCATCCCTCTTATCTGCATTTCTTGTGTATTCAATCATTGAATGTGGAGGTAAGGTAATTGAACTTTTTTTGGAAAAACTCTAAATATCAATTCTTCCTTGACTCCTGAACATGAGAAACAATTAATTCAGACATTGAAAGACTTTTTGGATACATTTACTTGGGAATATACATACATGAGGGGTATTCACCCGGAAACATGCATTCATCATATCTACATAGAGGGAGATGCCAAGCCCATGAGACAACCCAAAGAAGAATGAACCTTGCTTTGAGAGAAATTGTAAAAAATGAACTACATAAATTGTTGAATGTAAGGTTCATGTATCCTATTTCAGACAACCAGTGGTATCCCCACTGGTTATCGTCCCTAAAATAAATGGTAAATGGAGAGGGTGTGTAGATTATAGGGAGTTGAACAAATCTACATTAAAGGGTCACTTTCCCTTGCCTTTTATAGACCTAGTGTTGGACACTTTAGTAGGGAAGAAGTATTTTTCTTTCCTAGATGGGTTCAGTGGGTACAATGAAATTAGGATAGCTCTAGAGAACCAGGAAAAGAAAACATTCACATGTTCTTGGGGAACCTATGCATATAAGGTACTACCATTTGGTTTATGCAACACACCAGCCACATTTCAAAGGGCGATACTTGGTATTTTCTCTGATATTTTGCATGATTGTGTAGAGGTTTACATGGACGATTTTACAGTAATGGGTGATAATTTTGAAGAAGATTTACATAATCTTAGGAGAGTTTTTCAGATATGTAGAGAAATTGATCTTTCATTGAGTAATGAAAAATGTTTTATGATTACAACTGAGGGTATTGTTTTGGGTCATCATGTTTCTGCTGTAGGAATTAAAGTTGATCCATCTAAGATTGAAGTAATTGAAAAGCTGCCCCCACCAACCAGTTAGAAGGGAGTTTGAAGTTTCCTTGGACATGTAGGCTACTATAGAAGGTTTTTTGAGAATTTTACAAAGGTAGCCTCGCCATTGTTTAAATTATTGACTAAAGAATCTGAATTTCATTGGAGTGATGAGTGTCAAGCTGCATTTGATACACTTAAGGAAAAAAATTCTTCAACACCTGTCTTGAGAGGTCTAGATTGGAAATTTCCCTTTCATATTTCCACTGATGCTTCTGATTTAGCTATAGGAGCGGTATTAGGCCAAAAGGAAAATCTTGTAACCCATGCTATCTATTTTGTTAGTAAAAATTTAAATCTTGTAGAACTGAATTACACCGTAACTGAGAAGGAGTTCCTTGTTGTAATTTATGCTATTAATAAGTTTAGACATTACATACCGGTCACTAATGGAAGGATTACTAGGTGTCTTTTGTTGTTGCAGGAATTTGATATCACGGTATTGAACATGCTAGGAAAAGAAAATCAGGTAGTTGATTTCCTATCTAGGCTCAACCATGCAAGTGAGGATATTCCTGTTAATGATAGCTTTCCTGATGAGAATTTGTTTGCTATTTCTGTCAAAACACCTTGGTTTGCAGACATGGCCAATTATCTTGCTACAGGAAAGTTACCACCCTACTTCTCATCTAGTCAGAAAAATAGAATTATTAGAAAAAGTGTTGATTACTCTTGGATAAAAGGAGACCTATTTTTCACCAGGCCTGACTTGATTATTCACAGGTGTGTCAGAGAGGATGAGATATATGATATCTTGAGAGCTTGTCATGATGAACCATGTGGAGGAAATTTCACAGATAAGCGGACAACCTATAAGATCCTCCGCTCAGGTTACTACTAGCCAAGTCTTTTCAAAGATGCAAAGGAGTATGTTCATAAATGTGACATCTGACAGAGAATAATGTGATCTGTTGAAGCAAATGAAATGTATTTACAGCCACAAGTTCTCATAGAACCATTCGAGAGGTGGGCTCTTGATTTTTTAGGTCCCATCAATCCTTTGTCCAAAGGTAAGAAGTATATTTTAGTTTTTACTGATTATGTTACAAATTGGGTGGAAGCGAGGGCACTACCTAGAGCAATGGAGAAGGCAGTGATAGAAATTTTTTTTTTTCTCTGATATTTTTGTAAGGTTTGGGGTACCAAGGGAAATTGTTACTGATCAGGGTACTCATTTTGTGTCAAATATTGTACAGGGAATTGTACAGAAATATCATATTACTCATAAGAAGTCCACCCCTTACCATCCATAGGCCAATGGGCAGGTGGAATCAACAAATAAGGTGTTGGAGATCATCATGACTAAGACAGTGCAATTACATAATAAGGATTGGTCTGATCAACTTCTTGAGGTATTATGGGCCTACAGGATCACATGGAGAAACACCACTGGCTTCTCTCCGTATGAATTGGTGTATGGAAAACAAATTTTACTGCCAATTTAATTTTAGATCAGAACTTTTAAGATGGAAACAGATTTGGGCATAAACCTTAATAAAGCACAACAACAGAGAATATTGTTACTTAACGAGTTGGATGAGATTATGCGAGATTCTTTTCAGCATACTGATCTAATCCAACAACAACAGGCTAAATGGCATGACAAATACATTAAGAAAAAGCAGTTCAAAGAGGGAGACTGGGCATTGCTGTTTGATTTGAAATTTAAGAATTTTAAAGGGAAATTTAACACACATTGGCTTGGCCCCTATGAAATTGAGAAATTTTTTGATAATGGATTTGTTCGGGTTAAAACAATTGATGATGGAAATGTTACCTTCTTGGTGAATGGGCACAAACTCAAACTATATCAGAAGCCCCAATCTAAGGAGGAATTTGTGGAAGAGATTGTGAAGAAGAAAGAGTTGGAAATGGTGGAGAAGGGAGTCATTCCTTTCACTACCTCTTCTTGATTTTCTTCCATAATAAACTGAGCTTACTTTGTTCCTTCTCGTGCTTAGTAAACCATGAGAGGAATCTCTATTGGGTATAGGTTTATTCCTTTTTCCGGCCCCAATGGACTAATTATGAAAAAGGATCCCCCTTGGAGTCTTCTTTTTCAGTATTTCAAACTCTCTAAAACTGAAATTTGGCGAGCATGAACTGCCTTGGGTTCGTTAAAATCACAGGACTGTAGATCCTTCAGGATCCTCAAAATAAATTCTGTCTTTCAGTTAATTTTTGGTTTTCTCGTGTTGAACTGATGTGTGATCTCTTAAGGCCCTCCTTCCAACAATCTTGGCCCATCAACATTAGCAAATTATCTGGGTTCAATATTAGAGAATTTCGATGCCTTGAATCTTGTATACCTTAATGACAGGCTATCTGTCAGCAACAATGGAGATCCATTATGGCTCCTTGAATTTTGGATCCTATAGGGGGTTCAATAGCAGTTCATACATTCACACCTAATAGGATACATCAGAGGTACCTTGGTCCTCACTTTCATTAATGATGATGGACCTTGTGTTGGTTAACAACTGACCTTAATGGCTGGTAATCCAACAAGATTATTGCACATTCAACCAACACCCATATTCATGTGCAGTAAACTATACAAGAAAAAGGGGAGAACATGGTTTCCTGCAGAGAAGTTCAGCAGTTGCATTTCCTGCAAAAAATCACTTATTTCCTAAAGAACGAATTTCCAATAGAACATTATCCTAAAGAATCTAGCAAGTACTGATCATCTTCATTATTAGTTGAGGCCATGTAATTACACGATCTTTCATATGATATGGTTTAGAAGTGGTTTATTATTCCAAAGCAAGTGCATCCGTCACCCAAGGTACTTGACCATTGTAAGATAAGATCAAGAAGGTACGTTTGGCGTCAGAATACTTAAGGTAAAAAGGTAATGGTATGAAAATTTCGAATTTGCATGAATACGAGTCATGGTCACCCTCGCGGAATAAGGTGGCTATGAGCCGTTGTGTCATAATGTGAGGTCCCATTCTTGATTATTATTTTGATTATCTTCCCAACATTTATCCCACATAAAAGATCATGATGGAAATCATGATCACATTCCGCGTCGTTAAAAGTTTCCTTATTACCCTACACCTTTCCTAAATTAAAACATTCTTGTTCTTATTGGGTTTTGAATTATCTTGCTTGGTCTTAGAGGCATATTAGCGAACTGATCGAACTCTGCTCTCTCTCACTCCTAGCTACCATTGAAAATTCGATTCGCTGTCAGGTTCAAACCTCATGGTCCTACATTACTAGATTCTTACCCACAGAGTAAGACAAGGTTGGAGAAGGCAGGATGGTTGCCTCTGTTCTTAAAGTTTAGTAGGCATAATTCAGAAGTAATGAAGTCCTTTGCTCTAAACCTAAATGGTGACAAGGTGCAGGTGGGTAATATTAAGTTCAGATTGACTGAGGGGCTGGTAGCCCAAGCTTGTGGAATTCCACAGGAAGGAGAGTGTTGGTTTAAAAACCAGTGATTCAACAAGGATATTTGTGCACCCTTCCTCAGAAAAGAGCATGCAAACATGAACTACAGCAAGGGGATTCCGTAGGATTACCTTAGAAGTAAGTACCGACGTCTCTTGTTTCTCTTGCAAAAGTACATCACCTATGAAGGTAATTTTGGGTTAGCTTTCATGTTTCATATTCGTCTCCTTGACCATTTCCAAGACAGACCCTTGAATTTACCATATTATCTTAGAATTTCTTTTTTGAAGATGGCTACTTTTGCCAAGGAAAGGGCATCACATATAGAGAAGAACCTATATCATCATGATCTTGTCAAAATTATCGTGACAAAGGAATTGAAGAAACAAAATAAAACGTGGGAAGAGTTTTTAGTAGAGAATTACTTTGTGGATGACAAGAAGGAGCTCGATTTACCAGAAACCAAAGAGGTAGAACCAATGAAGAAGCTGAGAAAGAAACCTCAGACCCGTGGTTAGCTGACAGAGGAGGTTAAGAAAGATGAGGAGGTGGTGGTAGTCGAGGAAACTATAGGGAAGAAGCCTAAGCTGTCAAAGGGTACCTCTGCTCCTGCTAGGCGTTTTACGAGAAGCCAGGCAATGAAGCTGGTGATAAAAGAAACTATAGAGGAGGGGGTACAACAAATTAAAATTGATAAGAAGGATAAGAAGCCCTGAGACTTTTCTAAAGGGAAGTAAGTGAAGATTGAGTCAGCTGCATTCGTTGACAAAGAAGAGTTGGAGGCCACGTCTTTCCAAGACCCACAACTATAGGAAAGTGGGGATAAAATAGTCGAAGGTTGTAGAGAGCGGGAGGAACCAAGTTTGCCTCAGTCCTCTCAAGGGTAGCATGGGGATGAGGAAACCTCTAAGAAGAAGCAGTCCCTAAAGGAGATGGAGGAAGCTATCACTAAGCTCACTATGTCTGAACGGGTTCTTCGGAAGGAAAATGAAGCTCTAAAGGAGAACAACCTACGCCTATAGAAAGAAATGGATGAGTGGAAACTGAAGCATCAGAAGGCATGTCGAGTCATGAAGAAAAAAAAAGTTCAGATCAAGCACCTACAAAAGAAGAATGAAGAATATCAAAGTAAGGTTCAGAAATCTGAGTCCAACAGGGCACAATTGGATCTCCTTGTTGTAATAGCTACAACACAAGTCAAAGAATGAATTTTCCTTCATATTTGCAACATTTTTACTTGCATAGGGGACATGCAAGGAGCTCGGTGTTGGGGAGATGTTGAGCCTCGATTCTGTTCATTTTTTATAACATTTATAAGGCCTTTCTCCCCCATTTTGAACTCTTTTTGACCCTTCATAACTCTCTTTTTTCCATATTATATGTGTTTTTACCAAAATGGTGCTGTGAGATTTAAGGTATGCAAATCATTTTAAAAAGTATCATTTCACTTTATTCTTGAGTATTTTTGAAGTTAAATAATACCTAATCGAATTATCTACAATTTCAAGAGTTCTGACCGAATCTTATATATACCAACTATCTTTTGAAGTGGTTCCGTGATTTCCTGCAGACAACCTGTGATTTCTTGTAGAGTCGTCGATTTCTTGTATATACGCAGATTTCCTGTAACTGCTCCAATTTCCTGCGGCGATCTCGATGGTTAAGTATGTTTGGTTCAGTGTCGAGGAGAATGAAAACATGGGTTTTGTCAACAAATCTGTTTACATGTATGCTGTCCTATTGGCTGCCTCAAAATTGCCACCAAAACCACCTACATATTTAGACCTCTCACAGATCGCTGTATTGGGAAACAACTCCAACAAAGTCAATAAGATTAGTTTGATCCATGCTTTTAGTCATGGATCAAACTCAACATGTCTATTTTTATTGTCTTTTCCAGTTATTATTAGCAAATAATTGCAGTATGTTAGTTTTCCTAATTCAGGCAAGTTTATGCCTCTGCACTTGTATAAATACTTTTATGTTTCATTTGTAAGGAAGATCGGATATACCAGACTTTTGTATTACTGTAATATTTGTTCAGATTAATATAAAGTTCCATGTTCTGTTGATCTTGCTGTGTAAACTCCTTTAGCAGTTAAAGGGGTTGTGAGTAAGGGAGGGCCCCCTTTACTCACAACTCCCGTAGTTGCAGATTTGTGTTCTTTTAATTATTTTCATGAATTGATAGAATTATTACACAACTTTTGTTCCTCTTTTCTAATTTGTAGCAGCACATGTATGATGGTTAAATGGTGAATCTTATTTGATGAATATGTTTGGAGTTATTTGATTAAGCTTTAATTTACATTGCGAATTGTTGAATTGTTGTTTGATTGATCCATTATTGTTTTCTGATCAGAATCAACAATTTTATGTGTTGTAGAGGGATGACTAAATCCACTCCATAGCCTTTGCTGCTAAGTGTTGATGAGGGAAAGAGATATTGAAGCTGTGTGTGTGTGAGTTTTTTTATAGAAGAACACTTAAAGTATTAGCCTGCATATATATTGTGCAACATCTCATAAGGTTACCTACCCCTGGTTGATAATTTATGTCTGTCAAATTATAAGTCTAAATTTTCCCAAACAACGATGAAATTGAGTAGATCTATAAGTTGACTGTGCGGGATGAAGATTGGAACAATCCTACGATGGGTGGGCGAATTACGTGGGGAAAGGATAGCTCCTGTAATTCAGATTTGGATGAAGAGCTTGAGCACTAGCAGAACCGATTGCAAGAAGTATCCTCGGTACGCTGCAACAGGCTTACCAAATCGTTACGATATATATCCATCGAGGTACGTAATTTACCATATTATGATGGTTTAGAGGATGTCAATTTATTTCTGGATAAATTTGAAAGGGATGTACTGGGGTAACATCGGTTCCAAGTGCTAGATATTGTGTTATGAGCTATGCCTGCCCGTTGGTGGGGCACACATAAAAATAATCTTGCAGATTGGAAGGAGTATCGAAGAATGATGAAGTTGCAATTTGGGTACGCTAATACCCGCATTATGGAGAAATACACACGAAAGGAGGATCCACGCGAGCACTTAGCTCATTAGACACAAGCATGGGGAGAAGAACCACAACCAGAGTGGGTTCATATCTTCTTCCACACTATGGATACGATCCCGATGAACTGGTATCTAGAAACGGAGTTGCGACATGGAACAATAATATGGGATGTTTTAAAAGAAGGTTTCTTGCTAACTTTTAGCTTTGAAGATGGATTTGAATGTATAGATGAAGAAATGCAGGAGATCAAAGCTGCTATATTGAGAATTCCTGAAGAACCTGTTGAATGGGTACAACTAGATTGGGGTACGCAGCTATGCCATGCACTCGAATGTTACAATGTGACCGCGGAGGATGGCGAGGAAGATACCAGGAACATCCACATTCTTGATTCTGAAAGACAACATGAAGTCGAGGGACTTAAGGTAGAATTCCCTAACATATTAGAGCCCTTAAAGACCAAGCGGGTGAATATTGGATTAGAAGTGCAACCAAAGTTCACGAATATAGGAGACTATTGGGACGAAGATATA
Organism: Pinus tabuliformis; assembly: GCA_031772625.1. Lineage (NCBI taxonomy): Eukaryota > Viridiplantae > Streptophyta > Pinopsida > Pinales > Pinaceae > Pinus > Pinus tabuliformis. The sequence goes on along the minus strand of CM062819.1, from coordinate 1,479,090,229 downwards.
GTGGATAAGGTTGTGGAGCTATTGCGAGAGTATTAGGACTTGGTTCCACCCATTTCTCTGATCTAAAAGGGATCGTAGGGGATTTGGGAGTCATGAAGATCACATTGAAGCCAAATGAAAATCCAGTGAAACAGTGCCCCTACTGATTAAATCCCAAGTATAAGGAAAAAGTGCATAAGGAATTGTATAAAATGCTCGAAGCCGAGATCATTGAACCTGTTGAAGAATCAGATTGTGGTGGTTCAAGAAAATAATACAGGGGGTGAAATTCAGATATGCATAGACTTAAGGAAGTTGAATGACGCATGTTTTCACGATCCATTCCCTACGCCATTCACGGATGAGGTCCTGGAGAATGTTGGAGGACAGGAAGCTTATTCGTTCATGAATGGCTTCTTGGGGTACCATCAGATCAAGATTGCATCGGACGACCGAAGTAAGACCACCTTTGCAACTAAATGGGGTTGTTTTTAGTATACAGTGATGCCTTTCGAGCTTAAGAATGTCCCTTCCATTTTCTCCAGGGTGGTAATTGCGACCTTCATGGAATTTATCCATAAATTCTTGGAGGTCTAATTTGATGACTGGACAGTTTTCGGGTTAGTAAAGCAACATGTTGCTAGTATGCTCCTCATGTTGGATACTTGTCGAAAGCATCAGATAGCCCTTAATTTGAAGAAATGCATATTCTACGTACCCTATGGGATACTCTTGGGCCATGTTGTTTGCAAGCAGGGATTGATGGTAGACCCTGCCAAAATTGCAGTAATTGTCAATTTGTAAGACCCGAAGAATGTTAAACAACTACGTGCAATGTTGGGCCATACGGGATATTATAGGAAGTTCATAAAAGAGTATGTGCAAATCACTACACCCATGGAGAAATTGCTGAAAAAGGATGCAACATTTTGTTGGGATGAGGATTTCCATAAGAGTTTGGATATTTTGAAGGAGAAAATGGTCACCGCGCCCATTTTAGTGTTCCCCAATTGGAAGAAGGAGTTCCATGTTCATGTAGATGCTTCTTGTATCATGCTAGGAGCTGTGTTGACCCAACTAGGTGAAGGAGATATTGACCATCTAGTCGCATTTGCAAGTAGAAAGTTGTCAAAGTCAGAAATGAACTACACTGCAGAAATTTCGGCACTATCTATTGGGTGTGCACTTCAAGATGTATATAGATCATTCTGCTCTGAAATACTTGGTCAACAATCCTGTGTTTGGGGGGGATATTTGCAGATGGTTACTTCTTTTTTAGGAATATGATTTCGAAGTAATTGTGAAGCCAGGGCACCTGAATGCTGGTCCAGACCACCTATCGCGAATGGAGAATGGAGATGAGCCTATGAATCTGGAGGAAGGGATGTTTGATGCACAACTATTAGCTGTTTGCATTGCAAATGATCATTTTAAAGATATAATTCAATTCTTATCTACAAGAATAGATCCTGAAGGGTATTCGATGCAACAAAAGAAAGAGCTAGTGGTATGGGTTGCATATTTCTCTGTGACCATTGGACACTTATACAGAATGGGCTCTGAAGAAATATTGCATAAGTATGTTCTGGAGTATCAGCGGAAAAGTATCCTTGCAGAAGAACATGGAGGAGTAGCAGGAGGACATTATGCAGGAAGAGCAACTGCGCAGAAGATCCTACTCATAGGACTTTTGTGGCCCACTGTGCATAAGGAATCCAAAATGTATTGCATGGTGTGTGATGTATGTCAGAAGACGGGGAGAACATCACAAAGAGATGAATTGCCACTAAATATTCAAGTGACTTTGCAGGTGTTTGATAAGTGGGCAATAGACTTTGTGGGACTAATACAACAACTGGGGAAGAAGACAAGGGCCAGGTATATCATTACCACAACTGAATACTTGACCAAGTGGGTGGAGGTACAACCTATAAACAACTACAACATCGCTACCACTGTGAAGTTTATTTTTGAGTATATCTTGTCTTGGTTTGGCTGCCCTAATATTATGATGAGTGATAGGGGTACGTACTTTTTAAATGAAACAATTGTTGCATTACTCGAGGAATTCCAGGTATATCATCAAAAGAGTATGCCTTATCACCCTCAAGAAAATGGCACAATAGAAGCATTCAACAAAATTCTGGAAAGTTCTTTGATGAAGATTTGCAACGTGAATCAAAATGACTAGGATGTGTGCATACCAGCGATCCTGTGGGCATACAGGACTACCTACAAAAAGCTGATAGGAAAAACACCGTTCAAATTGGTATATGGGCAGGAGGATCTAATGCCCATGGAGTACATAATACCAAGTTTACGGATTCTAGAAATTACTAACATGGCTGATTGTGTTACCATGGAAGAACAACTCGTGCAGCTTGTTGAATTGGAGGAGGATCATTTCTTGGCTGGATTTCATCAGCAGGTGCAAAAGGACTGTGACAAGGCATGACATGATCGCCATATCAAACTGTGCACCTTCAAGGTAGATGATTTAGTATTGATATATGATAGTAAGTTCAAAAGGTTCCTAGGAAAATTTTATATGCATTGGCTGGGGCCATATGTTGTGAAGGAAATTATAGATGGAGGTGCAGTTTAGCTCGCGAAGCTGAATGGGGAATTGTTTCCGAGAAAAGTCAATGGAAGTTGATTGAAGATGTACATGGGTGATCCCACCCCTGTGCAATGACTATATGATTTTAGGATAGTCATAGTATTCCAAGCAGCTGCAAGGAAGTACGGGACTTTAAACTACACTGCCTGAAAGTTCGAAAGCCAAAGTGAAGGGACTACGCAACAAGTCGAAGGATGGCGTCGAGAGGAGATGCGCCGAAGGAGCTGTGCTAGGTGGGGGGGGGGCATGAAGCCTGGCCAAAAAGTGACCATTGGAAGCACTGTAGTTGATTGGATGGAGATTTTTCGTTGAAAGGAGCGGGGGGAAAGTATTTATGGAGCATATCTTTGGAAATTTTCCACGAAGTGTGCATTAATGACCAAGAATTGGAGGGAACAGTTGGATTTGAATTCAAATTGGTCCATAAATATGACATACCACTCTGCATTTGAACACTTTACTTCCGAAGAGTTTGCCTTAAGAAATTTTTCCTTGCTTTGTGCCAAGTATAGTGATATATGTCTAAGCCAGATTGGGAGGAACTTCCTTCATGACCAGAGTTCGCAAACATGCCTAATTACTTCCATAAGAGCTTCATTGAGAGAATGACTGCAACTTACCCTAAGATAGAGCCAACCCTATTTGAGGCAGTGCCAACTGAACCTATATCTATAGGATTGCCTACTACCGTACATAGGTCACAAAGGCCTAAGCCATCTACCTCTATGAAGCAGAAGAATCCTCAGCAAGTGTCAGTGCGGTAATCGGCGTGGAAAAACCTGACATAAATATGCCAAAAGGGAAAAATGGATAAGTCTAAACAACTAACAGAGCCACTAGATCTGGATGAGGAAGAACTGTGCGGAGAAATATAGGAGCTTGATGGAGAAGAGGTTGAGCCAATAACTCGACTGCCGAAGTATATACCACCTAGAAAATCCACGATGAAGGTGCCCAAAGATCTGGATGCTACAAAGTTCATGGTCTCTATGCCTTTACTACCGGAGAATTTTCTGTTTGAGGGTCTGTTGTTGGGTTGGATATCAAATCTAAAAATGGAGGATTGGGACCTTGGGGACCATGAGAAATTCCCACAATTAGCACCGAGTAAGTACCTTAAGAAGGTCTACTATGAATATTCAGGCGGTCACGCACCTTGAACCAATGAACTGGGTGGCTAGAGTTGGGGATGTGGGGCTCCTAAACATGTTGTGGGTGCCACACTTCAGTCGTACCATTATTAACACAATCTGTTTGCACCAATTTCTCACACTTGTGCACGATGGGTGTCTCTAGCTAGGAGAACCCGTCCCAATCAAAGACATGTTGATCCACTACATAATGTTGTTTCCATCCCAAGGAGTGGACCCTACGGAGGCTTTCATAGGAAAGTCACAGGAAAAGAAGTTGGCAGACCAAATGAAGGGATAATTTGGTCTGCTGAAGGAGTTGCACAAATACTCTATTCAATCCATATCAGATACGGTGCAGTTTTCTACACCGATCTTAGTAGGTAAGATCATGAGAAAGTGTTGCATCGATGAAGTACCGGTGCTAGTCATTTCTTTGGCTGCACAGTGCACGAAGGGGGTCCAGTATAATTGGCCTCAATATCTATGTAAGGAGTTTTTGGAGGACTGCAGGGAGACCCAAGATGAGGGCAAGGCATTTCACTACGCCTAGTTGGTGTTGTTGATCGCCTCAGTGGTGTGGAGGACACTCGAAGAGAGTCAATTCCCTCAGCAGGACTCGGACCTACCGGAGGCAATGAAGTTCACTTTGTTGTGGGCTACTAAAGACCCCGCATGCGTAATGGAGACCAAGATATTATGGGTGTTTTTTGAAATCGAACTCAGAATGGTGATCAGCCTGTGGCCAAGGCTGTCACCCACCTTGCACGTGTAGTATGCTAATATTGTGACTTTAAGGCAGATTTCCATAATCTGCATATTCGCACAAAGAAGGATGCCTGGGGCATATGGCACAAGTTGCCTTACTTGGTTGCCGAGGAAGACATAGTAGCGTTATCAACAAATGGCCAAGCGACTGTCTCACCCCTTCTAATGTCAGCGTAGGTACGAGTATGATTGCTGAAGGTTCAATAGCACATACCACGGTAGTAGACAAGAAGGAGGCACAGAAAGCTGCTGCTCGAGAAAAGTCTACGCAGAAGAAAGCAACTGCTGTGAGGGAGAAAGAAGTTGCTGAAGAAACAACCAAAGAAAAGAAGTAGCGCGGGAAAAAACTACATTGCAGGCCATCATCGACGTCGAAGAGTCAAACCCTGAGCAAACACAAGGGGAGGAAGAGACAGAGGTTTAAAAGGAAAGGGCAGGGAGTTGGGGTCCCCCTTTGTTGTTAAGAAGAGGAAGAAGAGGACTTCCAGAGGGAAATGCAAGAAGAAAAATTCTGACAAACTAGCGGGTGTGACGACTTTGGTACTCACAGAGGGGGACTTGGATGAAATTGGGGATGTGGTTCACGATGCAATGACAAACCTAATGAGCCATTTTGAAGTGCAGTACCAGCATTCGCTCAGTTAGGTACAACAAGGTCTATGGGATTTGTAGGTACAAACAAGTTTAATTCAAGCGAGTGTGGGACAGGCGAGCAAGAAGCAAGTGAGCCTGAATCAAGCAAGCGAGTCAGTATTGGATGCTGAAACACCATGGATCTCAACACGGTACCACTGTTAGAAGGGTCTTTGTGTGACAACTCCGCTAAAGAGCAGGAACAACTACTCTAGATGAAGACTCTCAGTCTGAATTTGGTCACGCTGCCCATTTAGACTTTGCACGAGTTGCACCAAGGGGTGTTAGACAAACTAAGGATACAAGAGAAATGCACCCTGTTAGTGATCAACGAGGTAAAGACTAACAACCAATTTTTTTTTGAGGAAAAGGCATAGGCCCTCAAAGAAAAAGAGGATGAAACAATGTGAAGCCAACAGATGGAAGTTGTTATTGCACAAGCCTGCAATAAGCTTCCAGAGCTCAAGATCCCAGCAGAAGTGACCTCTGCGAAGAAGATCCAAAAGCTGGCCACTGTAGTTAAAGAGTCTAAGGACGAAATTGGCTAAGTCAGGTTTGAGTTGTAGCTACAGATATTAGAGTTACAATTAAAGTTGCAGCCCACTACTCCTCCAGAAGTTAGAGAGCAACACAGAGCTGCTATTAAAGAAGGCATGGCCACCTTGGAAGATGCAGTCAAGGGCTGCACTGAGCTATTTGAGCAAGCCATGGAGTTATGGACCTCACTGTAGGAGGATCCAACTCTGCAAAATATTGGAGCAGACATCAAGGAAAAGCAGAGGCAGTTTGATGAAATCCGATCGACTACGCGAACCTTGGCACCAATGCAAAGGTTCGCTAGATTGCAAGAAGGAAAGATCATCTAGAATGAAATTGATGATTTGCGTTGTAAGGAAACGATCATCTCTTCAAGGACACATCCATGGATAGACGAGGACAGTCAGTTGACTATGTCGGTACAAAGCAAACTCAAAGGCATGCAATAGACTCAAAGGACCATGAGCCTTGCAGTTGAAGGCCCAACTACTGAAAAATTGGTTGAGGGAGTGCGACAAGCTGCTACGCAACGAACAATAGACTTGCAGGTTTTGAAGATTGAGGTCATTGAGTTGTAGGTGAATATCGAGGCACCACCAGCAGAATGACTTGAGGACGAGTCATGAAATTGTGTTGGGGTCCTGTTGGGACAGGGTCCCATAGGGTAACTTTTGTAATCAATTTTGTAATTATGTAAAGTCTCTGCATTTTGAGGAGTGGAGCATGAAGGTCATATGAGTAAGAAAAGGGACTTCAATCCCTTAGTTTGTTATAATATAGGATTTTTTGTGACATGCCCATGGTTCGCAAACCATGGTATTGTAATTGAAGAAACTATATAAAGGAGTCATAGCAAGCCATAGGAGGTAATAAAATAATTGAAGATCATTGTATGGGCAAGTAGTCTGAGGTAGGAAAGTTTGTTTCATGTACCTAGGTGAAGGGGAAGGCTCCTGAAGCTGTGTGCATAGAGACCTTGGTAAGTTCGCAAGTTGAGTGCATGGGCCCCTGCAACTGTGTGCATAGGGAATAAGAGTTTGTAACATAAAGATTATATCAATAAATACTGTTTTGAAGATATAATTGTGTATCTGTGCCTTTATATTTACTTATGAAATTTATGTGTATTTGCTCTGCTTTCTACAATTATCTGAAGCAACACTTAATTGGTGCACAAAAATGGTAGATCTGATAGTTTGCATGATTTTATGAATATTTTAAGTGTTCCACGAAGGGTTAGATATTGTTTCTGTAAGTTACTGTGATTTTTGCATTTAAAGGGTTACGGTTCGCGAAGGTCGGGATAAAGCCTTAGAAGTAACAAAAACCCGTCACACAGACCTCTTGATGCAGAAACCTGTTTTTGTCATCCCCTAATATTACTTTGGGTGAGACTGTAGCCTACGCTACATGGGTTGTTTCTGAAAGGGCTAGCAGTTTAGGGTTTTGTTGGTTGGCGCATCTAACTTTGAACTCGAGTCACGACCCCTCAAGCCAACATGTATGCATGGCCATGCTATTTGTTTTGAAAGTTTATGATTATTATCTTGAATTTATTTTATGGTTGCTCTCATTCCTTTTGATTTTTCCTTTTGTCTTTCATTCTTTGGGGGCCTTGGGAAAATCGCTTGGGTGTGGAAATAAATTCATGGATTTCTGGGAAGAGCCGAATAGAACCCAATAGAAAATTACAAGCTGAGGGAGGCCCTATGCATAAGATAAAGAGTAGTGAGAAGGGATAGAGTTGGGCAGATGGGCTGGAAAAGGCCATCACTAGTGTTTGTTTGAGCATTGCTACTAAATGTGAGAACCAAGGGGGATATTTGGGTCCATAAAGTAAGTGGAAAACACCTGAGCCAGGCAAATGGCATAAAAAGGGAAGCTTTCTAAACTTTAAAAATACGTGACTGATATATATATATATATATATATATATATATATATATATATATATATATATATATATATATATATATATATATATATATATATATATATATATATATATATAGACACACACACACACACACACATATAAATGCATTCTTTGCATTATGATGCAGCGAAAGAATAAGGATGTCTAGTATGACAAGAATTTGATTGAAAACTCTCATAATAGTAAGACAAGCAAATTTATCCTTAAAAAATTTCAACCATGTGGATGGAAGGAAAATAAGTATTGTGATTTCCATGTGTGAGTAACTCAGTAAGGTCACTTAATGGGTTCCAGGCAACATGGAATACCATTGGGAAAATGGGCCCATTGCTGGAAATCATGAGTAATGGTGATTTTGAGAATTATAGGGGCATGAACAAAGAAAGTATATATGAAGGCTGAAAATTGTCAATGTGTGAACATCATGAGCAAGAAAGTACAAGTCTAATAAATTGATGAATATTGCAATAATGATAATATCAGCTGATAGAGCTGATGGTGGCAGTAAGGTGGAAAAAGGTAAAAGGGAGGAATCTGGATAAAGGAATTATTTTGGTTGTGTTGACTTCAATGCATGTTAACATGCATAGGTGTACGGAGTTCTCTAAACTATGATCTCATTGACATATGTGAATATCTATTTACTTGTTTATGGATTAAATGAATATGTAAAAATGCCATTGAATTTAACATGTTTTTGTCTGGGATCATTCTCCTAGAAGAATGATTGATCATGTTTATGAATTTAATACATGAATGGATGGCATGTTGAAATTCCTGGTTATGTGAGGAATCCATTAAGGAAAAGGAAATTATTGTTGCTATTTATTTTACTATCATGTTATTATGACTTCCATATACCCATGTTTATAATATGATAATGAAATGTTGATTATGAACAATTATTGGGGACAAGTAGACCACCCAACATGGGGGGGGGGGGGGGGGGGGTTCTTGAGCCTGGGAGAAGTGATGGGAAAATATGATGTAGTCTTTGGATTTCATGATGTTGTGCAATATGTATGTGCATCTGTGTCATATAATGTGTATATGTGTCCATGTTGTACAAGGTGCATATGTTTATGTGTTATATAATGGGTTGGGAGAGGTAGGTATGGGACTGTTTGGGCAAGTGTGTTGTGTAATGTGTTGGAACAGGTAGGTATGGGACTATCTAGGCTTGTGTGTTGTGTAATGTGTTGGGATAGGTAGATATGAGAATATATGTGCATGTGCATTGTATATAATATGTTTGGGATAGGTAGGTATGGGACTTCTTGGGCCTGGGAGAAGTGGCGATATTCCTATTGACAAAATACTACTGGGATCTTTTGAAGTGTGTGTGTGTGTGCCATTGGATTCTTTCTAGGTTTGGAAATCAATCCAGTGTGTAGGGGTTGAAGACTGAAGATCACATGGAGCACCTCCTCCACTAGATTCTTTTTTGGTTTGGAAAATGATCCTGTGTGTGTGTGTGCTTGTGTATTATTAGAATAGAAGACTAAAGATTGCATTGATAACCTCACCCAATAGATTCTTGACTAATTTTTTAAATCAATCCAGTGTGTGTGTGAGTAGAAGAGAAGACAAGAAAAGACTAGATATTGCATGGGGCATGTCCAGTAGTGGATGTTGTCGATTTGGTAAACCATCTTAGTGCATATGAGTTGAAGACTGCATGGAGCTATGTGAGCACTACTAAGTGCTAGCAGGAATTGGAAAATCACTTAATGTGTGTGGATCAAAGAAGCAAAAAAAACCAAAGATAAGTAGCAGTCATTCCATTTGAATTAATGAATTTCTGAGTTATTACAGACTAATTGTTTTTGTTGTGATAGGAAGAAAATGAAAATTATAGGGTTCACTTCATGGATATATACATTAATGGAGTATAATTTAAGTTTATCGCAGTTTTTTTTATGATGAGTCTTATGAAAATTTGTGTTCCTATGATGTAGGAAGGACATCAGACTATCTGGTTTGGGGTCATGAAGTTAGCTAAAAAGTTAAACAACGACAACCTGAAGATGGCAAAGCACACAAAAACGTACTAGATCTGGGAAAACTCTAAAAATAGGGCCAATGTGAGGAAACTATACCTAGTGATACCCACTGATTACCATGAAGTATGCCACTACCTATATGAATATATATTAAGGTAGGGAATTGCCTTAAATTGTGAGGACTCTTCCAAGGTAAGGAAGAGGAACTAGATTAACCAAGGGACTAGGAATCAAATAAGGGGATGTCAAGGTAGCAATGTGGTTTTAAAATGATCATGGGCATGAAAGATTGGGATCAAGGGTTACATTTGGTGTACTATGGTAAGAAACGAGCCAAAAATATTATTGAATGAGCACTAAGCATGGTAGATATAAACATTAGACATGGAGGAAGGAAACAATATGGGAAAATAAGGTTATCAAGCTATCAAAGGCACCTTAAGAAGCATTAAAGAACCATAGAGAAGCCACTGATCTAATGAATTTTATATCCATTTACTTGTTGGGAAAACAACTTTGTATGTAAAAATATGATTGTAACTAAGCTATACTTATAAAGCTCATAATGATCCATGTTTTAGTCGAGCATATTTTGTATTTATGTTCGAGAATCAAAACACTAAGGACAATGTTCCTCCAATTTGGTGGTGTTTGTGACAACCCCTTTGGGATAATCCCCTCTTGTTAATATTGTAACAATTTCTGTAATTAAAATATAAATGGCTAAGAGATGGGACAAAAAATTCAAAGCTTGGGAAGGAGGTTGCTTGGGAAGTTTGAGGATGTGGTTATTAATACTAGTCATGGGATGACTGGAGGGCCCTAAGTTAGTTAAATTCACAACTGATTTCAGATGGAGAAGAGAGGACAAGCCCATGATTCTCTTGGGAAAGTCCACAAGAAATTAGGATAAGAAATTAATTAAAAGAGTCGTGTTGGTAGGAAAGCACACCCACAAACACCCTGGACACAATGGAGTAATGAAGGTAGTTGGAGGAAGTGACAAAAAAATGGCATAAATGAACCCATCCAGGCTTAGGGAGGACATGGAGAGAAGAGAAGAAAAAATTATGGGAAGAGCGCAAGGAGGAATACTGGGGAAGGGGAGCGATAGTTTCTTGAGGAGATTGAGAGTAGTGTTACATAGGGAATGCAAAGGAAAGGAATAACACATAGAAAAAATAGCAAGGAACAAAGAAATATCACTATGGAGAAAGAAGAACTCATAGGAGGGTTGATCTTAGGAGTTTCCAAGGGAACTTGGATGCTATGTTGTAACCAACCCTCCCACATTTATCTAGTTTCATCGGCCTGCCAGGGTAAACATGAGATGGAAAGCTACTATGGCATGACCCAATCTCTTAGATCCACTTAAGGAAGTGGGGCTGATGAAAAACCACATACTAACAACTCACCTCATCCCTTAGGGATACATGACACTCAGGGGTCAAAGAACCACCCTAGGGGACCAAACCCTAAGTTGGGGCTCCATTTCACACAATTAACTCCCAAGTGCATGCATGACAAGGGCTCCATACTTTTATAGGCCTCCAATGGCTCGCACAAGCCTACCTGGGTGTGGTTATGACCTAATTTGTCTAGTTCAGAGGGTGCGGTCCCAAGATCTGAGCCTAAATTCTAGGTCAACCTCCATACCCTTGCCCATAACTTCCTGAACTTCTCAAAACCATTAATGAAATGACAACAAGGCTAAACATACAAAATTGAAGGCAATGCTTGTCCTAAACTTTCTAAAACACACTAGACATTTCGTCAAACACATGGCAAGCATGTAAGCTATAGGTCATGAATGCATATCTGATTATAAAAATATGAGATTCATCTGAGAATTGCCAAGAAGGATCTAAACCCTCTCTAGATAGTTGCAATAGCACTTGTTAGTCCATGCATTCATCAACCATTCATATATTCATCAAACATGTCAAGAGACATAGAAAACATGCATTATATAACCAACATATAACTAGAAAATAAATAACATATAAACCATGACAAGTGGACCATCATATCACCAACATAATCGATACAAATATACATGAATCACAATAGAAGAATAACACTTATTAACATATGAAAATACTAATCAAGTCAGGGATTTCCACATACCACCTGACAATAGATTGGGCTGAACTAAATCTCTCTTTCAACCAATCACCCTCGTGCCATATTCTTAGCATGAATGTGGGATATCATGGAATAAACCAAGACAAAACAAACCAGGGGTTCTAGACGCCAAACCACCTCAACCCTCAAACAATGATTCCACCTCATGGTCAGAAATCACTAATACCAACTAGATCGGTCTCTACTCAAGTTGTCTAGGGCTCCAGGAACTAGTAACTCAACCCACAACCTCCCAAGGCTCTAGATCATTTATCCAACCTAGCTCCAGGGACTAGTAACTCAAACAACCAAGGACTCTAGATGTTTGTGCCAACATAGGTTCCAAGACTAGTAACTCAACCAAGTTGTTCTAGGGATTCTAGAGCATTTGCTCCAACCCATAGCCATAAGGAATTATGAGCACCAACTATAAAAAAATCAGGTGGAAAACCTTGCAACACCATGGCTATCTAGGAAATGGAAAGACAAGGCTAAAACCACTATCAATCCAGGTAATCCTCTATTCCAATGATAATTCATAACCAAATAATCACATGCATATAACATGCATCCATAAATCAAGAAGGAGATCATACATGCAACCTGTTACCTGCAAAGCAATTTGGCTATAGTTTTTGATCTCGTTGTCCCCTTCTGCTTTCCTACTTTCCCTTGCCTTCTGTCTCCAAATACAATGTATTATAGAGTTCCCTAAGCATGCTCCAACATTGCTCTAAGTGTTCAAGAGTATGAGAGAATGAAATAATAGAAGAGAGATCCAAGCTAAAACTGACAAAAGGTTGTGAATTGATCCTCATAAGCCTCTTATCATTGAGGCCTCTATTTATTCATTTTCCTTCATTTTTTCTTCAATTTCCTCCTCATGTAAATCTGTGACTCTTCACCTTCGTTTTCTGTTATTTTCCTTTATTTTCATAAATAAATGCAGTTAATGCATCTTTGCATTTTCCAATGCTTTTGCCAATTTCCATAGCCATAAATAATAGAAAGTGACACCCATTAGGATGTTTTTCCCAACATTCAACTTCGAACATATGTCCCATGACCTTGGTATTATATATATTTTTAAATGGAAATTCAACTAGGGGTTGTTACAAACCCCTCCCCCTTGGGGGACCACCATCCTCGGTGTTCTATGACACCTATAACAAGAAAGACTGTTGAAAACAAAACATACTGCCTATGGAGCTTTATAACCTAGCTCGTCGCAATATTTACAAGAAACAACTACTAAAAACCATGATAATGATATTGTTTACTGGAGTTTTATAACACAAATCATTATTGTATTTACAATGAAAACCACATATACTCATGCACATTTGCTTCAATAAGCAAATAATCATACTGTCCATGGAGCTTTATAACCATAGCTCGATACAATATTTACAATAACATTCAAATATACATATGCACATTTTCTCTAACTGACAAATAAAAGGATTTGGTGTTTGCATCAGTCAACAAGAGAATCTAGAGGCTCACACCTCCACCCTCAAAAGTAGTACTAGGATTCACCTCCATCCCAGGAAACCCTAAAATCCACTACCAAATTCAAACCTGCATCCAATGTCCAACGCTGCAATCCTTGTGCTACTTGTTCCCTCAGTGAACAGTTACCGATGCATTGTTCCAAGGCACACTCCCAATGTGCATTTGATTCCATTTGGAAATGCTAAAGACCAAAACAAATTCATCCCCAACCTTCCCTTCTCTGCTACAAAGTCCCTCTGGAAATCCAGTCACCGCCTTCCATACAATCGCACACCTTCCAAGTTCCACTGACATCCCATTCTCTACTACATAGTCCCTTGAGCGATCCATCCCTTGGCAAGGTTTCCTCATGTCGAAAGGTCCAAACACCAAGGCATATCCCTAACTCAAAACCATTATACTGATCATAGCATGCTCATGGAAATCAATGGAAACTATTGGGTACTAGTGTCCCACAATGGCCCTACTCCTGAAGTGCATTACTAACATATTGATTTCTATTACAATTCCTTTTACTGCTACTGTTGACATTCTTGTAGTCAGTTTCAACCACCCAAACCTAGGAATTTCCATGCTTTCTTGTACCAAGCACGTAATTTCCATTACATTCAAAATAAATTGAAATCAATTCAAATCATACCTCATTGGTAGCTCGTCAATAAGGTACACCTACAATTTAGTTTACTTAATGTCACAACAAGTCAAACTAACTCTTTGATCAAATCATCATGTATAAACATATGACATCTGATTAGCTCAAACACAACCATCATAAATCAGAATCACAGATCACATGCATAATTAAAACTAAAATAAAATATTGATACATATCTTTCAATTAGTTCTTTGCTTCTACCTTTGTCCTTTATCCTTTCTATACACACACTGAATTTGTTGCCAAACTTGGAAAGCACCCACTGCCTTCTCTTATCTTCAATCACGTACACATACACGCAGTGTACATCAGACAAATACACCCACACACAACATACAACACCACACAATGCATGCATTTACACTTGGTGTAAAACCAAACACATACACCTACACCTAGTGTCACCTAGTGTACAACACAACACATACACCTACACCTGGTGTACAACACCACACAATACATGCACCTACACCCAACATACAACACAACACATACACCCACACATGGTTTACAACACAACACATATATGTGCACACAATACAATATAACGAATACTCATGTCACGATACAATGACTACACAATACACATAACATAGTACCACATGTGCACAATACAACATGTACGAAGTGTACAAGATGCCACATGTGCACAACATGTACACAACACCACCTTCATGATGTGTACACAACACCACCTAAACAATGTGTAAACAACACCACCTTCACAATGTGTACACACCAACACATGTACACAACATCACCTACATAGTGTGTACACAACACCACATGCACACAACACAATATGTACCACATGTACATAGTGTTGTAGCTTCTCGAGACAACCCCTGGGTTGAGGAGAGACCAATGCCTAGGACATATTGATGATTTTTTGTAGGATTTGCTGGTATTATTCACTTACACTCAATATTGAACACATTTTAAAACCAAATCAGTTCAAAACCTTCTTCAGGAGGGTAAATGCAAATTTGGTAGAAAAATGAACTCATAGAAGGATTAGTGTTCATTTTTGGTGGCTAACTTACACAAGAATGTAGTTCATCAATCATTAGAGCATGATGGAGAGAAGAAAATGAATAAATGAAGCCAAATACACTAGGCTTGGCATAGAATCCAGTGCATCAAACTTTTGTACGAAACGGATAAATGGGACACTAAATGATATGCTATATTACATGGAGTGCATATTAAGGATGTTAAAGTTTACCAATGATAGGAATCTTAGATCAAAATTAGACATAGATGAACCCATGATTTCATAAAAAATGCACCTAACAACTACTCTCACCTGTAATATAAGAAGAAAAATGAAGAAAAATGGAATGAACACAAAGGAGAATACATAATACAGCCTCATGCGAGCCATAATCACTAGTTTTTTTTTATTAATCTTTGAATAGAGCATACATTTTAATTCAGAATTGCAGAGTTCCCTTTAAGAAACAAAATTCGGAACCTTCATAATGTATCTTAAACTATTTTTATAGGGCCTCAGGATGAGAAACCCTTACACAATATTCCTTCTTGATCTTCCAGTGATTCATCATAAAAAAAATATGCAATCATGCTAGTATCACAATTGTACTAGCCAAATCCTAAGTAATTGGATTTAATTTCTTAAAAATAAAAATATTTAAAAAAACTTAAAATATTAAAGTGTCATGATTGATACAATCAGAAATATCTTCATTTGTGGTAGGTCGGTTCAGGAGGAAGAGTTCTATATTGATGATCTGGAGTAGTGGAGGGTTGATGAATTGGTCACATCACTACCACAACATCAGAATCGGTAGAGGAGAACGAAATAACACCTGATAAGAAATCTTAAGACCTATGAGCCTTGCATAGTTTGGCCTGGAGCAAAACAAGGTCTTCACCAACCCTAGCAGTTGGAAATCTCTCCTTAAATAGTTCACCACATTTTTTCCCTTCAAGGTGGAGGTCTTCTCATGGGATGAATCAAATCTACTCTTAGCCTCTACCAAAATTTGATTGTATTGTTCCCACAAGATTAGTACTCCTATGAGGTCCCAACAACTGGGCAGTCCTACTCAAATCCTCTGCTCAAACTCTGAATCAAAAGCAACTACATCCTTTAGTACTATCTCCAGGAATTCTTCAGCTTTAGCTCTGGCCTCTTCTTTCTAGACTACTTTAGAGATCTCCATGATTGTAGACACCTGATCCACCACATCTATAGCCCTCAAATCACTGAGTGGATTTTCATTGACATATTGGATGAATCTCTTAGTAGAATGGGCATTATTTTCACACCTCCTTGGCCGCTAAGATGAAGAACTCATAGTGTTTGATTACAATTTTTTTATTTTCCATCAGAGTTATATACTCTTAGTTGTTCTTCATTTCTATTATCACTTGATCCCATATAAGTTGTTTAGCCTGGAGGAGAGACATGTCTCCTTTTAGTATACCTTTCAACCAAGTAATTTCTTGATTAGCTACCTGTAAATTCTTGTTAATCAGTTCTGCATTGGTCTTGGTAGTCTCGAGCTGTTTCTCCTTTTGCGCAAGGGCTTGTTGGGCATTGTCTAAGTCTTCCTGTACCTTATTGAGTTCCCCTTCTGAGAGTTGTAGCTTAGTGAGGGTCTTATTAAGTTGTTCTGAGGATTCTCTGGCATGGGTACTGCACAAATGTGGGAGTCTATTTTCTGCTGGAGTTCTGCTACCTACTGCTTGAGGGCCACCACTTCATTATTTCTATCTATTAGCTCCTTGGCTAGGATCTCATTTTCTTCTTCCACCTATGCTAGTTCTTTAGACTACACATGTTCACTAGCAGGAATCTTAATCTTATGCCTCTTGCATCTCAGTTTGTTAACTCTTGATAAGGGTCTCGAAAGTATTTTTGTCTTCTTGATTCACTCCCAACTTCACAATCAGTTCCTTGAAATTATTGTTTTGCATATGTAGAGCTCTAGAATTAGCTCTCTCTTGCTTCATATTTGTTGCATCCTTCTCCAACAGATTTTCGTCTTTGCTTATGGTCATGGCATTCCTTCTTAGCTCATTATATAGCATTTATTTGACCTGTCTATGGAAGTTGATCTTGTCAAGAAGAGGGAAACTTTTCAGATCCAGAGACACATCCAAAACACTAAACTATGAGGCTGATGGTAGTTACTATTCTAAGGGGTGGTGCAGTGAGAATTTCATCTGGTTCCTCTCCATGTCCATGGAAGCCAGGAGTCTAGTCTAATAAGGGACCGAATGCAATGCCAGTTGTTGTTTCATCTCTTCCATAATTTTCTTATTACTTTCTTCTATCGCTTTCCATACATGCCAACTATGTTCTGTCATAGTTGCACCCCCTGCAGAACTAAAAATAGATACCTATGAAGATGATAAGGAAACAACTTGCAGTGGGTCTTCTAAAGTCACCTGGAAGCCTGGTTGGTCTGGTTTTATCTCCATCAACCTGGTCTCAATTTCCTCTTCCTATACTTCTTGGGTATTGGCCCTCTTGTTGGTGTGAACATCCTCCATCTCCACATCTCCAGTTTCGTCCACACCTCTTTTCTGTGTCTTATCCTTTGTTTCTGGAGTCTCAATCTCCATCTCTGTGTTAATGGGCCATGATCAAAGTTAGCTTTCCACTCAATCTCTGGCATGTGTTCATGATCATAAGTTGAAGCATTCATGCTTTTTCTTTCCTTTGAAATGAAATCATGAGGGTCATAATTCCAAATATCCCCCATTTCAAAATTCATCGCTTTCAATAGATTCTCAGTTGGTTGTAAGGCCTGCCTAGTGTTAACAATGAAAGGGCCTATAGGCTTACCAACTTGAACATATATCCCTTTTTAGTAGGGAAAAAATGAATTTGGTCCACGTGTAGGCTCTGTCTGATAAATTCCAGGGAAAATATTCTCATTGGCATGAACATAGGTAGATGATATGGGGGAAGATCACACCCATAAACCCTAATCTCGGTATACTCCTCAAACAAATACCAATCACCCACCCTAGTGTCCTTACTGAGCTGGAGGATCTCTTTTTGCTAAGGCAAGATTCTTGGGGGGGATACATTATGAATGATTTTGTAAGAAATGAACATGTAAGAGGATATAAATTGGGATTATCCCTCATTATTTGGTTTTTTCATAACAACAACATCCCAATCAAAGAAAAATTTACTTTACTTGTTTGAATCCATTAGATTGAGACCTAAGAATTCAAATTCATCAACATGAGTGTATAGGAACAAATAAAACATTAGGGAATAGTATCTAAAGAATGAGGTGGTATAAAAGTGGTGCAACTATAATTTGATGGACTCAACCATGAAATAAGGTATATCTAATAGATGGCATGACTACATCATCTCTCTCAGAAACCCTACAATGGCTTTAGTAGCAATATTAGCATCATTTTCTCCAAACATAAGGTTAATTATAGTGAGGATGGGTTTCACTGCCTGTGTAAATATAGATATTTGGAAAGTATCAGTAACATGCAAGGATTGGTGGCCAGGGCCAAAATCATTTGCGAGAAGGCCTACTGTTCCCCAATTGAGAGGGTAGTGTAGTTGTAAAATAAGGTGGTTTTAGTGAATTTTTGAGGCTTAGGAGAATGTAGGTATACTAGATCTTTCTAAATCAGCTCTGGGGTCACCTCCAAGATTTTGGCTCTAGTAGAAGATATGAAACATTTTTTCTTCTCAACGTACGACTTAACTAGCCAAGAAATAAACTTGGGGAAATGAGAAATAGAAGGTGAAATTTGATAGTAGAGCCCTGATTCAACTACCTTGAAAGGATCCTCTCCCTTGACATGATGGCCATACATGTTGAACTAGAGGTTTGACAAGTGGTAAGGATAGGGTGGGTTGAATATTTGCGCTTCTGTGTCCATCAGTGGATTGAAGTTGGAGGAGGGTTTGACTTCCTAGGCTTTGGGTGTCTTTGGGGTCAGTTTCTTCATTTTTAGCATCAAGACAAATAATTTGCAGGTGGGAAATTGACGGGTTACTTGGTTGACCAGATGAGAGCTGGAGAACAGTGTTGATGGGAGCCCTTGATTAGTTTGGTGGATGAACGACGATGCAGAACAGTTGAACGGTGGGAGATATTTGCAACAAGAAGAGCAGATTTGAATTCAAATGGTTGAACTGAGAAAGGCTCTTATAGGTGAAGGTGAAACGGTCGCACGACATTAGATGAGGTCTCAGGGGGGACATGTGGTAGAGGATGATTGGAGGGGTGACTGGTGGATGAGAGTTGGGGGGGGGTGTAGGTTTTAACCTCGTACAGGAATTACTTGCACACGAATTCTAAAAACACAGAAAATAAACAATGCGAGAGCATAACACATAAAACACATATACACATAGATTTTCTCCTAGATCCCAAAACCGAGACTACTAGCTTGATTTTTCATTATGTTCCTTTAAATGTTATAATACATATTTATACATGTCGAAGCATCCAATACCATGGACCGAAAACCATCGCGTCCAAAACCATGCGCGAAAACCATGCACAAAACCATAGGTAGGTCTGCCCAACCTAATATAGGGTCCAAATTTTTTTTCCCTAGGGCACTGCCCCAGGCCCCGTAGAGGGAGGCTACCCACCCCCCTCAAACCCCCTGTGAGCTCCCCACTACACAACCAACGCAACGAGGGGGGGCTCCGCACCCCCTCTAACCTCCCGGTTCACTAGGTAGGCTAGTCATGGAATGAATATAACACAACCCAACATTCTCCCACTTGTTTTATTTCCACAAGGGGGCACATGAGAGCTTAGTCATTTATCCAGCCCTGCAATGCCCATTGTTTCTCTACACCAAGAGAACTTCTCAGAGCTCACATATTTTTTCAATGCATCTGCAGTATTATTCAAAATGTCCACCTTTACCAGCAACACCTTTTTTTCTTCTATCATATACCTCACAAAGTGATACTGAACATCAATGTGCTTTGTCTTTAAATGGTAAGCAGGGTTTTTTTCCCAGAAAATTTCACTCTGTCTGTCATAGTCTATCCTATATAGCTCCCTATACTAACCCCATACTTGAACACAATCTCTACAACCAAACTGCTTCCTTTCTTGCATGAGTGGCTGCCATGTATTCTGCCTCTGTAGTTGATAGTGCCACTACATATTGTTTCTTACTCATCCAACTGACTCCACCTCCAAATAGGTTAAATACATACCCACTTGTAGATCTTCTCTGATCCAGATCTCCAACCCAGTCTGCATCAACAAAGCCACGAATATCCAAAACTTTGTCAAATCCTAGTCTTCCTTGGTAGCATAAACCATAATCACTAGTGCCACACAAATACCTGAAAACCCGCTTCATTACTGTCCAATGCTCCTTCCTTGGTTTTGACATAAACTTGCTTAATACTCCCACTGCATATGTAATGTCTGGTCTAGTACATACCATCACATACATCAGGTTGCTGACTGCACTTGCATATGGAACACAGGACATGTCCTCTTCCTCTTCTTGTATCTTGGGACACTGTTCAACATATAACTTTACACCTACATGAATAGGAACCTTCACCGGTTTACTATCTTGCATATTAAACCTCTGTAATATTGTCTCGACATACTTCCTTTGGTTTAACCAGAGCTTCCTCTTTTCTCGATCTCTTTTAATTTCCATGCCCAAAATACAGTTTGTAGCACCAATATCTTTCATGTTGAATTTGGAGGACAATTGGGTCTTCAAATCCTGGATAATTTATTTATCATTTCCGACCAGAAACATATCATCCACATACAAGACTAGATAAATAACACGGTCACCAATTAATTTTAAATACACGAAGTGATCTGCTTTGCTTCTGGTGAAGCCAAGTCCCCGTATAAATGTATCAAATTTCTAATACCACATCCTTGGTGACTGTTTTAACCCATACAGAGACTTCTTTAACTTGCATACCAGTTCTTTCTTATCCTTCACCGCAAAGCCTTCAGGTTGCTTCATGTAGATCTCTTCTTCCAGATCCCCATGAAGAAATGTTTTCTTCACTTCCATCTGTTCTACCTCAAAATCAAAAGCAGCAGCAACAGATAAAAGTAATCTAATAGAAGCTACCTTGGCAATAGGAAAAAAATATCACCAAAATCAATTCCTGGCACCTGGGAATAACCTTTTTCTACCAATCGAGCTTCATATTTCTCCACCTTTCCTTCTGCATTTTTCTTCTTCTTGAACACCCATTTGATGCCAATGGGTTTCCTTCTAGTTGGCAACTCCACCAGATCCCATGCCTCATTTTTGTGCAAAGATGCCATTTCATCAACCATGGCATCTTTCCAGAGTTTGCCATCCTCTGAATCTACTGCTTCCTTCATATTTTTGGGATCATCATCAGTAATAGATAAAGCAAAATTTGAACACAAAGCAGATGGACTATACCTTTCTGGCTGCCTTCTTTCTCGAACTGATCTTCTCACAATCGGAGTTTTTGGCTCTTCATCTTCTGATTCCTCTTATGCTATAGAGTCTAATTATTCCTCCTTTAGCTCAAACTATATCTTCTCAGGTTCATTTGATGGGACTTCATGTTTAATAACATTTTTCACCTCTCTAAACACCACATCTCGGTTGTACACAACTTTCCTTGTTACTGGGTTCCAAAGCTTATAGCCCTTTAAACCATCCTTATATCCAATAAAGATGCACTTTTCATATTTATTATCCAACTTTGTTCTTTTCTCCTTTGGAACATGTACATATGCATCACATCCAAATACCCTCATATGTGAAAGAGAGGGTTTCTTACCAGTCCATACCTCTTGTGGAGTCTTATCCTCCAACTTTGATGAAGGTGATCTGTTGACCAGGTAACATGCTGTCTCCACCGCATCTGCCCAGAATTCCTGTCCTAACCCGGCACCACTGAGCATGCTTCTTTCCCTTTCCATCAAAGTCTTGTTCATTATTTCTGCAACTCCATTTTGCTCAGGTGTGTATGGAGTAGTCTTCTGTTGTGCTATACCACACTTCTTACAGAATTCTTTTATCTATCCTCAACACCTTTATCTTCTTCTCTGTCTGGTATTCCACCAGAGCCTTAAATTCTTTAAACTTGTCAAAGACTTTAGATTTCTTCTTGAGGAAATATATCCATGTATTCCTTTAGAAGTCATCTATAAATGATACATAGTACACAAAATTACCCAGTGATGGAACCTTCACAGGTCCAAACACATCACTATGCACAAGCTCTAATATCTGTTTCGCCCTCTTACCACCAGAGGGGAAACTCACTCGATTCTGCTTCCCATATACACAATTATCATAGGAATCAAAATCCAGATAGCTATTAGTCATACCTTCTACCATACCTTTACCATGAAGTATTTGAAGGCCCTTCTCTTCAATATGTCTAAGACTTTGATTCCATAGCATGATCTTTTCTCCAGAGACCACTAGATTTTCTGCTCCACGTTCAGGAACCACAGAACTATTGTACCCATCAATAACAGTGCTACCTTGCATCTTGTACAGAGTTCCAATCCAAACTCCCTGCATCAGTACCAGTGCTCCCTGAACCATCTTGCAGGTATCTTTCTCGAACACTGTTTTTACACTTGCATCATCCAGCTTGCTTACGGAAATCAGATTTCTGGCTAATATAGGAATATGCAGAACACCCAAAAGTGTTCTAATCCTTACACCTTGCAACATCAAATTTACTTTTCAATGACCAACGATTCTAGCCTTCTCGTCATCCCCCAAGAAGACATCACCAACATCATATTTCTCATACTAGCAGAACCATTCTTTATGGGGAGTGAAGTGAAATGATGCACCTGAGTCAATCAACCATGCCTCATGATCTACATGTGTACTTGAAGAAGCCAAGTACACATCCCCACCTTCATCTGAGGTGGTTTTCACTTCTATAGAAGGAGCATCATCAGATCCATTTCCTTTGTCAGGAGCTTTAGATTTACAGTCCCTTTTGTAGTGCCCTTCCTTTTCGCATTTCCAGCACACTTCCTTTACAGGTTTTCCTGGAGATTTAGATCTCCCTCTAGATTTAGATCTCCCACTCGATGACTTATTTTTGTTTATGTTATGGGACCGTCCTCATACAGACAAGGCATCACCATTCTGGATCTCCATATTTTTTTGTCTCGTCTCCTCTATCAGCAAGGATGAGACTATTTCATCAAATTGCAAGGTAGTTGCATTGCTACCTATTGCAATAACCAGACTATCCCATGAATCTGGTAGAGAACACAACAAACTGATGCACTTATGTTCATCTAAAATTTTAATATCAACAGACAATAACTGACTTACCGCAATATTAAATTTATTTAGATGCTCTGTCACCGAGTCTCCATCTTTCATCCTCAGGTTATACAGCTTTTTCCGTAGGAACAGTTCATTCACTAGAGACTTAGATTGGTACAAAGTCCCTAACTTGTCCCACAAAGCCTTCAATGTAGCTTCCCCTGATACATTCAATAATACTAAATTTGAGACACACAATCATATTGTTCTCTTTGCCTTCCGATCCAACTTCTTCCATTCTTCATCAGACACTCCCATTGGTTTAGTACCTGGATCTACCGCGATCCACTGATCTTTATCCACCAACAGATCCTCCATCTTGAGTTTCCACAACTTAAAACTTAGACCATTAAATTTCTCTATCTCTATCTTTCCACTACTCACCATCTTCTTTCACCACCAGAATCGATCCCGCAGATCTCCCACTGAACATGGTCTACCACAGGCCTGGGCGAAACCCGTTAGCAACAAAGGCATCCCCTTGAAGCCAAAATAGCTTTGATACCAAATGTAGGTTTTAACCCCATATAGGAATTACCTGCATATGATTTCTAAAAACATAGAAAATAAACAATGCGAGAGCATAACACATAAAACACATATACACAGATATTTTCCCCTGGATCCCAAAACTGGGACTACTAGCTTGAGACCCCCTAGAATCAATCTGGGTTGTTGATCGGTCGATCCCGCCCTACTAAATTTTCCACTCTGGGGGGTAGCGCTCACGTAATTGTTGTGCAAGTTACCCCCCAAAGTGTCTTCGGGGGTCATTCGGACAGATATGAATGACAATCCACCCTAAGACAAGCTCGACTATTAATTACAAGATCATTCCTTTCCTATTTTCTCTTGCTACAGTGTTGTGCCCACTTAGTGAAAGGTTTATTATGCAGATTCCTGCACTAGAGACTTCTAGTGTACAAGAGCCAAAAATTTCCCACCTGACCAATTTATTTATCTCTTCCCCAAAGATGTCCAATGCAGCTCTTTTGACACACATAGCCAAGAGGTTCTCTTGATTATTGTTTTCTACCTTTTCGGGCTCGAGAGACAAATTTACGAAAAGGGACCCCTTGGAGTTTTATTTTCCGTGTCTTTTTCAAACTCTATAAACGTGAAAAAGATGTCGAGTTTCACCTTTGTTATATCGTTAAAAGATTAAACGACATAGGACTTGTCATTATGATGAGACCGAGCTACTCCTTCCTAGGGCTCGTAAAAATTACTAGGATTGATCCATCCGAAGGATGGACTTATATTACAAGAATATACTATCCCCGTTAAGCTTGTGTAAAAATAACTAGGGTACTTGCTAGAAATGTGGGGGAAAATTGGAAATATTTCATCAGTTGTATTCCTCACTTGAGCCAGCATGTCGCTCATGAACATTGACACTCATCCGTTGTTCGTGTCAGGTTTTGGGACATCCTCACTCTGTCAATTGTCTCCCTGGGTTTTGGGTTATCCATTTTAAACCTCTCATATGATCTCTGCCACGTCACCATGACCTTTGATCCTATGTTGTCAAATGCTGCCAAAATCCGGAGTCAGGCCATCCACATGTTCAAGAGAAGTCTTCCTACCTATACATTGTCTAATCATATGTCACCATCTTGGATTACTCTCATTCATTGTGTTTCCCATTTCATTTTGATGATGAAGCATTCATTATGACCTTCCTTCGACATATCACTTCTTTTCGACTTCAGCTCATTATCCAGGAAGTTGATCTAGAAACTCCCTTCACGTACCTTAGAGATTACATGCCTCAATGGCAAGTTCTTCACACTAGATGATAGGTTCTCATCATTGGCCTTCGATCAAATGATTTCACAAGTGTTTGACTTCAAATCCTTATTCATACTTCGTGAATTGTACTGATAGTACCTTGAGAGCCATTGACATTATGGGTGGTTTCTCTCACGCGTTTTAATGGTTCACATCATTGGCCGGTAATCAAGTGATTTGCTAGCATGTTCGACTTCAGCGCATCTATTCACATATTATAATTTGTACTTTGATCGGGTTGTGTTGGAGCACAAGATGTTGGGCTTAGATCACAAAAGTCCAGGTTGCGAGGAGTGATGAGTCATTCATGATTATATACATGATTCTTTAGACGGATGGCTGCGACCATGCCATGGGTATCATTTTGATCTTGCTCAGTCGAATGGCTATGACCATATCGTGGGTATTTTCATTTTTGATCCTCTCTATGCAGATGGTTGCGTCCATGCCAAGGATCCATGCACATGATCCTTTTCTCGATGGATAGCTGCGCCTACACCATGGATTCATGTATTGTTATATGCCTCTCATGTTTATCAGGCATGAATATTATATTTTAGATATGTACATGTATGTTTGAGTTGTAGGTATTCCGATGCTGGTATTCCAAGTCCTTGCCCTATCTTAAAGCATTTTAGCCATCGCTCTCATCTTTGACTTCATGCTTTAGGGGTCATCCGTTACACATTAATTTTTCACTCTCCTGTCAGTCCCCGTTCCTAATCCCGGAGAACCCTAGTAGTGACTACTGTGTTATAATTTCGCCATGAAACCTATGCTCTTGCATCCCTTGAAGTTTGAAGAAAGTAGTCCCCACTCCCTTCAGAACATTTCCATAGAATACTTTTTAAAACACAGTTTTTAAGATCAACGCTCTTTCCCAGTGTCTCACCCATGCTAATTTTTAGAGTTTAACGCTGTGACCCATGCTAATTGACGCTACTATTAGCCCAATATATGTGGCGGTCTACTTTTGGAAATTTTTTATAAAATGAAACATAGTTTCATGTCTAGAAACTTCTAGTGGCAATGTGCTGGATGTTCGTATGGTTGGATAAGGGCCGAGAACTACATATAAGGTTATTTCCCCCTTAAAAGTGGACCTTCCCAAGGAGATAAGACCTTCTTCCCCCTTGAGTGGATCTCATTCTTATCCTCCTCTCCCTATATAAACCACTTCCTCTTACCCTTTTTGGTTATACACAGTACAACACATAGTGAAAGTGGTGGAGAGATAGAACCAGCTGTAGAATTCTCAAATCTTTAGCTTTTGATAGAAGAATATTAGTCTTAGATGAAAAAAGACTAGTATTTGGTAGATAAAGCATGAGGAGAGAGAGTTAGAGCTTGGAAGCCATTTCATGTAAGGCTAGAGGAGGAAAAGTGTGCTGAAAAGGCATGTAGCAGGACTTGGATACCACAAAGGAGATCTCCAACATCAATGCTTCAGTTGTATTTCTCTTTAAAGTTTATTTTAATACAACTAATGATTTATTTCCTATATCGGGTGTAATATCACATTTGATAGCTTAGAACTCCTTGACCTTTTAAGTAGATTGGATTCGATTTTATGCTATCATGTTTGCTATTGTTTCTTGCATGTTTATTTCAGGTATTTGAGCGAAAGGAACAAAAGGAAGCTGGAGCAAGGAAGCAAGATCACCATTAATTGGATTAGCGTTATAAGAGGTAGGCCCTCTTATTCGATTCTAATCTAAGGAAATTTACATTAGATTGCCTTATTTGTGGCTAGACCCACTCTCTTGGGCTAGAGGGATCGTCTCTGTCCACAGAGAGGGTACTCCTACTCCACAAATTGGTGACTCTACTGGGGAAATACATCTCCTTTTAATCATTTTTTTCTTTTCTACTTGTGTGCCTAGTGTGTTTATTTATGGTCTTTTGGATTTGTATTGACTTCTCTTGAACATGTGGATGACACAACTCTGGATTTTGATAGCATTTGACGACATAAGATCAAAGGTCATGGTGACGTGGCAAAGATCATATGAGAGGTTTAAAATGGATAACCCAAAACCCAGGGAGGAAAGTGATAGAGTGAGGATGTCCCAAAACCTGACACGGATAGGAGATGAGTGTCAATGTTCATGAGCAACATGCCGCCTCAAGTGAGGAATACAACTGATGAAATATTTCCAATTTTTCCCCACCATTTTTGGCGAGTACCTGAGTTATTTTTACACAAGCTTGACGGGGATAACATATGATTGTAATATAAGTCCATCCTTCGGATGGATCCATCCTAGTAAATTTTACGATCCCTAGGAAGGAGTAGCTCGGTCTCGTCATAATGACAAGTCCTATGTCGTTTAATCTTTTATCGAGTTCGACAAAGGTGAAACTCGACATCATTTTCATGTTTAGAGAGTTTGAAAAAGACACAGAAAAGAAAACTCCAAGGGGTCCCTTTTCGTAAAGTTGTCTCTCGAGCCCGAAAAGGTGGAAAACAATACTCGAGAGAACCTCTTGGCTATGTCAACCAAGGAGTACCTTTTTTCATAAATAGTCAACCTCATCATGAAAAAGGGGTAAACGTATACTGAGGTGATGTCGATTCATTTACTTTAACGAGTTCGAAATGACAAGTACTCAACAATCTTTTCCTCTTTTGAGAGTCAGAAAAGAGCTTAAAGATGACTCCCTGCTTTTATTTAATTTAATGAGTATAAAAGGGAAAAAGTACTCGAAAATATTTTCAATTTTTTACGATTTAGAAAAGAGATTAAAGGTGACTCATCCTGGAGGAACGAGTGGTATAAAGGGAAGCAACTGGTTCTGGTTATGGTGGAACTGCTCAAAAACTAAGAGGTCAAGAGGCTAGCTAGTAAAACCACTCATCGATGCGGTTCCTTAGGAAAATAAAAACAATCAAGTGAAAGCATATGATCGGACAAAGAGATGGTGGCGAAGGAATGAAAAAACCAAGGCTCATCTAGTGGAAATTAGTTGATAAAAATGGCAATCAAGAGATGTAAATTGGGCATGGGTTCATTTTTACACAAGCTTGAACCATGGGGAACTTTGCTTGAATTCGGTTTCATGTTTACACAAGCTTGAAACAAAAAACTATGCTTGGATTCGGTTTCATGTTTGCACAAGCTTGAAATGAAAAACTATGCTTGGATGAAAAAAAAAATGGCATGCCCCCAACATGATGAGAGCCGAGGCACATGCCCCCTGAACTTCATTTCATTCACCAAAGTAGACATCAAGTTGCTAAAAGGTGGATGGAATGAAGTGTCACTTTTGAGATCAAGGAAAGACTCAATCGGAATTTGACGAGATCTTAATCAAATACTCGATTTGGAAAAGGAAGTTGTTTCATTTTTTTAATGAGGTTGACACAGTAAAAGAACTATCCTCAAGACTCCTTGTTTCATTTTTTAAGGAGCTTGACACAAGACTAGGAACCATGCTCTGACACTCTCCTTAATTCATTTTTTAACGAGCTTGACACAAGACAAGGAACTATGTTCATAACATCTGATCATGGAACATATGAGAACATGGCTCCCAAGAGGTCCTCGCTAGATGAAAGAACCATGCTCTAGGAGGAATACATGTCAACTAGTACTAATGAAATATTGGGTTCCAATGCCCCCAGTACATAATGTACTATACCATCCGTGTAATCATCAACAGATGTGGAGGCAAAATGGGTAGCCACATAATTGACCTATGGTGGGGAAGGTACTGCTTGCAAAAAAGAACTAATAGCGGATGATTTTTGCAAAGGAGGCACTTGGTGATAAATGAACAACAATTGATCAATGGTCACTATTCTCCCTTCGCGTGGAAAACAAACCACATGGAAAAGCGAAGAAACAAGAGCTCCCATGACATAAACATAGTCATGCCCAAGGAGAATATTTAAATCTAAGGGACCTTGGACTACCATCACGTCTATATAGACAGTCTTTCCTCCCAAAGTAATAGGGAACTTCGGAAGGATCCCTAAGGGCTGACTGGTTCCTCCGTTGAAAGCCAACATATTCTGGGTGATAGGTACAAGATGTGGGGAACCCAAAGCTTGCAAAGTAGTAGAAGACATGATGCTAACATATGTGCCTTCATCTAATATAGTGCCATGTACTACCATATTGTAGGCTTATACTATGATCTGGAAAGGCACATAAGATGGAAGGTGGAAAGCAATCAATGGAATCCAATCAAAATAAATGAAAATACTACTTGGTGGGGGTATCATATGATTTCCCACATGTTCTGTAAGAAGAGGAGAAGGACTCTCTTGAAAAACTAAGACGGGAGGGCCACTATTAAATTCACGAGAATATGAGGAGATGAGAAGAACATGAGTGGTATGATCACTACTCGCATCAGGAACAGAGTGAACAATTGAAGGCGGAGCCAAGTCGACACTCGTTTCGACCAATGGTTGGTTGGGAACAAACACAAGACAGTCAAGCTCAGGAAAAGTGGGATGGGCAAGAGATGAATCCATGTCAATATTTGTACCATCTAGGAGAGGGTTAGAAGAAAACCTCTGATAACCAACAGGAAGTTGGGGTTGAGGAACTTTAAGGTTTTCCAAAACTTTGAAATCTTTATCCATGAAAGGACATAGGTGAAGAAGATGATCTCATCCACATAACCTACAGGGGACTTTAATTTTTCCTTTCTTCTTACCATCACTAGCCGAAGGTGTAGCATCGACATGATCTCCAGAGGCTGATGGGGATGGCCGATCCAGATTTTGAGACCATACCTCTAAGACTCTGGGAATTCTAGGACAGTCTCGAAGGAGATGGTCACCCTTACATAGCTTGCAAGGGAATTTTACTTTCCGCAAAGGATCGAAAGGTTTGTTGACGGGAAGTGCATTTGGGGCAATAACTGCATGGTTGGTATCTCACTTATATGACTTCTTCTTGTTCATCTTCTTCTTCTTCTTCTTAGCCTCCTGGTTACTGGATTTCATACTTTCACCAGGCGAAGTAGAAGAGGAAGATGAAGAAACACAAGAAGAATGTGAGAGGTCAACCTTAGAATCAACATGATCTGGTTCAAATGAAGGAGATGGTTGGATAGGAATCAGGACACTCGGGACCACTGAGGTCGAAAATAACTAGATATGTAAACCAATGGTTAACCCATGGAGAGACAATGTTGCCATATAAGGAGCACTAGCATTTCCAAAAGAAGGAAAAGGACTAGGATTCCCATCTGAGGGGAATACTTGACTGGTAGACTCTAGAAATGTTGCCATTGGAATCGACCCTAAAGAATCCCTAAGGAAGATAACTTTAACGAGGAATATTTCGTGGGTAGTTAATTTTAAGAAACTGAAACAAAACTTTGCTTTTTCATATTTTAAGAGTCGAGAAAAGGGTGAAAGGTGACTCTAGTCGCTTTCGGAGTTAACGAGCTCAAAAGGACAAGTGCTCGGAGATATTTTAAATTTAAAGAGTCAAAAAGACCAAAATGACTGCTTAAGATAATCTAGGTAAAAAGGGTTTACCAAGTAACTGTGAACTACAAAATACCTCTCGGCGAACAAAAAAGTACGAGCAGGCAATCTCCACGAATGTTGTGTTTGGTGTATCACATTTACAAGGTGGCAGACTCGGCTTCCTATGGATAAATGATTGCAACCTAGTGGGGTCTCTCTTTATATACGCGATGGTACAGGGAGCACAAGTCCGTACTAGCACTGTCTAATGCCAAAGTGAATGACGGCTGCTAGGTTTAAAGATGCCAAAACACGTCTCTAGCCTAGACCTCTAAATATGAGCGTTAAGTTTCAATGCTTCCTTAGGTTAATTCAATAAATTTTAACAGTTTATGTTGAATTAGGTTTCAATTCCAAGGTCCTACTGCTGTCATATAAAAACTCCTAAATGCAGATGTGTGAGAAAAGAAATCTTTCTTCGATGAAAGTTAACACTAATTGAGAGATAGAGAGCACACAATCAATGCAACAATCAAAGAACGAAATCTTTCACTAATACATGTCCTAAATGCACTTAATATTCCCTTAACAACAAAAGAAGTTTCATTTCATTTCTCAAGCCTATGATGATGCAATCCTAGCTTCTCAATAATGCTACTAATGTAATACTTTCACTTAAGTAAACTAGAATGATGTTCTTCTTTTCATAAAATGCAAAATGAATCTTTCACACCAAGCACTTTAATGAAAATTTTCACAGTTCTGAACAAACAAGCATTGATCAAATCCAAAGCATGATAAATGAAACTAAGAAAAATTCTGAAATCTGAATCAAACAAACCAAATACATAAATTCTTCAATCGACAAACCAAGCAATGTAATCTATGCTTGGAAAGAGAAAAGAGACACTTGAAATAAGAGAACAGAAGAGACTCTTTCACTCATTCAATTGAGAATGAAGCAAAGAATATGTTGCGGCCGAAATATGGATTAAATGAATCAGAAAATCAAAAACTTGACACAATGAGTAAACGAACAAATGAATGGTGATTGACTTAGATGCCCTAGGGTCATAGAAACCATCCCCAAAACTCAAAAAATCAAGCAATGAAACTTCAATCCAATCAATCAATCAAAACCAGCAAACAAAACATTATAGTCACTTTTGGGTGGAAGAAGAGAGTCTGAGGGTCAAGATACACTGGCACTGAAATGGGAGAAACTCTTATTTTTTCTTAAATCGGAGATTGGTACGAATTTTGGGCTGAAACTAGCCTGATTGGCATGATCGACGTGAATATCAGGCTAAAACTAGTGTTGATAGGCCTGATCAACGTGATTATTTGGCCAAAAATAGCACTGATAGAGGGATTCAAATAAAAAATAAAAGAACTTCACACAGGGCCAAACTTAACACATCAGAGGGTGGGCTAGTGTCTGTATTCCTTCAAACAGGTCAATACAGATCCAGAAGACCATAAATAAACAAACTAGGCACACAAGTAGAAAAAACAGAGTCATGAAAAGGAGATATATTTCCCCAGGGGAGTCGCCAATTTGTGGAGTAGGAGTATCCTCTTTGCGGACAGAGACGATCCCTCTAGCTCAAGAGAGGGTGTTAGCCACAAACAATAAAATCTAATGTAAATTTCCTTAGATTAGAATCGAATAAGAGGGCCTACCTCTTATGACGCTAATCCACTTGATGGTGATCTTGCTTCCTTGCTCCAACTTTCTTTTTTTCCTTTCGCTCAAATACCTTAAAAAAACATGCAAGAAACAACAACAAACATGATAACATAAAATCAAATCCAATCTAATTAAAAGGTCAAGGAGTTCTAATCTATCAAATGTAATATTACACCAGATATAGGAAATAAATCATTAGTTGTATTAAAATAAACTTTAAAGAGAAATACAACCGAAGCCTTGACCTTGGAGATCTCCTTTACGGTATCAAAGTCCTGCTACATTCCTTTTCAACACTCTTTTCCTCCTCTAGCTTGACATGAAATGGATTCCAAGCTGTAACTCTCTCTCCTCATGATTTAGCTACCAAATACTAGTCTTTTGTCATCTACGACTAATCTTCTTCTATCAAAAGCTAAAGATTTCAGAATTCTGCAGCTGGTTCTATCTCTCCACAACTTTCACTATGTGTTGTATTGTGTGTAACCAAAAAGGGTAAGAGGAAGTGCTTTATATAGGGAGAAGAGGATATGAAAGAGATACACTCAAGGGGGAAGAAGGTCTTAACTCCTTGGGAAGGTCCACTTTTAAGGGGGAAAGAACCTTATATGGAGTTCTCGGCCCTTATCCAACCAAACGAACATCCATCACATCACCACTAGAAGTTTCTAGACATGAAACTCCGTTTCCTTTTATAAAAAAATTCAAGAAGTAGACCGATGTGGATATTGGCTAATAGTAGCACCGATCGGTGCGGGTCACAATGTTAAACTCTGCAAATCGGAGTGGGTGAGACCTGGGAAAGAGCGTTGATCTTAAAAACTGTGATTTAAGAAGTATTCTCTGGCAATGTTTTGAAGGGAGTGGGGACTACTTTCTTCAAACTTCAAGGGATGCAAGAGCATAGGTTTCATGGTGAAAGTATAACACAGTAGTCACCACTATGGTTCTCCGGGATCAGGAACGGGAAGTGACAAATTACTGTGTAATAGGGGACATGTGGTAGAGGATGATTGGAGGGGTGACAAGTGGATGAGAGTGGCGAGTGGGGGGGGGTTTATGTAACCTTCAACATTCAGCTGCTATCAGTGGGTAGTCCCCACTTATCTCCGATGGGTGAATGAATGGAGGGGTGGGATCAAGCCGAGACACCCTAGAATCAATCTGGGTTGTTGATCGGTTGATCCCTCCCTACTGAATTTTCCACTCCGGGGGGTAGCACTCATGTAATTATTGTGCAAGTTATCCCCCGGGGTGTCTGCGGGGGTCGTTTGGACAGGTATGAATGATAATCCACCCTAAGACATGCTCGACTGTTAATTACGAGATCATTCCTTTCCTATTTTCTCTTTCTACACTGCTGCACCCACTCAGTGAAAGATTTATTGATGCATAATCCTGCACTAGAGACTTCTAGCGTACTATAAGAGCCAAAAATTTCCCACTTGACCATTTTATTTATCTCTACCCCAAATATATCCAATGCAACTCTTTTGAAACATACAAATCGTAGGGTAGACAAAAACACACAACACCACATGTACAACATGCACACAACACCACATGTACAACATGCACACAACACCATATGTACACAACACTAGATATACAACATGTACACAACACCATATGTGCACAGTACCACATATACAACATGTACATGGCACCATATGTGCAAAAGACCATATTCACAGATTACCACATATACAACATGTACACAATGCCACATGTACACAGCACCACATATACAACATGTACACAACACCACAAGTACATGTACAACAT
Source organism: Pinus tabuliformis (assembly GCA_031772625.1). Lineage (NCBI taxonomy): Eukaryota > Viridiplantae > Streptophyta > Pinopsida > Pinales > Pinaceae > Pinus > Pinus tabuliformis. The sequence goes on along the minus strand of CM062819.1, from coordinate 1,479,056,329 downwards.
ATACACAATAGTAGTACTGCACATCCAGAGACCATACTGTCTCTACTAGACAACCTTGCTTCTAGTGTCTTTCTACTATCCATGCTTGTCCCAGCATGTCACATATCACACTTTTTTCATTCCATTAATGTATCGCTCAGCATTACCTGCCATAACATAAACATAGGCATAGTATAGACACATAATATCAATTTATATCCACATTATACTAACCTCATATATCTTTCAGGGCTACTTTTCCCACTATATTCCTCATAAGCTAGGAACCTCTTCATGCCATTCACCTGCATAAGAAATCATTCTTCCACAAGAATGATCCCTGATGATCCTGACAGAAAATGACATACATACATACATATATACATATAAAAATTAGCATAAGACAATCATAATCCCTGATGACCCTCTCAGACAATGACATATGTACATATATATATATATATATATATATATATATATATATATATATATATATATACATATATAGACATCAACATAATCATAATCACAACACAATTACCATCGTTCATAAGATCAAGGTTAAGAGAACTCCCTTTATTCGTGAACCACATGCACAACATTGAGATCAATTGTTCCCAACATACCCCAGGCATCCGATGCCTCAAATCCATTTACTTTACCTTTCTTGTTTACCTTTCTCATGACTATCCTGCCACTGTCTAATTATCCCAATGGACCCAACCAATCCAACAGACTGTCATACTCTTGCCTTCAACTACCCTTATACATGTACCATGCTTCATTCAGGTCTCACATTACCTACTGGGTTTCATTCAACTCTCCTCGAGCTCCATTAAATTTCCTCTTTCCCCAACCAACTCCCAAGACCTTCAAAACATAAAAGGCAAGAACAAGAAATAAACAAGAAGAAAACCATGGAAAACCAGTAGCAATATGACACCACAAACAAAGTAGCATGGTCATGCACCATATATAGTCAAAAATACAAATCAAGCATAAAAAAATCACAAAGCATTGAAAACACAAAACTTTCAACATACACCATGACTCAATCCCCATGGGTTTCCAATGATTCCAAGTGATCAGATATTGATCCAGGACCTTAATGATAGCTCAAATTTCAAAGTGTTCGAAAGAGTGTAAAACCTGTGTGAACGGATGGATGTCATCTTCCTAATTCCGGCGTCGCGAATGGTTCAAAAAACCGACACCATATGAATGAGTTATCGCAATTTAAAAAGTCTAGTAAACTGTAATTTATGGACATTTGACCAAGAATAAATTGATTTTTGAAAATATTAAAAAAAGAATATTCCCTAAAATATTCCTTTTTGGGTGACAAATCAGGTGTCGACACATGGCAAGCCCGGAGGCGGCCACGTGGCCCTGGAAAGGTCATGTAAAATGTTGTTGGGGGTTCAACGGGATCGAACTTGTGACCTCTGGCAAGCTAGCACAGTGCGCTACCACCTCTACTACCATTGTTTCTTAACATATCAAGGGCACATGTTATATTTATGTTTTAACCGGTTGCAGTTCGGGGGTTAGGACTGTTACACAGTAATTTGTCACTGTCTTTCTGTCAGTCTTCCTACTGTGTCATGAGACCAAATCAATCATGCTCATGCTCTCTAATGTTGCCAAATGACCCAATTTGCCAAAGTTTTTCTATCATCGCGACTGTTGTAAAAATAAACTCGATGATGAGCGCTCCAAAACAGACCGAATGCGTTGCCAGCGCGGAAGTACACGTGATTCCCGTGATGGTCGAATTTCATGAGACAGCGCGACTATTGCTCATATTTGATCGCGCTGACATGACTTTCTTCGTTATTCAGCAGCGATGTCAGCGCTCCAGTGCAGTTATTCACCTGCGATGATCTAGTCTGGGTGATTTTGTCCTAACAACCAGCCTTCCAGATGCCTCAAGACCTGGTTGTTGGCCTTGTATATGTCGCCCTCCCTTCTCTGGCATGTCTGTTTCGTCATTTGAGCCACCTTCCTTGGAGATAAGCTCATCCTCCCACCATTCGTGGAGACTCCTTCTCCTATTTAAGCCTCCACCATTGCTATGAGCTGCTAGTTTTGGAATTCATAGTGTTTGGAGTGTTGTTGATAGTGTGTGAGCTTGATAGGTAGCTGGTGTGACAAGTGTGGGATTGTTAGAGAGCTTAAGGAAGGTTGTGAAGTGTTTTGATCTTGTGTAAACTTGTGTGAGAGAGAGTTTTGTCTTGGGAGATCTACCTTCAAGGGTGAATGCTTGAGGAACTTGCTGGCTGGACCCTCTTGAGAAGGATTTAACATCAGAACTATGGTTGTATTCTTCTTTGTTTATCAATAATAGACGACTATCATTATGGTTCCACTCTTATTATCGTTATGATGGTGTTTGAGTTATATCCTTTCTGACTGATATATAGTTGCATCTATTGGATTTTATGCTTGTGTTTGCATCGTTCTTTGCATGTGCAGGTGTCTGTGCACGAGGATTGTGAGGATTGTGACCAGCCGGAGCAAAGGAACGAGAGCATCAACTCTTCTACAAGTACTAGCATTGGAATCCAGGTAGGCCTTCATCATTGGTCTTTAATTTGCAATTAGGAACCTGCGTGTTAGCGTTGTTTGATTGTTGCTAGACCCTATTTGGACTAGTAGGGATCGCCTCTGTTCGCAGAGGGGATTTACCTCCACAACAATTTGGCGACTCCACTGGGGAATTTACCTTGTTGTTTGATTTGTAAACTTTAGACGGAGCCTGAAGCATGGCCAGATAGCCTTCGAAACGCTATTGCTTTGCATTAGCAAAGTAGATCAACACCACTTTAGTCAATCTCCGGTTTGGTTTACGAACTGAACAGCTTGGAGCTGGCTTTTGTCCTTTTTGTTCAATTTTTCCTTGAGTTTGTTTTTGCTCTCTTCTCAAAGTTTGGGGATTAGTTCTCTGTTTCTTGGCTTCCTGGTTCGGTCTGGGAGGTGCCTTGTTTTTTTAAAGATTGATTGCCTTGGTTTGGGAGTTTTTGGCTTGATTGTGGCCTTTTTTGAACATCATCGCGGTTTATAATAAAACAGTCACGCTGTCATCGCGCAGCCCTTTTTGTGACTTCCTGATCATCACATTAATACACCAAACAGTCGCGACGGTTCTGAAAAACGGACCATCGCGGGTAAGGCGTGTACTTCCGCGCTGACAGCGCATTGTTGTTATGCGTAATTCTTTATCAGCGCATTGTTGCTGTGTACCACCTGCACTGATTCCTGTAGAATTGAATTTCTTCAATTCTACCTCCTGAACCTGTTGGTCTTGCTATCCCCTGCTGTCTTCACTTGGTTTATGATTTTCATTGTTTGGAGATTGATGCACTTTATTGTGGGTCTTGTTGAGCGAATCTTGCTTTTTGTCTTGTGACCTAGTTTTATCATTCCAAGTTTGATGGATCAGCTTTGCTTGGTTACTCGTTTGCAAAGGTTCGTTTACTGCTTTCTATTGGTTTGGTCAAGCCTTCCTCTTTGCTTGGTTGTTTAAGTGATTGTTGTTGAACCAGTCTTGACATTGTTTCGATTTCTTTTCGCTACTCGGACACGGATCACAGTTGTTTGGGGTCAACCAGTTCTCTTCACATTTGTTTGTTATTATTTCTCAAAGTTTGTTTAATGCACTTTGCCATCAACAAAAAGAAAAATCTCTTTTGCTTTGTATTAGTTAATGAGAACTAGAAGCTTTTCATTTTGATTAGTGATTAGTGATCTCAAAGAAAAGTTTGTGAATTTCCATTAGCTGCATTAGGGAAGCTATTTGTTGTTTTGTGATAATTTCGTTTGCGTGAAAGCCTTCAAACCCTCTCGTAACTAGCATTCATCGAATGGAATGACATATTTTGGCATATAGTTTGCATTTAGGCAATTTTGAGAGATTTCATACGGTAAGGCCTGAAAACTGAAACCTAATACAAGATCAACCTTAAAATGAACTGAATGAACTTAAAAATGCATTGGAACATAACGCTCACTATATAGAGGTCTAGGCTAGAGACGTGCTCCGGTGTCGTTAAACCTAGTCACTTTTGTTTCACTTAAGGTTGGGTGATTCCTCCTTCCGTGACGCAACAAGTGGTCTAGCACGGATTTGAGCTCCCACGTACCGTCGAGTATATGGGGAGACCCCACTAGGTTATCATCCTTTATCCATAGGAAGCCGTGTCTGCCGCCTTACAAGCTGTAACGCACCGAACACAACATTTGGGAAGATTGAATGCCATATGGGAAGTCTTTGGTTTTCATATGACTGCCAAGGTGTATATGCAGTTTTACAGATTTGTTTGGTAAACCTTTTTGCCTAGCTCTCCAGAGTAGTCACTTTTGGTCCTTTTCAGACTCCCTAAAAGAAAAGGCTCATCTGAGCATTTTTCACTTCGGGCTCATTGAACATTCGAAGGCGACTAGAGTCATCTTTTTGTCCTTTTCTCGACTCTTAAAAAATGAAAAGGTCAAGTTATGTCCTTGCGTCTTAAAATTTATTCGGCCGCGATTAACATTTACCCAGTTAGATCTTGTTTGCGTTAGTTTGAGTAGGGTCCTTTCTCGTTAGTTTCCCTAGGGTTTTGTTTTGAAGTTTGTCATCCTGGCTGAATCATCGATCCCGTCTCCCGTTCCAAGTGATCAAGGGTCTCCGTCTTCTGTTGCTCCTGAGGTACCGGTTGTGAGTGATACTCTCCCTGTTATCCCGAGTATCCAACCGATTAAATCTCGTGCTCCAGACGACGAGGATTACGAAATTCATTGGAACCCCATTTGGGAGCCTTATGAAAACGATATTCCTTTTACCCCTCCTGGTGTTTCGACCCCAATGTCTACCTCTGACATGGATGATACATCTCCTAGAGTGAGTGAAACACTTGTTTTGTGAAGTATCGAAACTCCTATCCCGGCCACATCTCTGGTACCCTCACGCTATAAGTCCTTGAGGGATAATGCGGGTACTAGGATCCCCCTTCAAGTACCATGTGGGATCTCCACAAGGCCAACCTCTGCCCAGCCTAGTCATCCTTCTGGACAAGTTGGTCAACCTCAAGGTCAACCGGCCATCCAGCCCTCTCAGCCATCTGTTCCGCAAGGACAACCCTCAGTTGTACAAGGACAACCTAATACCCAGCAAGCTCTTCCTTCTGGGCAAACGGGTCTGTCCCAAACCCAACTAGGACAACCTTCCAACCAGATGGTCCAAGCTCAACCTGTTCAAGGACATCCTTCTGGGCCCCAGACTCAAACTGGTCTTCCGATGCAAGGTGGGTTGCAATCCAAACCTTCTTACCAAGCACAGCCTGGTCACCAGGCTCAGTATGGAGCTTAGAAACCGTATGGTTACCAGCAACCCCAGGGGCAAACTCAGTTGGCCACGTATCAAAATTATCAACAAATGCAGGTCACTCCTTATCAGAATTATCAGCAATAGTATGTTGCTCCTGTAGGTCAAGTAGGTAATCCATGGGGTGCTGGGGGGCATATCTAGAGTCAACCGTCCGGTTATGGACAGAACCCCTATGGAAAGAATCCCTATGGGCAGAACCCTTATGGGCCGGGCCCGTCCGGACAAAGTCCATGGGGGAAACAACCACCTAGTTGGAACTCTGGTATTACCTCTTATCCACGGCCACAGATGTCCTTCAATCCTCAGTTACCTTTCTTAGCAACATTGGAACTGCCAGATGTGTCCAAATTGACTAATGATCCCATTCTTCATAATCCATATTGGCCACCAGTTCCAACCAAGATACCCGGTGATTGTCCCAAATTCGATGGCAAAGCTGGAGAGGACCCTCAAGCCCATGTCATGACCTATCACCTTTGGTGTTCGTCAAATTCATGGCTTGACGATTCCATCAGACTTCGCCTTTTCCAAAGGACTCTCACTGGCTCAGCTGCTAAGTGGTACATTGAGTTGAATCGCAGATCCTTTCAAGATTTCAACTCGTTGGCAATGGCATTTCTAACTCACTTTCAGTTGCCCATTTGGTATGAGACAGGAACGCATCTCCTCATGTCTCTTAAACAGGACACAGCCACGCATATATCCAATCATATACATGAATGGAGACGACATCGTTGTTTGATCAAGTTATGGATTCCTGATTAGCTCCTAACCGATTGGTTTACAACCTCCTTTGTCCCTGCAATCGCGCGAGACATTGCTATGGGAGCTTGTGTGACTGAAGAGCAAGCTATCGCGTGTGCTCAGTACCTCGACTTAGTTTATTCTCAGTCAGGTACCTCATATGATTATTTGCCAGATGCCCTGAGACCTGGAACATCCAAAGCTCCGCCAAAGCCATCTGTTGACGGTGTTATTGGCTCTGTGAATACATCTTCAAAGAAATCATCCGCGAACCCTGGGAAGCAAAAAGCGAATGCTTCAAACGAAAACACTTCTTAGGGTCAATCTAATTTTTGAAACACTTCCGAGGTTAACGCTGTTCAGTCCACCACGGCGGATAAATCCTCGAAAGGAAAGAAGAAGGGGAAAGCTAAGAATAAATCTGAGTAGCCCAGACAGGACTCCCCTAAACCTCCTCCCGAGGAAGGAGCCAAACGTAAACCCAAGTATCCTTTTCTTATCTGTGACGAGGATCACTATACTAAAGATTGCCCCAGGCGGTCCGAAGTTAGTCGATTGTTGAAAGGTGCTCCTGGGACTCTTGCTGTGCTCAAAGAACCTTTCCCCTCATAGCAAACTCAAATGGTGGCTGATCCGTCGCAACCCTCTTCTTCATTTGGTTCCCAAGTATTTATGGCCGGGACGATTCCCGTCCACATCACTACTAGGGCAAAAGAATATCCGTCGCATGCTGGGAAAGAGCCTAAGGTCCCCTCCAGTGCTCCTCCGTCCAGTTCTGGTCCACTCCATATCGAGAGACTGAGTACTGAGATGCCCATCCGACCCCCTCCAAAAGGTGTACTCCGGAAGTCTTCTTACAACCCTAATGCTCGTGCTGCCCAGCACTACAACATCGTTGAGGACTTAGCTCAACTCCGTCTGCTATGTCCGCCTTAGAAGTCCTCCAGAGCTGCCCCTCCCAGAGGAAGTCCTTGCTATCGGCCATCAGTGGCATAGACTCGGCTGACTCGGATCTGATTTCTTTTGACCTCGAAGGCCATACGCCGAGACTGCCTCACCAAATCGCCTTCCTCATACAGGTCATTATCAACACTAAAACGATTCATCGTACAATCATTGATGAAGGTGCTTCGACTTGCATCATGTCTGTTGCCTGTTGGAAAGCTATTGGTTCCCCGACGCTGAGCCAGTCTCCTACAACATTGGAAGCCTTTGACGGAAGAGAGTCTCGTCCTTATGGTATCCTCCAACGGTTGCCCATCTCTTTGGAAGGGAAGACGGTCGAAGTGGAGGTTGAAGTTGTCGATGCTAATCTTACTTACAACCTCCTCCTCGGACGTAGCTGGACATACGCCATGCAAGCCGTGGCTTCGTCTCTTTTCCATGTCATTCGTTTCCCTCATCAGGGGAAGATTGTCACTGTGGACCAGCTCTCCTTCTTCGCCTCCTCTTCCGAAGGCAACGTGCCTTTCGTGGAGCATACCTCCAAATCATGTGAGAGTGTGGGAGCCGGACTTTTTAAAGATCCCGCCCTGATGGGTGTCTTTTCCCTCCCACCTCCTAATCTCGCTCCTATTAATATGATTTCCGTGCGCTCTGATCCGTGGGTCCTTCCTCCCGCTAATCAGATAGAATCTTGGGGCGATATGATGCCGTTGAGTCCTGCCGAGCTCAACTACATTGAAATCGTTGCTGCATCGGCTCCCCCTCCCAAACCTGCTCCTCCGAGCAGCATTCCCGACTCGTATGTTCATTCCCCTTGGCTTGGAGATGACGATACTTCGGATCCGTTAAAAGAAATATTTCCTTCCGATGAAGCCATTATCGAGACCATGTCTCTCGAGGAACCTCCTTGGTCTGATCATCACCACCATTCCTCGTTTCTTCCTGCCCATCAGGAAATGATCACCTGTCTCGAGCGGTTTGCTCCTTGTCTCCCATCTCAGCTCCTTCAAACACCTATTCAAGTTTATCAAGTGTCCTCTGAAGGCAATATGGGAAACATTACGCAGACCCAACCCATCGACATCTTTGCGAAACCAGGAATTGTTGAGCACATTCACATTGGAGTCACTTGTACTCTGGAGGAAATTCAGCTCTACACCGATCGTTTTCGCAAATTTCGTGATGTCTTCGCTTGGTCCTACGAAGAGATGCCCGACATTGACCCTAGCATAGTGGTGCATGAGATACCTACGTATCCGGGTGCTAAGCCTGTTTGCCAAAGTCTACGCCCCGTGCACCCTCGAAAGGCTGCAACCATTAAAGCAGAAGTTGAAAAGCTTCTAAAAGCTGGTTTCATTTACCCCATTCCACTTACAGATTCGGTTTCTAACATCGTCCCTGTGAACAAAAAACAGGGTACCATTCGAGTCTGTGTTGATTACTATGACATCAACCGGGGCTGTCCTAAGGATAACTTCCCCACACCCTTCATCGATCAGCTCATTGATGAGTGTGCAGGGAGCGAAATCTATTCATTTATGGACGGTTTTTCTGGGTATAACCAGATCAATATTGCACCCGCTGATCAGCATAATACTACCTTTATCTGTCCTTGGGGCACTTTTGCTTACAAAAAGCTCCCTTTCGGTTTGAAGAATGCCGGTGCTACCTTCCAACGTGCAATGTCCTATGCTTTTCATGACATCCGTCACATTGTACAACCATACCTGGATGATCTACCAGCTCATTTAGTCAAATGCCAGGACCACCCTTCCCATCTTCGTGAAATATTTCTTCGCTGTCGACACTACCGCATCAGGCTTAATCCTCATAAATGTGTCTTCTGCCTTGAATCAGGTAGACTGCTCGGGTTTATCGTCTCCCGAGAGGGCATCCGTCTGGATCCCCTCAAAGTCGAAGCTATTTTGAATCTTCCTCCCCCTGCTTCTTTGCAGCAGCTGCAGAGCTTGCAGGGCAAAGCAAATTTCTTAAGACGATTTATTCCGAACTATGCCAAAGTCGCTAAAGGCTTTACACGGTTATTGAAACGAGATACCCCTTTTCATTGGGATGCTATCGCTCAGGAGTCTTTTCAGTGTCTCAAGGGTCTCCTTGTTTCTGCTCCATTATTGCGACCTCCGAATTACCATCACGATTATACTATGTATTTGGCCATCGCCGATACCACTATCGGCATGGTTCTCGTGCAAGACGACGATGATGACACTAAGCATGTCATATATTACCTTAGCCGCAACCTTTTAGACATAGAAACTCGATACGCTTACGTCGAGAAGTTGGCATTGGCCACCATTTGTACCGTCCAACGTTTCTGGCATTATATCTTGTTGCGTACCACGACTGTGATTTCTGATTGCAACCAGATGAAGTACATTTTGTCACGTCAGTTGCTGGGGGGAAAATACTCAAAGTGGATCGTCATCCTCCAAGAGTTTGACTTGGAATTTACTGCTGCCAAGTCTAAGAAGTCCCTGGTCTTTGCTGAGTTACTTTGCTCTTTGCCATCTCCTTCTGCACCCTCTCACTCAGAGGATCATATCCTGGACGAAACTCTATTCCTGATCAGCACCCTCGATCCCTGGTACGGGGATATTATTTTCTATCTGTAGGCGTCCTCTTTCCGTCCCGCTGTGTAAAAGTATGCTCGGCGATGGATCCGTCATCAGTCTCAACCCTACCGTATTATCGGGGACACCCTGTACTGTCTCGGCGTTGACTCTGTCCTTCGCCGATGTCTAACTCTCGAGGAAGCTGAGCGAGTCCTGAATGACTGCCACTCTGGCGCCTGTGGTGGTCACATGTCCGGATATGCCACAGCTCAAAAAATCCTCCGCACCGGTTATTTCTGGCCCTCCATTTTTAAGGATTGCATTCTTGCCATCTGTTCGTGTCACGCATGCCAGATATACTAGCGGAAGATGCGGGCGCCACCAGCTCCGTTGCACCCTGTTGTCACCGTTGGCCCTTTTGCAAAATGGGGCATTGATTATACGACCTGTAACCCTCGCTCGGCCGGGGGGCATGGGTTTATTATCGTTGTCGTCGATTACTTTACAAAATGGGCCGAGGCGATGCCCACATTAACTGAAGACGGTCACACAGCGGCGCAGTTTTTGTTCAACCATGTTATTTCACAGTTCGGAGTTCCTCAGGCCATCGTCACGGATCATGGGAAGCATTTCCGTAATCACTTGATGACTGAACTGACAACCCAACCAGGCTTACGACATGATAGTTCGACCCCATACTATCCATAGTCCAATGGCCAGGTTGAAGCCGTTAACAAGATTTTGGTTACAATGCTTCAACGTACCGTTGGCATGCATAAGTCTAATTGGCATCTGATGTTGTTTCCCGCCTTGTGGGCCTACCGAACCTGTGTGAAGGATGCCACCGGTTTCACTCCATTTCAATTAGTTCACGGACTGGAGGCTACCCTTCCTATCGAATGTGAAATCCCTTCGTTAAAATTAGCCGTCGAGTTGCTTCCCAACACTACTCCGGTAGAGGAACGTCTTCTTTACCTAGAACGACTGGATGAGACCCGTCGCCTAGCCTCTCTAGCTATCGAAGCACAAAAGAAGAGAGTTAAAACTCACTTCGACCATACCATCCATCCTCGTTCCTTTGTTGAGGGAGATTTAGTCCTGCTATACGATCAGGCAAATGACAAGCTGGGGGTAGGCAAACTCGAGCCCATGTGGCTAGGTCCTTATATTGTATAGAGAGTTTTACAGAAAGGGGCATATGAGCTAGTTGACTACGAAGGTAATCCTCTCGATAAGCCTCGCAACGGGCTGTACTACTATGCATGATTCCATGCACTTCGGTTTGTACATGCGTGTGTTTTAGCAAGTGTATTATGTGTGTGTGTTTTCATGTTTCTGGCTTGGTGTGAAGGCGTGATTGCCGCTTATTGTGTCTTTTGCTTCTTGTGCAGATGTCTGGTGCACCTTATGTTGGTTTCGCTGATGGTGCCTGTCGCAGCACTCGCAATTTGTCTTCTGCAGCGTGGGTGATCTACGATCCTCACAGTGAGTTGATAGATCTTCAAGGTGTGTGTTTGGGCTGTACCACAAACAATGTTGCTGAATATAGTGCTGTGATTGAATTATTGGCCGAGGCAATTAATCTCAATATTCGTACATTGCTTGTTAACCTGGACTCTCAACTTGTCGTCCATTAGCTCAATGGGCGATATTCCCTTAGAGACCGTCACATTTTAAGGTTGTATTTACGTGTTAAATTGTTAGAGAGGAATTTTGATTTCATTACATATCAGCATATTCCACGACGATTAAACACATTATCTGATGCATTGGCTAATCATGTATTAGATAGACATTTGCGTAACATATAATCGAAACATCATACAAGCAAGCACATAAAAGCACAATAATAAACCATAGGAATATGTATATATATATATATTGTGTGGCGCACTAAGGCGCTCAAAAATAAGTGTACATGTCTAGATAGGGCCTGTGTTCTCTGTACATCTGAGACACATGTCTCTCAAAAAATCACCAGTAGGAAATAAAGACCTAGATATCTACTGTGGCGGGTTGTGCTCCCTATACTGCACAGCCGCTCATGCCACCCGCCTCAAAAGGCGGTGCATCCTAGGCTCTACTCCCACTGTGTGGATCTGAGACACTATGGGGACCTCCTCTATCCCCTGGTAATCTGGAATCCCTGTCAGCAAGCCCTCGAGGTTTCGTATCACGGTCTCCATCGCATCATCTCCCGGAGGAGCCAGGGCTAGAGCTCCAATGCCCTGCGCATCCCTCCGCGCCTCTGGGGCCAGGCCGAGGGGTCTCGCTGGTCCTACATCTGCATACCATAGCGTTCGTCGTTAGGACATGTACACGAAAAAATCAAAAGCATCATAAAATTAAAAAATCAAAAAATGAGATCAAGTGTCTTACCACCATCATCCCACTGCTCTCCAGCAGGCAGCGACATGTCTGGGTCTCCATGGAAGTCTCGGCCGGCATACGGCCAGTCCTCCACAAAGATAGTCTGCCGCTCCAACCACTCTCGGAAGTATACCCCCCATGCCACTGGTCGACCACCACCTCCTCGTGGCATGACATGGCCCCATCGTGTGGCCCTCGTCTCGCGAGGCCTAGGTGGGTCCAAGACCATATCCTGTAGTTGCAATTCCAACACCCGCTCCAGCATGAGCGGGAGTAAGATCGAGCCATAGCCAAACTGCTTCGACTCACCACGACGGCAGTTGGTCAGTTGTCTCTTCATGTTCGCCGCTACTGCCTCTGCCCAGTTAAATATGGTAGGATTCAAGCATTTGAGAGCCAGTCGGAGATGGGTCTTTGAGGCCTCGTGTTGGGCCTGGGAGCCCGCTGCCCGTGTCACCATGAAGAGCACAGTTCGAAGGACGATGTCCTCCACTGTAGGAATTGCTATCTTTTCGCTCCGTGACTTGCGTGCTCGTGGGTACACCTGAGCCATCAGCATGTCTAGAGTATCACCACCGGGTCGTTGCCCCTTCAGAATAGGCCTCTCACCTCGACGTGACAACCCGGTCAAAAAATAGATGTCTATGTAATCAAACTCTATGTCTCGGCCTCGGATAACGAACTTCCCATCAGTGGGATTCTAGGCTTTGATCAAGAGTTTGAGAAGGTCAGGCTGTGCTCACAGGCGTGGAGTTAAGAAAAATTTAAGCAACCTGCACCCCCGCAATGCATTTCGGCACCAGGCATCAACAAAAGCCGCTATGTCATTGTTATCATGAGCGCATTCCTGCCAAACAAACACCATTTGCCCTGCTTAATCAAAAAATTTCATTAGGGCCCTGCTTATAGAGTTTCACACATTAATTTTATCAAAAAACTTGTTGCGCGACGTCAGCGCGACTGTTTTTAAAACAGTTGCGCTGATCATGGGCGCCTTTGATATGTTTTCCGGGTCAGCGCGAAAGTACATCACTCTTCTGCACTGATCCGGGAGTGGCCTGGGGAAGTTTCTTTCGGTCAGCGCGGACCCGATAGGGAAATCCGCGCTGACTGAGAGCGGAATGTGTTTCAAAAAATCCACTCAAACAACCACTTCCCACCGTTAAAATGTAGAAAAAAGACTTCAAAATGGAGCGTAAGGCAAGATGAATCTACCTGGAACTGACTTCAGGATGGATGATGCACGTACGAGATGGAATTTCACTCGTCAACCTCACAGCTCCAAGTCGCTCCACAAAGCTCCAATGGTAACAATGGTAAAAAATTTTGTTTACCCCCCTATTTATGGTAAATTTTAAAAAATTAAATATTATTTTTCATAAATATGGGGTTTTATGGTGGTTTTTACTATATGTTTGGTTCCGGTATAGTTTTACTATGTTTTTATGCACATTGTTTGTATTATCTCGAATGGGTTTACGCGTGCGGTGTTCCTTGTGCAGGATTTCGGCTGGTGGAATTACGACAGTTCTATGCGCACTTGGTCCCGAAACGTCGTCTTTAAGCTCTTTTTCGACGTGAAACAAGAAAAGATAGCCGAGTCTCCCTCTCAATTCATTAAAAGAAGCGAGAGGCGGTCGCCTTTAAGCTCTTTTTTCGATCGTTTAAACTTTAAAATATTTTCGGGTTTTTGTCATTTCGAACTCGTTATTGGCTACAAAACGACGTGCTTCTGACCGCTTTTCTACTTTTTCGGGTCAGAGTTACTACTTACGAAAAGTACTCCTCGATCATACTGGTCGGGCGGTTCTTTCGGGCATTGTTTTATACTTTTTCGGGCTCGAGAGACACAACTTTACGAAAAAGGACCCCCTGGAGTTCACTTTTCTGCTGTCTTTTCAGACTCTCTAAACAGGAAAAGGCGCCGAGTTCTTCCTTTGTCAGACTCGTTAAAACTTAATGACATCGAATTATGTCGAAATGACGCCTTTCAAGCATATGCTATCCTCGTCAAGCTTGTCATCAAAAAATAACCGGGGTGCTCGCCAGCAATGGTGGGGAAAATGGAACCACAATCATTGTCATGTCAGCAGTATGTCGCTCTTGAACATGGCACTTGTCTGCATTTGTGTCTGGGTGGGAACATCTCATCTTGTTGTTACGCTTGCCTCGGTGGGTTTGGGTTATCTTGTTTGACCTCTCATCTGCTCATTTCCTTGTCGCCATGACCCCTGATCATTTAATGTCAAATACTGCCAAGTCCACTATTGTGCCGCCGATATGTTCAAGAGAAGTTGACCTCTGCAAGAATACTCAACCTCCCTCTGATACCTCACGCAAAATATCTTATCCTTCTTTGTCTCGTGTCAATGATGTGGGAAACATTGTGGCCCACCTTCGATCAAGGTCACTTCCTGTTGACTTCAGCTCATTATCCAGGAAGTTGACCTAGGGACTCCCTTCAGGTGCCTTGGAGCCTGCATGCCTCAATGGCAGGTTCTTCATGTTCGACGCGAGGTTTTCATCATTGGCCTCCGATCAATTGATTCTGCGAGTGTTTGATGCCAGCTCATTGATTCACACGTCGTAGATTGTACCTATAGTACCTTGAGGACCATTGTCATTATTGGTGGTACCTCTCGCGTCTGTTAACAGTTTTCATCACTGACTGGTAATCAAACAATGTTCTTGCATGTTCGACTTCAACTCCTATATTCACATGCTTGAACTTGTACTTTGTTTGGGTCGAGATGGAGCGCAAGACCCTGGATTTTGTTTATTGAGATGCAGGTTGTGATTTTGTGGATTATTATGATCATTACATGACTCATTGATGGATGGCTGCGCCCATACCTGAGTCTTCATGGATGGCTGCGACCATACCTTTATCACGGTCTCATTAGCTGGGTGGCTGCGTCCATACCACAGACCTCTTTCGTATGTCTTTTGGATGGCTGCGCCCATGCCTACACTACATGTACTTGATTATCCGAGATATCAGTTGTATTTGCATGCAGGTTCTTCTTGGTGGTGTTCCAGTTCAGTCAGTTTCATAAAGCATTTCACCCCTCCGACTCTCTCGGGCTTCATACTTTAGGGGGCATCTGTTACACAGTAATTTGTCACTGTCTTTCTGTCAGTCTTCCTACTGTGTCATGAGACCAAATCAATCATGCTCATGCTCTCTAATGTTGCCAAATGACCCACTTTGCCAAAGTTTTTCTATCATTGCGACTATTGTAAAAATAAACGCGCTGATGAGCGCTCCAAAACAGACCAAATGCACTGCCAGCGCGGAAGTACACGTGATTCCCGCGATGGTCGAATTTCATGAGACAACGTGACTATTTCTCATATTTGATCGCGCTGACATGACTTTCTTCGTTATTCAGCAGTGATGTCAGTGCTCCAGTGCAGTTATTCACCCACGATGATCTAGTCTGGGTGAGTTTGTTCTAACAGTCGGCCTTCTAGATGCCTCAAGACCTGGTTGTTGGCCTTGTATATGTCGCCCTCCCTTCTTTGGCATGTCTGTTTCATCATTTGAGCCACCTTCCTTGGAGATAAGCTCATCATCCCACCATTCATGGAGACTCCTCCTCCTATTTAAGCCTCCACCATTGCTATGAGCTGCTAGTTTTGGAATTCATAGTGTTTGGAGTGTTGCTGATAGTGTGTGAGCTTGATAGGTAGCTGGTGTGACAAGTGTGGGATTGTTAGAGAGCTTAAGGAAGGTTTTGAAGTGTTTTGATCTTGTGTAAACTTGTGTGAGAGAGAGTTTTGTCTTGGGAGATCTACCTTCAAGGGTGAATGCTTGAGGAACTTGCTGGCTGGACCCTCTTGAGAAGGATTTGACGTCAGAACTATGGTTGTATTCTTCTTTGTTTATCAATAATAGACGACTATCATTATGGTTCCACTCTTATTGTCGTTATGATGGTGTTTGAGTTATATCCTTTCTGACTGATATATAGTTGCATCTATTGGATTTTATGCTTGTGTTTGCATCGTTCTTTGCATGTGCAGGTGTCCATGCATGAGGATCATGAGGAT
The DNA here is from genome assembly GCA_031772625.1 of Pinus tabuliformis. Classification (NCBI taxonomy): domain Eukaryota; kingdom Viridiplantae; phylum Streptophyta; class Pinopsida; order Pinales; family Pinaceae; genus Pinus; species Pinus tabuliformis. The sequence continues at coordinate 1,479,040,300 of CM062819.1, read as the reverse complement.
TGTGACCAGCCGGAGCAAAGGAACGGGAGCATCAACTCTTCTACAAGTACTAACATTGGAATCCAGGTAGGCCTTCATCATTGGTCTTTAATTTGCAATTAGGAACCTGCGTGTTAGGGTTGTTTGATTGTTGCTAGACCCTATTTGGACTAGTAGGGATTGCCTCTGTCCGCAGAGGGGATTTACCTCCACAACAAGGACTGCCAGCGGTCCCATAAGGGTTGTTCACATGTCTGCAACATGCCACCGTTTGCCAACAAACCACACAGTTTGCGTGATGACCGCCAGCCCAACAATCTTATCCCTAACTACCGGAGGTTAACCCATCACATGCATACCAATGGTTCCGGTAACAGTCAGCTCCAATGGTTTAGTTTGGCGGAGCGCTAAAAAGGCGGAATTTTCAAATTTAACTATAGTTAAGTGTAGTTAACCAGATTTAATGGAGTATCCTTAGGGGACACTGACTAAATGCATTCCAAGAGTTGTTTTCGACCAGAGAGAGTGAAAAAAGAGGCTAGCTAGGCTAATTGGAGCCTTCTGAATCCAATGGAACAACCCAGAGAAGCTGAAGAAGCCATCTTCAAGGAGATTTTCATCCAGGGATATTTTGGAGCTCAGGGGTACCAGGGGTTGGAGGCAGTTGTAGGAGCTACCAATACTCGTTCTCAGTGAACCAACATTCATTCCTAATTGTAACAAGCCTTCCGAATCCATTGCAGGGGTTTGCAAAAAGCATTTAGAGACTTCTAAAGGCTGAGATGCTACAGGGAAGTTTCAGGCAACCTAGTGCCAACCGTGGAGGAAGGTCTAGTTTGGGGATGCAGTGCTCATTTTGAGCAAATGATCAGTCTATTGTTGATGTCTGATATGTGCTGGAGATAGTAGAATATGTTTCAGTGACAGTTAAAGAATTCTGAAGGAGTTAGTGCCATCAAGAAGCTTAGGGAAGCTCAGAGCACTGATTAAAGGAATCAAGTCCAAGGGAGCCTAGATCTGTTTGTAGAGTGAGGACAGCCATGACAGGGATATAGATGGTATTCTAAGCCCATTGGTTTAGTTCAGTAACCTTTGGATTTAAGTGTGGAACTTGTAAAAGAAACTTTTCCATAATCCCAAAGAGCCAAGTCAAGATGACAAAAGCTCAAGGAGACGTAGCCCATGATATTCGGGTGAACTCCTAGATTAAATTTGCTGTTATGTGTTGATGTTTATTTCATGCATTATATGGATGTTATGTATGTTTAATATAAATAGAATCAAAAGGACTTAAAGAACTTAAACAGTTGAAAACAAACAAAGACATACACCTGTTTCAAGTATTTAATTCCGTAATTGTCAACATAAGCTAGATCATATATTTGTTAAGCTTTGGAGTGGGAGGTTATTGTAAGCATAACAAGTTATCAAAACCCTCATTTCAGATTAGGTGGTATCAGAGCAGGATGCTTGATTGACAGAGCAAAATATTGCTTGTCTGAAAGGTGTTCAAATAGCCAAATCCTACTGTTTGATTGCTTGTAAACTGACTACTGATTGAGTTTTCAAAGGTGAAGGGAAAGCTAAAAGAAGGAAGAAGGGTTGAAGACATTATCCTTACCCCAAGGACCTCAAGAAAATCCTTGAAGCACAAGAGGTTTTTTTGCAAAAGGGTTGTTTGAATAAGAGTTTGACACTACAGTCATTTAGTTCAGAAATTTGTCAATAGATTCTGAATTTTGTTGAAGTTCTTTTGTTCATTTTTATAATGACAACTTCTACAAGTGAGTTCTCAAAATATTCCTCCTTCACAAGATTCTTTTATGAAGACATGAAGCAAGACTTGTTCATCATGATGGATATGGTGAGAGAAATGAGCACTGAACTTCGAGAGCAGTTGAATTCCATGAAGGAAGAGAAGCAGTTGCTTTCTAACAAATTGCAAGAAATGGAGAGTCAACTTCATATTGCAAATATGAACCTGAAAAGGATGCATGAGTTGGAGACACAACTCCTTGTTTCCAAAGAAGCCTTAGTCAAGTATCAGCTTGAAGAAGAGGTAAAAAATCCTAGTTTGTCTTCAATTTCCTCTAAGAATGTTTATGTTGGTTCTTTTGAAAAACATACAAGAGGCATAGGGTCCAAGTTGATGTCAAAAATGGGCTATGAAGGAAAAGGATTGGGCAAACATGCACAGGGCATTGTTGAGCCAATAATGGTTGAGGAAAGGCCTAAGTATTTGGGTCTTGGCTATGGACAATCTTATGGAGAAAGTTCCAAAGCAGCCATGAAGGCAATTGAAATAGTTCCTAGAAGGAGTTTCATTTCAGGTCTTCTACCTCAAGAATGTAAAGATTGTATTCTTGGGGAATGTAATAGTTTGAAACATCCTTTGTAGGAATAAGGTGTTCATAAGCATGCACTTGAACCAGAGAGTTGTGAAAGCTCTAAAAGCATTGAAGAGATTGATGGTGTTCCAAAGGGAGCTACTTCTTCATTTGATTCACCTCCTCATGAAGGTAATAAAGGTGAAAGAGAAAGGTATAAATCTGATTTCAATCACACTTCTTTTGTTTATGTTAAGTATGGTAAATTTCCACATAATAATTGGAAAAAAGTTGCATGTTCCTTTTGTGGTTTGGTTAACCATAGTGTTTCTAGATGTTGGAAGAGAATGGCCACATACAGGAAACTTTTGAAGGAAAGAAGGCAAGAAGCCAAAGGTCCATTGGACAAGGAAAATTATGTTGTAAATAGGATGAACATGTGTTGTACTTATTGCCATAAGCAAGGGAATATTGCTGAAAAGTGTTGGACTTTGAATCCAACAATGCTTCTATGAAATTTGAAGAAGGTGGAAAGAGAGAATGGCAAGAATGGAAAGAAAGTTTCCATAATTGATGTACTACAGGATGATTCACATGTTGATGTCAATGTGCAGTCAAAGGAATCCTCTTTGATATGGATAGGTAAGAAATGGTTAGAATTCTTATCCAATTAAAGATGCATACCTTTTGATGTGATGCATTTCTTTGCTAATGGAATGCGAGTTGCAGGATGGAAAAGTTAAGTATGTAGACTCACTTTATTGCAGCAAAATTATATTCTTTTCAGCTTTGAAAGTACATGTACATATGATTGTGCTTAAGAGAAAGTTGAACAATCGAATACATACATGAGAATGGTATGTATGAACACAGGGATGTTGATGATTTCCTTGTATTTGAACATGTATGTGTAATTGACTTGATGGAAAGCAATCGACCATCATATTGCTTTGTTTAAACATGCATGGAATGTCATGTCGACTTGGAAAAGTTGATTTGGTCTCCAAGATTGCAAAAGGGAGATCATGATGAAGTGTTTCATCTTTGAAAAAGAATCATTAAAATTATTTTTTTTACATGCTTGACTTGAACAGTCAAATGTTTGAAAAGGCATGTTTTTAGTTGGCTTGTGATTTAGTCAATCAATTGTATACAAGATGTAAAGATGTGATGATGATCCACATGATGTGAAATTTGTTTCTTTTGATGGAGCAATAATTTATGTCATCAAGTTATTTTCTTGTATTTGACAAGATGTCAGAAGAAAATTTGTAACAGAAATTCTGAATGTTGCTCAAAAAAATTTCTGTTGAAAACATGAGATGATCCAGGTGGATGTTGGTGGCCACCCACCTATCCCACTTGGACCCCCACAACTATCTCTTTCAGTATTCCAGTTTCCGTAATTGTAGCACAATTTACTATTTTTAGAAGTTTTTTCGGGTCCTAAACTTCCGGAGCCGTTTTGAGGCCCTAAACGACGTTCTTTTGGGAAAATCAGGAGCTACATTGGGCTTGCTCTTCCCAAAGTTATAGTCCTCGGATAGATCTTTCTAACAAGTTATTGTGCAGGCAAACAGAGATTGTATGCCAAAGTTACAACCCTGGGAAGTTGATGTACCAATTTACCCAAATGGGGCCCACAGTTTGGCGTTTCATCTTCTAGGGTTAGGTTTTTGGATGTTTAGGGTTTTCCATTATTTCTCAACAATAAATAGGCCTTCGAGCCTCATTGTAACATAGTTCAGAGGCATGTAGCCACCACATCTCTTCTCAGAGATAAACTACCATCGCCCTAGCTGGTTTATTTCCATTTCTGTTTGTAAGCATATTTTAGTATTTTACATTAATGAAATGAAGTATTATTTCCGTTGCATATATGTATTTATGGTTATCTCTGTAATTTGTTGCATTCCTATTTAAATTTGGAACAGTGGTATCAGAGCGGTCTGCTCTTTCTCTATTTTTATTTGCTTGTCCCCAACGAGGTCAGGATATAAGGAGTTAGGGCTTGAACTGGTCGAACCTTTGCAAGATCAGCCTCGAAAATCCTGACGGCCTCCCATGGCGGATGAAAAGAAAGACGAGGGGGCAGAAGATCCTATCAAAATATTGCTCGAAGAAGCCCTTGAGAGACAGAGGAACACGATGATAGACAACTTTTCCCAGATCCTTCAATGGCTACCCAGAGGTGACGCGTTAGCTTCCAAAAGCTACTCTGGAAATGCCACACCATTTAAGGTACAAGTTAATTTTGAAATCCCCATCTTCAAGGGTTAGATAGACACATATGCGATAGATAAATCGTTAAATCTGCTAGAAGGGTATTTTTCTGTTCATGATTTTTGCTGTCGGGAAAATATTATTTTCTCTCTTCTCAAAGCAACCCCCCACATCAAGGATTGTGGGAAACCTACTGCGAGCAGAAGGATGAAAGTATAGGCTCACTATTTTCATCTGCACCCACTTGGAATTCATTCCGGGATCCCATCAAGGAGTAGTACTACCTTGTCAAAAGCTATGAGTACAAATACATAAAGTGGACCACGTTGCGGCAAGGAAGGGACTAAGATGTGTCGGAGTTCACAAACATTTTTCATACCCTTCGCACACAGTTGGGTATCAAGGACGCTAAGCTACATTTGGTACTCAAATACTGTGGCTGCCTACACAGATACATCTAGGAAGAGATGGAGTTCTTGAACATCTCCTCGCTCGGCATGGCGTACCGATACACTGTCAAAATCGAGCAAAAGTTCAAACAGAAGAAGCGAGACTTTGGATCTGCAAATCCGAAGACCAAAGGACAAAGCCAAGGCGGGGTGACCTAAGACAACCCGTCGAAATTGCAAGAAAAGAACAACACCACGAAGTTGAAGAAGGACACAGGAAAGTGGTGTGAGTTCCACAAGAGCCCCACTCACAACACAAGTGAGTGTCAGACCAAGCAGTCATTGGTGGCCGAGTTGAAGGCTTCAGAATCAGATGCATGTTCCAACCCTAAGTCAGAACTCGACAAGTGGAATGGCAAAGGGAAGCTGATCATTGACACAGAGCCCAGTGCCATAGTTGCCACCACCAAGATCCAGAAGAATGAGCCTGAAGATCCAGAAGAGGGGGAGCGTCTTTTCCACTCATAGATGTGGGTGAAGGGTTCGCCGCTGCAATTCATTGTTGACAGTGGGAGCCAAAAGAACCTCATTTCAGCAGAGGTCATGAAGTGGTTGGGCCTACCGACTACACCACACCTGCAATCGTACAGTATCAGGTGGCTTCTCCAAGGACGAGATCTCCGAGTCCACCAGCAGTGTCGCCTTTCCTACAACATCAAACCCTTCACAGATGAGGTATTGTGTGTTGTTGCACCTCTGGATGTTTTTGATGTATTATTAAGCCAACCATACTTGTGGAGGCGACATGCTGTGTATGAGTCAAGGCCTCGCGTTGTTATTATTTCTTTGAATAATTCATTATACAGGACACCGGAGGTAGCCCCACCTACCGCCACCTCTTTGATCACTGCTAAGAAATGCAGCAAGATCATCTCCCAGATTAGGAAATTCATTTTCTATCTAGTTCACTCCCAAAGTAAGGGGCAGATCATCGCTACATCCATGACCGCCGTGAAGGGTTCCTCCACCTAGCAGCAACAACAACAGATGGATATGGTCATGAAAACAGACAAGAACATCTTCTCCTCACCCACAGGGACACAATTTCACTATCAAGTACCACAAAAGTTTCAAGTGGGTGACAAAGTATGGTTGCATCGGCAGAAATAACACCTTACAAGAGCCCATTAGAAGCTCAAACCACTCTCATGGAGGAACTCAATGCAATGGGGACCATTGCTTCCTAAGGGGGGGAGAATGATCCAGGTGGATGTTGGTGGCCACCCACCTATCCCACTTGTAGCCCCACAACTCTCTCTTTCAGTTTTCCAATTTCCGTAATTGTAGCACAATTTACTATTTTTAGCAGTTTTTTTTCAGGTCCTGAACTTCTGGAGCCGTTTTGAGGCCCTAAACTACGTTTTTTTTGGGAAAATCAGGAGCAACATGGGTCGTTGTCCACTGTTGCTCTTCCCAAAGTTATATTCCTCGGATAGATCTTTCTAACGAGCTATTGTGCGCGTCAAGCAAAGATCGTATGCCAAAGTTACGACCCTAGGAAGTTGATGTACCAATTTACCCAAACGGGGCCCACAGTTTGGCGTTTCATCTTCTAGGGTTAGGTTTTTGGATGTTTAGGGTTTTCCATTATTTCTCAACAATAAAGAGGCCTTCGAGCCTCATTGTAACATAGTTCAGAGGCATGTAGCCGCCACATCTCTTCTTAGAGATAAGTTACCATCGCCCTACCTAGTTTATTTCCATTTCTATTTGTAAGCATATTTTAGTATTTTACATTAATTAAATGAAGTATTATTTCCGCTGCATATCTATATTTATGGTTATCTCTGTAATTTGTTGTGTTCCTGTTTAAATTCAGATCATGAGATTACATCATGTTTGTTGAACCACCTTGGATCGATGGTTAAGGAAGCAATGTTCAACTACCTTCTGTAAATTTTGAATGAGTTCAAGGAAGACAGTTCTTAACAGGAGGACAAGTGCATCTAGGAAGGGAAGTGTCGACTACCTTCGAGTTTTGGTTCAAAGGCACTAGCCATGCAAGGCAAGTGTATGGAGGCTGAAAAGAAGAGGGTGTTGTACTCTCATCTACTATTTAGATTAGTATATCAGTATTTTTGGGTCCAAAATATTCCTAATGGGGAGGAGTGATCAGATATTGATCCAGGACCTTAATGATAGCTCAAATTTCAAAGTGTTCAAAAGAGTGTCGAACCTAAGTGACCGGATAGATCTCGTCTTCCTGATTCCAGCACCATGAATGGTTCGAAAAACCGACATCGTATGAAGGAGTTATCGCAATTTAAAAAGTCCAGTAAACTGCAATTTATGGACATTTGACCAAGAATAAATTGATTTTTGAAAATATTAAAAAAAGAATATTCCTCTTTGGGTGAACAATTGGGTGCCCACACATGGCAAGCTTGGAGGCTGCCACGTGGCCTTGGAAAGGTCATGTACAATTTTGTTGGGGGTCCGATGGAATCGAACCCGTGACCTCTGGCAAGCTTGCACAACGCGTTACCACCTCTGCTAGTGTTTTTTCTTAACATATCAAGGGCACATGTTATATTTATGTTTTAACTGGTCGAAATTCAGGGGTTAGGACCACCAGTGGTCCCATAAGGGCTATTCACATGTCTGCGACATGCCATCGTTTGCCAACAAACCATGCGGTTTGCATGATGACTGCCAGCCCAACAGTGTTATCCCTAACTGCGGAAGGTTAACCCATCACATGCATGATGACAGTTCTGATAATGGTTAGATCCAACGGTTTAGTTTGGCGGAGTGCTAAAAAGGCGGAATTTCCAAATTTAACTACAATTAAGTGCAATTAACCAGATTTAGTGGAGTATCCCTAGGGGACACTGACTAAATGTATTCTAGGAGTTGTTTTCGACCAGAGAGAGTGAAACAAGAGACTAGATAAGCTAATTGGATCCTTCTGAAGCCAATGGAATAGTCCAGAGAATTTTAAGAATCCATCTTCAAGGAGATTTTCATCCAGGGAGATTTTGGAGCTTAGGGCCACCAGGGGTTGGAGGCAGTTTCAGGAGCTACCAATACTTGTTCTCAACGAACCAATAGTCATTCATGACTGTAATGAGCCTTCTAAATCCATTGCAGGGGTTTGCAGAAGCATTTGGAGACTTCTAAAGTCTGAGATGCTACAGGGAAGTTTCAGGAACCTAGTGCCAACCATGGAGGAAGGTCTAGTTTGGGGATGCAGTGCTCATTTTGAGAAAATGATCAGTCTATTGTTGATGTCTGATATGCACTGGAGAAAGTAGAAGAGGTTTTAGTGATAGTTAAATAATTATGAATGAGTTAGTGCCATAAAGAAGCTCAGGGAAGCTTAGAGCACTGATTGAAGGAATCAAGTCCAAGGGAGCCTAGATCTGTTTGCAGAGTGAGGGAAGCCATGACAGGGATATAGATGGTATTCTAAGCCCATTGGTTCAGTTCAGTAACCTTTGGAGTTAAATGTGGAACTTGTAAAAGAAACTTTTCCATAATCCCAAAGAGCCAAGTCAAGATGACAAAAGCTCAAGGAGACGTAGCCCACGATATTCGGGTGAACTCCTAGATTAAATTTGCTGTTATGTGTTGATGTTTATTTGCTGCATTATATGGATGTTATGTGTGTTTAATATAAGTAGAAGAAAAATGACTTAAAGCACTTAAACAGTTAAAAACAAACAAAGACATACACCTATTTCAAGTATTTAATTCCGCAATTGTCAACATAAGCTAGATCATATATTTGTTAAGCTTTGGAGTGGGAGGTTCTTGCAAGCATAACAAGTTATCAACCCTCATTTCAGATCATCAAGGGAAAGCTCAAATTGAGCCTTCTTCAATATTTCATGGAAGTCTCTTTTGCCATGAAATCCCCTGCATCATACTATCCTAAACATATAATTGCCAGTGCATAAATAAATATAATAATATACTGATTACCTTACCTTGTTGTACCAAACACGCTAACCCATAACTGAACACGTACTTATATCATCTCTCAAGGGACCCCAATTCCTTGAAGAATCCATCCATAACTCGAAATCAACTATTATACTTGTCGAATACAGGTTCATGAATATAGAAAATATCCACATCATGTGAGACAAAATCAAGGTTAAGACGACTTCTTGTATTCATGCAAAGCACTCATTTGTTTGGAATTTTGGTTTCCAAAAATAGACAAAGGAATTATCATCCAATTCTTTTCTTTTACCTTTTACCTTGCTGCAATTGAGTCTTATTATGTGCTACCACATCACCTAGTTATTAGTTATATAAACCAATCAACTGTTACCTTGTCATACTAATACTAAACATGTTTCCTTGCAACTGTTCGCACATGTTAGTCACATGTTCCAAAGATCAAGACATCATGCCTATTAATTTGAAATCAGTCTTTACCAAAACTAACATCCATGTCATAATCAACTCACAATCATTAGTCATAATAATGCAACTAGCACCCACTTTCACTCAAGTGCATATCAACTATCTCAGTGCATATTATGTTAGTACAACTGCCTTAAAACAAGATCATTCTTTCATGCAATCATATAGACACATACTCATATCATGCAGTTAACCAAACATTCAAACAACCTCTAAACATACCATGTTAGATAAACCAAATAGACGGCATAATTAAACTCATACTTCAAAGTATCTCAGGGGAGGCCATCACATCTACATAAGTCAGTCCATATTAGTATGAAACAGTATCATAAATATATCGACTCATACCTAAATATCATAACCATTACCACCTACACATGGCAATCTTGATTAGAAAAATACATAATAACATCAAGATATTAAACAAAATGACCATAATTATCAGGTGTATGACAACAATGCATATAAAAACAAGTTAACTACCCTGCATGACTATCCGACGCGCATGCATATGACCACACTGATCAATTATCATCTATCATGCATGTAACCACAACACCAATATAATGACAGGAATGTATATAGCCATAATAAATATAACAAACATTAATCAACATACTTTCATGCTCAACATAGAAACCTATATGATGATCTTCTCTTACCCCAAGGTCCATTGTTACAATGTTTCTTTGATAATCTACATCTCCTGCTGCATCTCGGCCAACATATCAACCTCATAACAAACCAACAACATCGTGATGAAACAAGACCAAAACAATGACCATCACAATGCATGCATAACAAACACATAGACAAATGACATGCATGCTTGACAAACAAATTCCTCCCATTAAGTCTAAATGTTTAAAATAGGATTTGATACCAATCTGTAACCACCCCTCCCACATTTACCTAATTTCACCAGTCTAACAAGGTAAACATGAGAAAAAAAGCTACTATGACATGACCTGAACTCCTAGATCCACTTAAGGAAGTGGGGCCGTTGCACTGACCACATATTGACAACTCACCTTATCCCTCAGGGGCCCACCCCAAGTGACCAAACCCTGAGCTGGGGCTCCTTTTCACACACTTTAACTCCCAATCGGATGCATGATGAGATTGTTGGGTGTGTGATATATTATTTCCATGACTAGCCCCATGTGAGAAGTTGGGGGGTTAGGGGGGGGGGTGGCTAGTCCTCCCTTCATTGTGTTGGGCGTAGTGGGGGGGATATCCCCCCTGCACATGGTCCAGGGCAACACCCCGAGATTTTTTTTTTTGGACCCTATATTAAGTGGGCGTACCTACCTATGGTTTTGTGCATGGTTTTGGGCATGATGGTTTTCTGCCCATGGTATTTTGTAGATCCAGTCAAGGGAACTACGATTATGTTCTAATCCAGGGTTAATGCATTGGGGTTTATGGATGTTCCAACATGTATATATATGTATTGTAACATTGGAAGGAAAATAATGAAAAATCAATCTGGTAGTCTCGATTCTGGGATCCAGGGGAAAATCTATGTGTATATGTGTTTTATGTTCTCGCCATTGTTTATTTTCTATTTTTAGAATTCATATGCAGGTAATTTCTATACAGGGTTAAAACCTACATTTGGTATCAGAGTTGTTTCAACTTCAAGCAGACGCCTTTGATGCCGAGGGGTTTTCCTTGGGCCTATGGTAGACCTTGTTCAATGGGAGATCTTCAAGATCAATTCTTGCGTTGAAAGAAGATGGAGAGAGATGAAAAGATAGAGATCGAAATTTAATGGTTGTATTTTTGAGTTGTGGAAACTCAATATGGAGGATCTATTGATGGATAAATATCAGTGGATCATGGTAGATCCGAGTACTAAACCAACGCCAATGTCCGATGAGGATTGGAAGAAGTTGGATCAGAAAGAAAAGATCACAATACGGTTATGTATCTCAAATTCAGTATTGCTAAACGGGAAGCTTCGGCCAAGTCCTTGTGGGTCAAGTTAGGGACTTTGTACCAATCTAAGTCTCTAGTGAATAAATTGTTCCTATGGAAAAAGTTGAATAACTTGAGGACGAAGGATGGAGACTCGGTGATAGAGCATCTAAATGCCTTTAATACTTTGGTATGCCAGTTGTTGTCTATTGATATTAAAATTTCATATGAAGATAAGTGCATCAGTTTGTTATGTTTTCTACCAGATTCATGGGATAGCCTGGTTGTTGCAATAGGTAGCAATAGAACTACCTTATAGTTTGATGAAATAGTCTCATCCTTGCTATTGATGAAATAGTCTCATCCTTAATGGAGGTGACGTCTTCTTAGAGGATGATAGGAAGGCTAGAATCAACAGATGTGGAAAATTCAAGCTGGAGTTACAAGGTGGAAGGATTAGAACACTTCTGGGTGTTCTGCATATTCCTGCATCGGCCAAAAATATGGATGATGCAGGTGTAAAAACAATGTTCAAGAAAGATATCTGCAAGATGGTTTGGGGAGCACTAATATTGATGCGAGGAGTTCAGATTGGAACTCTATACAATCTTCTAGGTAGTACTATTACTGATGGGTGCAACAGTTTTGTGGTTCCTGAAAGTGGAGCAGAAAATCTTGTGGTCTCTGGAAAAAAGACCATGCTATGGCATCAAAGGCTTGGACATATTGGAGAGAAGGGCCTTCAAATACTTCATGGTAATGGTATGGTAGAAGGTATGTCTAATTTCTATATGGATTTTGATTTCTGTGAACATTTTTTATATGGGACGCAGAATTGGGTGAATTTCCCCTCTGGTGCTAAGAGGGTGAAAGGGATATTAGAGCTTGTGCACGGTGATGTGTTTGTACCTGTGTCAGTTGCATCATTGGGTAAGTCTGTGTACTATATATCATTTATATATGACTTCTCAAGGAATACATTGATATATTTCCTTAGGAATAAATTTGAAGTCTTTGACAGGTTTAAAGAATCTAAGGCTTTGGTGGAAAACTAGACAGAGAAGAAGATAAAGGTGTTCATGACATATAATGGTGGAGAGTTCTGTAAGAAGTGTGGTATAGCACAGAAAAATACTACTCCATAAACACCTCAGCAAAATGGAGTGTCAGAAAGAATGAACAAGATGTTGATGGAAAAGGCAAGAAGCATGCTTAGTGGTGTCGGGTTAGGACACGAATTCTGGGCAGAGGTGATGGAGACTACATGTTACCTGGTTATTAGATCACCTTCATCGGCGTTGGAGGATAAGTCTCCACATGAGGTATGGACTGGTAAGAAATCCTCTCTTTCACATTTGAGGGTATTTGGTTTTGATGCATATGTACATGTTCTAAAGGAGAAAATACCCAAGTTGGATAGTAAATATGAAATGTGCATATTTATTGGGTGTAAGGATGGTTTGAAAGGTTATAAGCTTTGGAACCTAGAAAAAAGGAAGGTTGTGTATAACCAAGATGTGGTGTTTAGAGAGGTGAAATATGTTATTAAACATGAATTCCTACCAAAGGAACCTGAAAAGATAGAGTTTGAGCTAAAGGAGGAAGAATTAGACTCTACAACAAAAGAGGAATCAGAATATGAAGAACCACAAACTCCAGCTATGAAAAGATCAGTTCGAGAAAGAAGGAAGCCAGAAAGGTATAGTCCATCTTCTTTCTGTTCAAATTTTTCTTTATCTATTATTGATGATGATCAGAACTGTTAGGGAGGTAGTAGATTCAGAGGATGGAAAACTCTGGAAAGAGGCCATGGTTGTGTTGTGGTCACCAACAACCCCCCTCTTTGTTTGGTATTAGCAATAACATCAAGCAAAGGGGGACCCTTAAAAAAAAATCCCAAAAATATTTTTGTCAAAATTTTTGTATTTAACTCCCTAAAAGCTATATCGCATCGCGAAGAGAGAGTGAAGCGTTTTCCTATGCGCATAAATAAGCTGCAAAGAAGCGACGCAAAATTCATCGCATCGCATATTTTGGAAGCGCTCTTAAATGAAAAACCTAAGGAATCGCCGACGGCCGATATGTGACGTCGCATATCGCAACGTCGCATAAGCAGCGCACAGTGATCAAATGAAAAATACGATCCTGCGATTTGCGATCTGCGATCTTACAAACTGCGATCTTGCGATTTGCGATCTGCGATGGATGAGACTATCAATTGCTGCGATGACACTTTTCGACATCGCAATCCTCGATGCTGCGATGCAAATCGCAGAAACCACTCATCGCAAAGTTTCCTCGGCATGATCTGTAAATCCAAAATTGAGCGCGCACCTTAAGGGAAATTAATGATTGTACGCCTGAGTATCCAAGGATGATCGTGTTGCGTTTTTCGAAGAGTCAAGTCATTATGAGTGTCATGATTATGCATTCATTAGAACTTAAAGCTTTCATGTCAATCTTTTCGTCATTTCTCTTTTCCTTTGCGTAAACTGTAAGGCATCAACTAATATAAATCTATATGCAGGAAACATCTAAGGAAAAGGGGAAAGCGCCAATACTAGAAGAACAGAGAGGAGATGCCTTCGCAAATGGATGCCGCATGCAGCAGGACCGCGGATTCCAGAGTATCACTCAACAGACATTGATGAAAATAGACTATCCAAGACTCAGAGTCAAAAGCACACAAAAGCAGCATGTTTGCAAAAGATCCTGAAGCTCAGACTGGGTAAAGCAAAAAGAAAAATGCTAAAGAGGGAGGACGCTCCAGAAAAGCCTGGAACAAAGAACGGAAGCAATTTTCAATACGGAAGATTGTTCAGGCAACGAAATCCCTAACTCATTGAGTCATTCGCACGGCCAGAAACCGAAATAGCAACAACACAACTAGTTTGAAAGAAATCTGGGTTATACTAAGTATACACACAGCAAATACACCCAGCCAGAGGAAGATTTTCGAAAATATAGTCTAGTTTTTCAGAAAGAGGTGCCAACTTTTGTTATTTCTACTTTTATCGCTCGAACAAAAAGAAAAGACAACCAACCGACTCTTTCCAGGCGAACCTTGCATTGCTTACATCACTAAGGAGCAGATACATAAACGGTTAGAGATTAGATTCAATTTTTAGAAATAAATTTGTTTTAGTAAAAGGGGGGTCATTTGAAGCCGTTTCCTAAATTTGTGTAATTAAGATTAGTTAGTTAGTAGTATTTAACCCTTCTCATGGCATTTGGAGAGGGGTCCGGAAATTTGTCAAAAAACTTGTCCTCAGAACATGCACTTTTGCACCCTCGGAGGGGGTTTTTGATGAATGGATGGATCGAGATTTATTTATGTTTGCATTTTAATGTCTGCTACTGATGTTGCACTTCTGTACTCTTAGTAGACGTTAGAAGTAAGTAGAGATAAATCATTATTGCTTGAAGTTTGTGAGTGAAATCAGTCATAAATGGTACTTTTATCTCTTGACGAATTTCTGCTCATATTCTTAGAGTGATATACAGCTGAGTTGTTTATATGTTAATGTATGAATGTGTGGGTTACCATTTGGCACTTTTGTATGGTGGAGTCATTTATTTGTGCTTGACATATGAATAACTTATTATGCGATATGCTGTTCACAACTGTTTTGCCTAACTTCTTATGAAGAATGGTTTATCTTAATTGATTTATATTCTTATGATAGCTGAATGATCTTTATTACCAGTTATTGTATGAAATCTTTTTAGATCGCATAATAGAAGAATTCTACCCCGGGTTAGTGTAGATTAGATGTGTTGTTTTTTGTTAGATTACAGTAGCATAGAGTCTGTTTAGAGTTTAGAATTAAATTAGCTTAAAATTACTTCTAGATTAGCATCATCAAAATCTACACACACACACACCCTTTAGATTGGGAAGCTGGTCCCATTATCCCCAGTCGGACCCGCTACACCAAACGGGCAAGGAGCCGCCAACCAGGTTCCGGACCGGGTGGGTATCCCCCTTGTCGTTGACCCGATTTTAGGGCCCTCAACATATTTGGCGCTAGAAGGAGGGCACGAACTATGAATGGCAACTAAGTGAAAATCTAAATACCATTCTGAGAGTAAATCTCCCTCATCAACTCCCCCGACTTCTCCAGTACGGTTAAACCCGGAGTTAGAAGTCGCTCGAGTATCCACCACTGCTACCTACCCTAATATATCAGACAAGTTTATTGAACCCCCTGAAATTCAAACTTTGATTCGTAAACTCCAGGGATTCTCTATTTTTTCTCAGAGGTCTGATAAATCTCACAGCAGCGTGACTTCGCAGTACAATCCTGCTCATCCCCTGACCAGATTGAAGAGTGAAAAATTTGGCATTCAACCAAGTGAACTCCCTCTCCCTACTAGGAAAAGAGCAAGGAAAACACCACCAGAGTCTGACAGTGAGAATCTTTCATCTACTTCGTCCATTTCAACCCCCTCACCGCGAAGTCAACCACCCACATCCTCATCCAAAATCACTCATTCATCTTCCACAACCCTTCCTCTTCAATCATCAAAGATCATAGTATCTTCATCTTCTCAGCATCAGGGACCATCCTCTACACTTTCATTAACTAGCGGCTCAACGATGGCCCAATATCCATGGAACAATCCTGGGGCAGTTTTAATGCCTCCACCCCTGAGCCCAATACCGACCCATCCTGAGAAATGGCTACCTAAATTCAATCCAGAAACAGGCATGCTAGCTGAAGAGCATATCAATAATTTCATGCTTTCTGTTAACCTCAATGGAGTTACCAACGAGGATGCTGTTGTCCGGCTTTTTCCCTACACAATGCAAGGAACAACCGGGTCATGGTACTTTTCGTTACCTTCCGGGTCCATCACAAGTTGGGACATTTTTCAAAGTCAATTCCTCACCAAGTTCGGTGATGACAGATCAACAACGACATTGATCAATGACCTATCTAATCTTAAAGCTGAGGCTAGAGAACCCATTAAATATTTCAATTTACGGTTCAATAAGATCCTCAACAAAATTTCCGCTGCTTCTCAACCCAGCGAGGAAGTAAGATGTGAATGGTATATCACGGCCTTACCATCAAACTTGGCCATCTTTGTAGATAGGGCAAACAAGACGACCTTAGTTGAAAACTTGATAGAGGCGTTAGCAGTAGAAAAGCACGTAGTAGCCCTAGAAAAGAGATCTTGCAATAGAGGAACGCAAATCTAAGAAAATCTCTTTCAAAGAAGACACCAAGAAGAAACAAACGAAATATCCTTTCGATAAGGAAGGATTACAAAAAGTGTTAAAGGCCATGTCCAATGAGATGATTGACATAAGAAAACAAGTAGCGGAAACTTCTTCAAAAAAGCCCTACAGAGCTTTTAAAAGAAATCCTCCCATGGAGGTGAAACCACCTAATGCTGTCTCAAACGTCGAATCTGAAGAAGAAGAAGAAGAAGAGAATACCACTGAAGGGCAGACCGATGATGAAGAAGTTGTGGAACTACAAGGAATGTGGGATTTCATCCTCCCACAAGAAGAAGATCAAGAAGCATTTCCGGTTAGCACACGAAGCAAAAATCAACTTGATCCTCCCCAAACTACCCCTAAACAGAAGGGCGCAAGCCCTGCAAC
Organism: Pinus tabuliformis; assembly: GCA_031772625.1. Classification (NCBI taxonomy): domain Eukaryota; kingdom Viridiplantae; phylum Streptophyta; class Pinopsida; order Pinales; family Pinaceae; genus Pinus; species Pinus tabuliformis. The sequence goes on along the minus strand of CM062819.1, from coordinate 1,479,023,411 downwards.
AAAAGATAAGGTCGCAACAAAGAAAACAACCGCTAGAGCGACCCAATTTAGCCCAGTCCAATCAGATCAAGCACCTCCATCAAGAACACTGATAGTGTCGGATGAAATGGAGTATAACATTATCGATGACATGAAAAAGACTAGGGCTAATATCACTCTCTATGAATTGAGAAAATTGAAACATCAACAGAAAATAATGATGAAAGAATTACATGCCGTGCCTACTACATCTTTACCTACAGCTGTAGCTTCCCACAACATGGGAAGACCTCCAACCAACATGATCAATAATATTGATCCCAATGACATTGCCTTGATTGGAGGAAGATCAAGATCCCATACTCCTCCTTTTCTTCTCACTTATGAAATTTTCAATAAAAACGTGCATAATTGCTTGGTTGATTCTGGTGCTTCAACGAACATTTTACCCAGATCAATATGTGCCAAATTGAATGTTCAGCCACAAAAATCCGCAGTGCGCATAGTTCAACTTGATCGATCCCAAGTCGAAGTGATTGGTGAACTTAATCAAGTGACCATAAGATTGTCGTCTAACCCGAAGGTATGTCAGGTTATAGACATTCTAGTAGCTGATATCCCTGAATTCTATGGTTTGATTCTTAGCAGGGATTGGTCCAAAAAACTCCACGGATATTTCTTAACTGACTGGTCGCACATGTGGTTACCCTACAACGGTAAACCGAATCAAATAAAGGTTGAACGAGAGTTGCACCAAAAGTACATAGTGACAGAATTGGAAGGAGAGAATGAAGCAATAGCATACAACAGCAGTATCATAGGCAATTACTCGGTAGATTCTTTCCTCAGCAATTTCAATGCTCACACCTCACCTTACTTAGAAAATTCAGTTTTGTCCCAAGTTGAAATTTTTTCCCAAACTGATGATTCAAAGTGTTTTAATTTTTTAGATAACTCTGTAAATACATCCTTGTTTTGGAAACTATATTTTGATGGCTCTAAATCTAACGAGGGAGTAGGAGCAGGATGCGTTCTGATTAGCCCAGACAGAAACAAGATCATGCTTACATGCAGACTTGAGTTCGATTGCACAAATAATACAGCGGAGTACGAAGCCTTGGTGCAAGGCCTATACAAAGCAATCAGGTTGAATGTTAAGTATCTTCAAGTCTTTGGAGATTCTGAGATTGTCGTCAAACAGGTACGTAACACCATACATTGCCTGTCAAGTCATTTAAAGCACTATCAATCTTTAGTACAAGATCTGACTTCACATTTCATAGCATTCAATATTTCGTCAATCCCAAGACTCCAAAATGCGAGCGCAGACCTGTTAGCTAACGTAGCTTCTAGACTTATTCCCTCCGAAGATTTTAGTCCAGATAGGTTCTCAATAGAATTAATCCTTAGACCATCCATCCTTGGCAACATCACCAACTGGAGAGTATTCAACGACGATCTTGACATTGTAAATTTCCTCACTTCTGAAGGATCCTACTCAAATCAAATAATTGATGAAGACCATCATGATCACCAAATACAACAAAATAGCACTGATAATGCTATACCTAAATCGGTGGTTAAGTTAGAAGATTTATATGATTTGAAAAGTCGGTTTAAAAGGTCCGCCAATTCTAAACTCTACAGTTCTACTCTGAACTATGAATTAGTGAACCTAGGGACCGATCAGAAGCCACAAAACGTTAATCTAGGCCACGGCCTAGCCCCTGAAGAAAGATCAGCATATATCCGTCTTCTGAGACAATACAAAAACGTTTTTTCATGGAATTACGATGAGCTGAAGACATACAACACTTCTATCATTCAACACACTATCCCTATAATTGACAATAAAAAACCTGTCCAGCAGAAGCTCAGAAAAATCCACCCCAACTTAGAAAATCAGATAAAGACTGAGCTAAATAAGTTGTTGAGAGCCAGAATAATTTTCCCCGTCAGACATTCCAAATGGGTATCCAATATGGTACCCGTTAGAAAGAAAAACGGAGATATTAGAATCTGTATTGATTTACGGAATCTCAACAAAGCCTGTCAAAAAGACAATTTTCCCCTCCCACCTATAGAGCAAATACTACAGGCAGTAGCGGGCTCAGAATTAATGTCTTTCCTGGATGGATTTTCAGGATACAATCAAGTGCTAGTACATCCCGATGATCAGTTGAAAACCACATTCCGAACCAAATGGGGCACATACACATATCGGAAGATGCCATTTGGTTTGATCAATGCCGGCGCTACCTTTCAGAGAGCCATGGACATCGCGTTTAAAGGTTTAGTCAATAAATCGGTAGTGATTTACCTGGATGATATAACAGTGTACTCCAAGAAGCGAAGCGACCATCTCAAAGACTTAAAACAAATCTTTCAAAGATGTTTAAGGTATGGGATTTCACTTAACCCAAAGAAATCTTTTTTCGCATTAAGTGAAGGGAAATTGCTAGGATTCATAGTGTCGAAATCTGGTATTCACATTGAACCTGACAGAATCAAAGAAATTTCCGAAATATCCATGCCCCATAACAAAAAGGCCATGCAATCTTTCCTTGGACAAATCAATTTTGTGAAAAGGTTTGTCCCAGATTTTTCACGTATTATTTCTCCTTTACAAAATATGATAAAAAAGAATTCAAATTTTAAATGGGGTCAAGATGAGCACGAAGCATTCAACTTAATCAAACAAGCTATCATTAACGCTCCATCTTTAGCTACCCCAAATTTTTCAGAATCTTTTATCTTATACACTTTTGCCTCAGAGAAATCTTATGCCGCGATTTTAACTCAAGTAAATCAAGAGAAGGCGGAAGCTCCAATGGCATTCTTTAGCTTGAACTTACAAGGTGCTGAGCTCAATTATTCAGACGTGGAGAAACAGGCATATGCTGTTTTCAAAGCGATCAAATATTTCAGACCTTTCTTACTTAAAGCCCATACCAAAGTCATAGTGCCGTTTCCAGCGGTAAGAAACCTTCTGGTACAAAAGGATGTGGGCGAAAAGAGAGCAAATTGGATTACCGCTTTACAATAATACGATCTTGAGATCAAGCCAGCAAACATCGTAAGAGGTCAAGGCTTCTGCAAGATGTTAGCTGGAGCATCGCAAATTCCTGAGAACTCATCTGAAGAGGTACATACGTATGAGGTAAGCCTAAACGACGCAGAATCATTATATGTGGACACCATTTATTATCTTAAGAACGGGTATGCTCCATCACACCTGGACCACACCAAGAAAAGAGCTCTGAGATTGAAAGCTAAACAATACCAGCTCATAAATGATGTTCTGTTTAAAAGGAATTAAGATTCTGTACTTCTTAGGTGTCTTGAGAAAACTAAAGCCGAAAAGGTTTTGCAGGAACTCCACGATGGACCAGCAGGTGGACACTATACTGGAGAAGCTACTGCACATAAGATCTTACGTGCAGGATATTATTGGCCCACGCTGTTCAAAGACTCATACAATTACGTAAGGAAATGCCAAATTTGCCAGACTGCTGCGGGGAAACAAAAGAAATCGTCCATGCCACTACAACCGGTTAACATCGAGCAACCATTCAGCCAATGGGGCTTGGACATAATAGGTGAGATCGTTCCTCACTCTTCTAAGCAACAAAGGTATATCCTCACGGCAACAGATTATTTTACTAAATGGGTAGAAGCAGTTCCTCTCAAGACAGTTAATTCTGAAAACATTATTGAATTCATAGATCAATTTATCATCACTAGGTTTGGATTGCCAACGACCTTAATGTTTGATAATGCATCATACTTTTCTGGAAATACAATGACTGAGTTTGCACTTAAAAGAGGGTTCAAACTGAAATATTCTGCCAACTACTATCCGTAAGGTAATGGGTTGGCTGAATCAACAAACAAAAACCTAATCAGGATTATTAAAAGAACAGTCGACCAAAACCAAAAGAATTGGCACAAAGCGCTGGTAAATGCTTTATGGGCAGATAGAATTACGAAGAAAGCTTCAATCGGCACTTCTCCCTTTAATTTAGTTTATGGGAAAGAAGTGGTTCTTCCAACTCACTTAGTCATTCCCTCTTTGTCTTTAGTACAACACATCGATGAAGTATCTACTTCCTCCTTACAATTGAGACAAATGAAAATAATCAAACTAGAAGAACAACGAGAACAAGCTAAGAAAACCCATGCTCACCACCAAGCGCTAATAAAATCCTCTTTTGACTCAAACATCATAACCAGAAAGAACTTTCAGATGGGAGATTTAGTTTTGAAATGGGATAAGGCTCATGAAGAAAAGGGCAAACATACGAAATTTCAGAAGCTGTGGCTTGGTCCTTTTCAGATTGTAGAAGTCATAGTCCCATCGACGTTTATGTTGCAGGATTTGGCAGGTAGAAGAGATTCTTTGCCTGTGAATGGACAGATTCTTAAAATGTATTTTCCATAGAAGATCATTCTTCTATTTTTGTGGGATAGTTTTAGTTTTTTTTTATTATTTATTTATTTGTTTTTCTCTTTTTTATAAATAAAACCGGTTGTAAATGATCATCAAAAAGGATTCATGAAAGAGCACACCAATTCTCTATCAGATTTTGATTTCACTTGTACAAATAGCAAAACTTTTCGAAAAATCTGATTTTTATTATTGACAAATAGAGTTAACTTTAGCCTGAATATGATGTTAGTTTCAACCTCAAAAAACTTTGATGAAAGCAACCTTTGGTAAAAAATTGTTTTATGTCAGCACAATGAAAGGTATCATCAATAATAAAATAAATATTCTCTGTAAAGCTGTTGTTTTCAAACTCTATTATTGTCGTCCAGAGCTTTCTTAAGGAAAAACAATGACTTCCTCCCTGCTAAAGGAAACCGTAGCATTTAGAGAAACAATCCGAGAAGACACTATATCTCAAAGAATAAGAGGTCTCATCACGAGCCGGCTTATCATGATCACAGAAATTATAACTTGCTGACTTTGCCAATACTGTCTATCAAAACAGGGCAATGACTCAAGATTGTTGTAATCAAAAGACAAGGGGTCTCATCACGAGCCAGCTTGTTTAGCAAAAGTGTAAATCAAGTGAATGACTGTGTCATAATTTGGCCACCAAACCAAGACATTGTTCTTTAGAGAATAAAAAAGGAAAAAGTGTCAAAAAGGATTTTTCTCTGAAATGTTGTAAATAACCTCAAGCAGGAAAAAGGATCATTGCTGGATAACATGGTAACCCTGTCGAGGCTATGGACGCTTGCGGGCAGCAGAGGCTCTACCTACGACAAATGAGCATATTTTAAAGCCAGTACGCAGAGAAGACCTTATTTTATCTTTAATAAGGACCGAGTAATGTCTGGTGTGAATACAAGAACTAAGCCTAAGGAAGCAGACAATTGGAATAAAAGAAAGGTTGAGACAAAGTATCATTGACAGGATAAGGGGTAATCAACTCTATCTGTCCATAACAAAATTTAGACTTATGAAAATTTTTCTGTTTCGGAAGTGGAAATGTCAATAGAAAAGCAGAGATAACTGGTTCTTCACAGTGAATCGCCATTGTTGTGGTCACCAACAACCCCCCTCTTTGTTTGGTATTAGCAATAACATCAAGCAAAGGGGGACCCTTAACAAAAAATCCCAAAAATATTTTTGTCAAAATTTTTGTATTTAACTCCCTAAAAGCTATATCGCATCGCGAAGAGAGAGTGAAGCATTTTCCTATGCGCATAAATAAGCTGCAAAGAAGCGACGTGAAATTCATCGCATCGCATATTTTGGAAGCGCTCTTAAATGAAAAACCTAAGGAATCGCCGACGGCCGATATGCGACGTCGCATATCGCAACGTCGCATAAGCAGCGCACAGTGATCAAATGAAAAATACGATCCTGCGATTTGCCATCTACGATCTTACAAATTGCGATCTTGCGATTTGCGATATGCGATGGATGAGACTACCAATTGTTGCGATGACACTTTTCATCGCAATCCTCGACGCTGTGATGCAAATCGCAGAAACCACTCATCGCAAAGTTTCCTCGGCATGATCTGTAAACCCAAAATTGAGCGCGCACCTTAAGGGAAATTAATGATTGTACGCCTGAGTATCCAAGGATGATCGTGTTGCGTTTTTCGAAGAGTCAAGTCATTATGAGTGTCATGATTATGCATTCATTAGAACTTAAAGCTTTCATGTCAATCTTTTCGTCATTTCTCTTTTCCTTTGCGTAAACTGTAAGGCAGCAACTAATATAAATCTATATGCAGGAAACATCTAAGGAAAAGGGGAAAGCACCAATACTAGAAGAACAGAGAGGAGATGCCTTCGCAAATGGATGCTGCATGCAGCAGGACCGCGGATTCCAGAGTATCACTCAATAGACACTGATGAAAATAGACTATCCAAGACTCAGAGTCAAAGGCACACAAAAGCAGCATGTTTGCAAAAGATCCTGAAGCTCAGACTGGGTAAAGCAAAAAGAAAAAAGCTAAAGAGGGAGGACGCTCCAGAAAAGCCTGGAACAAAGAACGGAAGCAATTTCCAATACGGAAGATTGTTCAGGCAACGAAATCCCTAACTCATTGAGTCATTCGCACGGCCGGAAACCGAAATAGCAACAGCACAATCAGTTTGAAAGAAATCTGGGTTATACTAAGTATACACACAGCAAATACACCCAGCCAGAGGAAGATTTTCGAAAATATCTTCTAGTTTGTCAGAAAGAGGTGCCAGCTTTTGTTATTTCTACTTTTATCACTCGAGCAAAAGGAAAAGACAACCAGCCGACTCTTTCCAGGCGAACCTTGCATTGCTTACAGCACTAAGGAGCAGATACAGAAACGGTTAGAGATTAGATTCAATTTTTAGAAATAAATTTGTTTTAGTAAAAGGGCGGTCATTTGAAGCCGTTTCCTAAATTTGTGTAATTAAGATTAGTTAGTTAGTAGTATTTAACCCTTCTCATGGCATTTGGAGAGGGGTCCGGAAATTTGTCAAAAAACTTGTCCTCAGAACATGCACTTTTGCACCCTCGGAGGGGGTTTTTGATGAATGGATGGATCGAGATTTATTTATGTTTGCATTTTAATGTCTGCTACTGATGTTGCACTCCTGTACTCTTAGTAGACGTTAGAAGTAAGTAGAGATAAATCATTATTGCTTGAAGTTTGTGAGTGAAATTAGTCATAAATGGTACTTTTATCTCTTGACGAATTTCTGCTCATATTCTTAGAGTGATATACAGCTGAGTTGTTTATATGTTAATGTATGAATGTGTGGGTTACCATTTGGCACTTTTGTACGGTGGAGTCATTTATTTGTGCTTGACATATGAATAACTTATTATGCGATATGTTGTTCACAACTGTTTTGCCTAACTTCTTATGCAGAATGGTTTATCTTAATTGATTTATATTCTTATGATAGCTGAATGATCTTTATTACCAGTTATTGTATGAAATCTTTTTAGTTCGCATAATAGAAGAATTCTACCCCGGGTTAGCGTAGATTAGATGTGTTGTTTTTTGTTAGATTACAATAGCATAGAGTCTGTTTAGAGTTTAGAATTAAATTAGCTTAAAATTACTTCTAGATTAGCATCATCAAAATCTACACACACACACACCCTTTAGATTGGGAAGCTGGTCCCATTATCCCCAGTCGGACCCGCTACACCAAACGGGCAAGGAGCCGCCAACCAGGTTCCGGACCGGGTGGGTATCCCCCTGGTTGTTGACCCGATTTTAGGGCCCTCAACAGGTTGATGAAATGGTATCTTTGGACAAAAATGAGGCTTGGGATTTGGTGGAGTTGTCGGCTGGAAGTAAATCCATTGGAAGAAAATGGGTGTTTAAGAACAATATGAATGTATAAGGCAAGGTGGATAAATAAAAAGCTTGGTTGGTAGCAAAAGGTTATTCCTAGGTGTCGAGAATTGATTTTGGTGATGTTTTTTCTCCTGTTTCCAAGGTAGCTTCTATTAGATTACTTTTATCTATAGTTGTCGCTTTTGATTTGAAGTAGAATAGATGGATGTGAAGACATCATTTCTTCATGGGGATTTGGAAGAAGATATCTACATGAAACAACCTGAAGGATTTGCAGTGAAGGGTATGAAAGAACTGATATGCAGATTAAAAAAGTCCTTGTATGGGTTAAACCAATCACCAAGGATGTGGTATCAGAAATTTCATAAATTTATATGGGGACATGGCTTCAACAAAAGAAAATTGTATCACTATGTGTATTTCAAATTAATTGGTGATCATGTTATTTATTTGGTGTTGTATGTGGATGATATGTTGTTTATTGGAAATAACAAAGAAATTATCTAGCATTTGAAGACCCAATTGTCCTCCAAATTTGACATGAAAGATATTGGTGTTGCAAACTATATTTTGGGCATGGAAATTAAATGATATCGGGCAAAGAGGAAGCTCTGGTTAAACTAGAGGAAGTATGTTGAGACAATATTGCAAAGGTCTAATATGCAGGATAGTAAACCGGCGAAGGTTCCTATTCCTGTAGGTGTAAAGTTATCTGCTGAACAATGTCCCAAGACACAAGAAGAGGAAGAGGACATGTCCTGTGTTCCATACATAAGTGTAGTCAGTAGCCTAATGTATGAAATGGTTTGTACTAGACCAGACATTGCACATGTAGTGGGAGTATTGAGAAGGTTTATGTCAAAACCAGGGTTGGAAAACAATGAAGTGAGTTTTCAAGTATTTGCGTGGCACCAGTGAATATGGTATGTGCTACCAAGGAAGACCAAGATTGGACAGAGTTTTGGACATCCATGGCTTTGTTGATGTAGACTAGGTTAGAGATCTAGACTAGGGAAGATCTACAAGTGGGTATGTGTTTAACCTATTTGGAGGTGCAGTCAGTTGGATGAGTAAGAGATATTCTGTAGTGGCACATTCAACTACAGAGGCAAAATACATGACAACCACTCATGCAAGGAAGGAAGCAGTTTGGTTGTAGAGATTGTGTTCAAGTATGGGGTTAGTACAACGAGCTATAAGGATATATTGTGACAACCAAAGTGCAATTTTCTTGGCAAAGAATCCTACTTATCATTCAAAGACAAAGCACATTGATGTTCAGTATCACTTTGTAAGGGATATGGTTGAGGAAAAAAAGGTGGACGCTTTTAAGCATACTACATATGGATTGAAAAAGTTTGTGAGCATTGAGAAGTTCTCTTGTTGTAGACAAATATTGGGTGTTGCAGGGTTGGACCAATGGCTAAGCTCTCCTGTAATCCCCTGTGCGGAAAATAAAACAACAAGTGGGAGAATGTTGGGTGTATGTTATATTCTTTCCACGACTAGCCGCATGCACGAAGTCAAGGGGTTAGAGTGGGGTTGGTCATACCCCCCTATCGCGGAGGTTTGCAGGTGGCCATTAGCCTCCCTGCATGGGATCTAGGGCAGCGCCCTGAGAATTTTTTTTTTGGAACCTATATTTGGTGGGCAGACCTACCTATGGTTTTGTGCACGGTTTTCGCACATGGTTTTAGGCATGATGGTTTTCTGCCCATGCTATTTTGTAGATCCAATCAAGGGAAATATGGCTATATTCTAATCCAGGGTAAATGGATTGGGGTTTATGGATGCTCCAACATGTATGTATGTATATGTATATATATATATATATATATATATATATATATATATATATATATATATATATATATATATATATATATATATATATATATATATATATATATATATATATATATATATATATATTGTAACATTGAAAGGAAAACAATGAAAAATCAATCTCGTAGACCCAGTTTTGGGATCCAAGGGAAAATCATTATGTATATGTGTTTTATGTTCTCACCATTGTTTATTTTCAATTTTTAGAATTTGTATGCAGGTAATTTCTGTACAGGGTTAAAACCTACAAAGACCTCCATGTGGTTATAGGCCTCCAACTACACTCACAAGCCTACCTGGGTGCGGTTGTGACCCAACTTGTCTAGTTTAAAGCGTGTGATCCCAAGATCTGAGCCTAAATTCCAGGTCAACCTCCAAACACCTACCCAGAACTTCCTGAAGCTTCTTAGAATCATTAATGACATGACAACAAGGCTAAACATACAAAATTGAAGAAAAACTTTACCTAAACTGCCTAGAATACACTAGATGTTTCTTCAAACAAATGGAAAACATGTAAGCTACAGGTCATGAATGCATATATGATCATAAAGTTTGAGATTCATATGAGAATCACCAAGAAGGATCTAAACCCTCTCTAGCTAGCTGCAATAGCACTTTTTAGTCCATGCATTCATCAACCATTCACATATTCATTAAACACGTCAAGAGATATAGACAATATACATCATATAACTAGCATATAACCAGTAAATAAACAACATATAAACCATGGCAATTCAACCATCATATCGCCAACATAGTCTCTACAAATATACATGAATCACAATAGAAGAATAACTCTTATTAACATATGAAAATACTAACCAAGTCAAGGACTTCCATATACCACCTAACCATAAATTAGGCTTAACCAAATCTCTCTTTCATCTAATCACCCTCACACCATATTCCAAGCATGAATGTGGCATCTCATGGAAAAAACCAAGACAAACCAAACTAGGGCTTCCAGAGGCCAAACCACCTCAACCGTCAACTAGTGATTCCAACTCACAGTCGGACATTACTAACACCAACCATATTGGTCTCTACCCAAGTTGTCTAGGGCTCCAAGAACTAGAAACTCAACCCAAAACCTTCCAGGGTTCTAGAGCATTTGTCCAACCAAACTCTAGGGACTAGTAACACAACTCACCAAGGGATCTAGAGCGTTTGTTCGAACCTAGGCTCTAGGACTATTACTCAACCCAAGTTGTTCAAGGGATTCTAAATCATTTGTTCCAACCCACAACCATAACAAATTATGAGCACCAACCATAAAACAATCAAGTGGAAAAACTCACAACAACGTGGTTATCCAGGAAATGGCAGGGAAAGGCTAAAACCATTGTCAATCTAGGAAATCCTCCATGCCAATGACAACTCATAACCAAATAATCACATGCATATACCATGCCTCCATAAATCAACAAGGGGATCATACATGCAATTTGTTACCAACAAAGCAATATGGCTATAGCTACTAATCCCGTTGTCCCCTTGTTCTTTCTTGCTTTCCTTTGCCTTCTTTCACCAAATCCAATGTATGCTAGAGTGCCCCAAGAATGCTCCAAGAATTCTCTAAGTGCGCAAGAGTATGAGAGAGTGAAAGAATAGAAGAGAGCTCCAAGCTAAACCTGAAAAAAGGTTTTGAACTGATCCTCATAAGCCTTTTATCATTGAGGCCTCCCTTTTCTTCATTTTCCTTCATTTTTTATTCAATTTCCTCCTAATGCAAATATGTGCCTCTTCACCTTCCTTTTCTCCTATTTTCCTTTATTTTCATAAATAAATGCCAACTAATGCCTCTTTGACTTTGCCAATTTCCATATCCATAAACAAACCGAAAGTGACACCCACTAGGATTTTTTCCGACCATTCAGCTTGGAATACGTGTCCCATGACCTTAGTCTTATATATTTTTACATGGAAATTCAACCAGGGGTTTGTTGACAGTGCTGTAAATCTGTCCACAAAGGGGTCTCCCTGATGTGAAGTCCCAATTAGTGTAGAAAATCCTGTAGATTCACAAGATAATGCAATTTTCTAAAGTAAGAGACAAGAATCTACTTCTACTCTTTATAGCGGAAGCCCATAAACATTGAGAAAAAAATAATCAATAGAGGAAGAGAATCAAAGGCACATAACACAATAAATATCCAGGGAAAGCCACAACTCAAAACCCCACTATCTGTTTTGTATTAATCCAGAAAATCAAGATGAAATTACAATGCTTGTTCTCTCTAGAACAATCCCAACACTCAGCAAATTCAATCTCCAACTCATAAGCAAGATCAAGGCCAAAGATTAGCCTCTTCACAAGCTCTCCAAGTCTCTATTCCAATGTATAATTCCTATGGAGGATAGATTATATTTAAAGGGAAATAAAGCCTCTAAAAATTGTGCAATCCCTCAAGGGTCAGTTCCTGAATGCATGCACTATCAGTGCAACTTAGAAAAATCTAAAACAAATAGTACATTGTCCTTGCACTCTAGTCTCAACTGGGTCTTTCTCAGAATCGACATGCATGAGTTTTTGATGAGTAAATATTCAGTTAACTAGAGTAGCACTGGTGGAGTTCATTAGTGACACCATTGACTGTTAACTCACTATTAGTTCTCTCAATCCGTTTGAGAACTAATTTAACTGAACTGGCTCATGAAACTGCATATTCTATTTTACAACTCACAATTAACTCACATTGGACTCCTACAAAGTAGGGATAACATACACATGATGACAGAAAGACTTCCAACTCGAATTTCCTAAGTTAAGTAAGTCCAAAAAACTTAATTAACTAATTTTAAGTTGCTATGAGAATAGAATTTGAGTTTAATTCACAATTTAATTCATGGAAAAATTAAACTGGTATTTCTTGTTGCCATTTCTCAACATTCTCTCTCAACAAGAAAGGGATTATAAACTACCCCGATCCTGTCTCTGTGAAACTCGAATTTACATCTTGAAAATGCCTTTTTCAAGATGTTAGCATCTTGCTCCTCTATGGGAATGTAATATAACAACATGATCCACCTCAATACACAATCTCTAAGATGATGATACTGATATCAATATGCTTGGACTGATCATGAAAGACTGGATTTTCAGAGAGTTTGATACAACTTTAATTATCACAATAAATCATTGTCAAATCCATCTGTTGACCAAACAAATTAACTAGGATCTTCCTCATCCAGATAGCCTCACATGCTACCTGGCTTGTAGCCATGTACTCTGCCTCTACCGAACCGAGTGCAATTGATCTATGTTTCCTATTGTACCAAGAAACTGCCACTGAACCCATACTAAAGATCCCTCCTGATGTGATCTTCCTGTCGGATGGAATCCCTTCCCAATCCACTTCGGTGAAGCCTTGAATCTTCACTCCTTCTGTTCATTTGTACCATAACCCAAACTGAGCAGTGCCTCTGAGGTATCTCAATACATGCTTTGTTGCCTTCCAATATAGCTTGGTAGGCCTAACCATCACTTCACTAAGTTGGTTAACTGCATGGCACATATCTGGTCATGTGTTCACCAAGTACATGAGTGAACCCACAAGCTGCATGTAAATAGTAGCTTCCACTACTTCCCCTGAATTAGTATCTTCCTTCCTCTAGTTACCAGCTAGAGGAGTCTCCATGGCTTTACTGCTCTCCATGAGTAATCTCCTAAGTATCGCGTTGGCATACTTACCCTAAGATACAAACAACTCCCCATCTCCCTGCCATACCTCCATGCCAAGAAATTAATGCATGAGCCCCATGTCCTTCATCTCAAACTCTCTTTCAAGGTCCTCCTTGCAAGATTTGATGAGATTTTCATCAACTATTAGTATGAGATCATCTACATAAAGTACAATGATCAACAACTTACCTTCCACCACTATGTGATATAGGTTTGCATCCGCTTCACTCTTTGTGAAGCCCAACCCAATGAAGTAGCTATCTATCTTGGTGTACCCAAAACGGGGTGCTTGCTTCAGCCCATACAACGCTCTCTTGAGTCGGCACACATGAAACTCATGGTCCAAGGTTTCAAAGCCTTCTAGCTGCTCTATGTACACCTTTTCCTCAATCATGCCATTGAGGAAGGCATTCTTCACATCCATCTAATGGATCTTCCGACCCATTTGCACTGACAGTTCCAAAATAGATTTGATTGATGAGTACCTTGCAACAGGAGAAAAGGTCTCATCATAGTCAATCCCCTCTACCTGTGAAAAGCCACAGGCCAAAAATTGGCCTTATGCTTCTCCACACTACCATTTGCAGCTTGATTTACCTTGTAAAGCCAACGTGAGCTCACAACTGACTTGTCCTCCGGTGTTGGGACCACATCAAAATTGTTTCAAACTATGGAGTCATACTCCTCCACCATTACATAAACCCAAACCGGCTACTACATTGCTTCCTGAAAGGGAGATGGCTCTATCACAACACATGCACCCATAAGTGCCATGTATCTAGTGTAACTCTATGGTGACCTCCTCTGTTTGCGTCGAGAAGAGGGTGTTCCCACATTCTCCCGTGCATCATCCAACAATTTGTTAGCCTCTCTAGTGTGCTTTCTTCCCTCTCTGGAAGAATCTACCTGAGTGGATGTCTCCACTCTCTGAACCTCTACATGTGGATGCTCCACATCAATCTGAGGTCCCTCAACCTTAGGAGCTAGAAGCTCCTCATCCACATGTAGCTCAAGCTCCTTCTCAAGGGATACTCGCATGTCCTTCTCCTCATCGAACCTGATATCCCTGTGAACCACTGTCATTTGAATTTTCGGCATGTACACCCGATAGTTATGGGGTGTATCAGTGTACCCCACAAACATCCCCAACTATGCTATTGGTTCAAGCTTCTTCCATGCATCTTTGGTCACATGGCAATAAACCGATGACCCAAAAATCCTAAAGTGACCAACATCTGGCCTCTTACTGGAATAAGTTTCCTCTAGTGTCTTCATCTCAAGTATTTGATGTGGGCTACAGTTCTGAACATAAACCGTTGTGTTGCATTCCTCAACCCACAAGTGTAGTGGTAGGTCCTAATCATGAAACATCTCCCTTTCTGCCCCTACTATGCTCCTGTTCTTTCTCCCGGAAACCCCATTCTGTTGAGGGTTATCCGGTGTCATCAACTCTCGTTTAATCCCTTTCACTACATAGAAGTTCTTAAACTCATTGGAGACATACCCACCACTGGTATCACTTCGTAGAGCTTTAACCTTCTGTTGTGCTATTCAACAACCCCCCATTTATTAATCTAACAATTAATATTCTATTAATAAATGGGGACCCTTTATATAAAATCCTCCAAAATAATTAGCACTTAAGGGCTTTCTTTTTGAATTATTAGAAGCGAATTGCTAAATAATACAAGGTACCAAGTCAAATCCCTTTAAGACTAGCAATTCTCGCTTTATTGTATATCACTCGATCATGTATGTCAAAGGTTAATTAGCAAACTAGGATTTGAGAATTGCGATAAGAAGGGATCACCGTAATAAAGTTAGGATATCATTGAACTTTCCATTCACAGCGAAGACTTAAGGTATTTCTTGTAAAATGAAGCACCTATCGCAATCACATATCAAAATTGACGAAAAGCACATCTAACAAAGCCTTTGGAATATAAATTGCGATATTGCAACATAGAAAGCTAACACTCGTCGCATCATGACATTTTACTCAAAGGCCAATCTTATGAACTATGAAAAGTTTACGAAATGTGATGCAACCCAGAACTAATGAAAGCATGTGATAAATGTTATAAACCGTAGTTAAGTACAACGCTTCATAAAATATCACTTTATGCTTTAAATATTCATTTAAGAAAAATGCGCTTTTAATGATAAAAGGTATGCCGCTCTCCTCACATCTCGTAGAATTTTAAACAACTCTGGAAAATGCACAATCAAAAATGCGAGATTACGATTTGCGATAATCTATTTTGCAATCGCATAATTGACATTTCACACTTTAAACTTGCCACCTTCAAGTTTTTCCTTTCCTGTTTGTGATGTGATAGCTTAAATGAGTAATAAAGGCCATGATAAAAGATCTTAGTGCATATTTAATAAGTTTTAATGCCATTTATGTTAAAAAAGGTTCAACGTGATTTGATATCTTTCATCTACATTTGCGAATAAAATATCTTTTATTGTCACCTTTGGAGGTTAACTATATCATTTAATTCTCACTGTCATTTTCGCCTTGTGTTTATCTGATAATTTCCATTGCTCCATTTCAGGAAACCTCAGAAGAAAATGACATTGGAAAGAATGGTGAAGAAGGGAAAAGCTACTACATCTAAGAAATCAGACATGATTCCACTTTTCTCTAATACCTCTTGTAGTAAAGATGAAGGAACCACATCTTGGGAAGCCATGAATAACCTAATTGAAGAAGAGAATCCCAGGCCACTGGTAACAAAGGCAACAACTGATGCTTAGGAATCATCTGACTTCTCCTATTTTGGAACAACATGTTCATTCTTGCATCAAATAGCTGCGAGACCAAAGATACTACCATACAAAAATATGGTAAAATCGGTAATTGATGATGTAGATGTCTCAGACAGAACTTTCAGGAATAAAAGACAAGAGATCATGGGGTCTTTCTCACCAGACAATCTACGACTAATGTACGAGCTACCAGAGCCCCCAAAGCTCTATAACAAACAATTCCTTGAGCATTTCGCCAAAGAGAACGAGGACCCGTTGGACGTTACACATACCTGGAGGTGAGGCAGATGCAAATTCAAATGGGATAAATCTGGTACGTACTCAATAGCATCCCTTTCTTCCCCTCATAATTTTCTAGCAACAATGATGTGTAGGTTATGTTAGAGTCGGTCTTGAGTCCTCCATCAGCGATCAAAACTCTTTGCATTTGCATATGTAGGTGTCTCATCAGTGTCAAATTTTTTGCATCCCATTAGGCATGCCATAACCCTGATGGAGGAGCTGGTATATTTTTCCCCTCTTGGAATTGCTGGCTCAGGTCATTTCAGTCATTAAGCTCTTTCAAGCTTGTCTTGTCTTGTCTTGAGGTCAATTTCCTAGGTCTAGGGTTTTGGTCAAAAATGTTTACAAGGTCATGTTTCTGAAGGTCAATAAATGTTCAACAAGCCAGAGGGATGATTGTAAAGATGTTTATTCGAGATTTTTTATCTTGTACAGTTAATTTTCACCTTGGATTTAAAAACTCTGTTTTTAAAGCCAAGGTCATTTTTCAAATGTTTGTAAAAAGTGATGAAATTTCAAAAGACTTCAGTGGACAGTATGCAACCCTGGTCCCCTTCCCAAGATCCCTCAGATGATCTACCTGCAAAAAGAATCAAGAAAAAGCACTAAATGAGTCAATTTCAGGACAAAGGAAACCAAAAAAAGTCAGTTTTATAAAGTGTCAAAGAGAAACATTAGAAAATGGGTTTGATCATGAAATTTATTCAAATGGAAATTATAAAGACCCAATCTCCCTCCTTTTACTCTCATTGTGCATCCACAACACTTGCAAGAGAGATTGGGCGAGCTTCCAAGCGATTTTGGGCGAAACTGGTTGAAATTGGGAGCAGGACAGGCGCGCGACCCGTCAAGGCCAGGCGCGCGACCCGTCAGAGGGGCGCGACCCGTCAGGAGGCTTCCCGCAGTTCAAATTTTCAACGGGCGCGACCCGTTGGGCGAGGTGCGCGACCCGTCAAGCAACCTTCCTCCCAACTCATTTCAAATTTGCTCAAGCACCCTCTAAATCATCAAATCGCTTGAGGTAGGTTCTCTAAGCTTGTGAATGGTTGCTGGTTAAGTTGAAAGACATCATGAGTGTGTTTTTAATGATCAAATTATGCAAGGAAAAACACTCCATATGGCTGTATGTAAATTTGTAAAAGATGCTAGGGTTTATTGCTGTTTCATTGTTTTTCCCCTTGAAAATATTCTCTTCATTCCCATTTCATTTTCCCTATATGTCCATGTCAATTTCCCTTTTAAATTTGTAAAGAAAATAAACCCTACCCCTTTTCCCTTTAAAAATAAAAAAATCACATCCTAACCCTATCTCTCCTTATGCCCATGTAAACATATGAATTTGATGATGTATATGCAATGATGTTTACAGTGTATTTCCCTAAATTCCCTGCTGTATACATGTTTTCCCATTTTCCTTGTAAAAATGTCCCTCCCCTAACATTTCCCTCATGTTCCTTGTCCCCTTGAAACAACATATAAATCAACTTTTTACAGGCAGAAACAGCAGTACAGTTTGTCCACTTTGCTCCTTAAAACAATGTCAGAAACCGAAACTTATGAGCAAAGTGATGACCAGTCATCAGCTTCAGAGATTGAGGTACAGAGGAGGCCTCATAAGGGTGGAAAGGGTGGACATCATAAGCGAGAGGAGCCCACCTCTTTAGCAGAGTTACAGGCTTGTCCTATGGCAGTCACATGTTTTCAGTATATGTCTTGTTATGAGTTCTGTGAGAGGATCTCTCGGATTCAGCACCACAGAGAGTTGGCTCGCCTATTTGTTTTACACTTGCATGATGGACATGTCAACCTTGCAGGGGTGAACTTTACATTGACACCCGAGGTGATCTCACATGCCACAGGGATACCTAATGTTGGGGAGGTGTGGAATAAGTGCAAGGTGCTGGATAATGTTCACTTTGAGCCTTTTGTCTGGCCACCATTCATGAGACATTTGGCAGGTGTGTTTCCATTCAGGTTTCTCAGGAGCGAGTATGCTCCCATGATGAGGCTCATCATGCACTATTTTACCTGTGAGGGCAGATTTTCACAGGTATATTCATATCATATTCGCCTCTTGATGCACTTCACCCGAGTGAGGATGATGAGCATCCCTGTTTTCTTCTATCAGAACATTCAGAGGATGGTGCCCATGTTGCAGAGGAAGAGCCCGGCACAGCAGTATAGGAGCCTGTACAATTATGGTTTGATTCAGCTTGTAGTATTGCATCAGTTGGCTCAGCAGGGCATCTCATGGGAGGAGTTCATCTCTCGTGAGTTTTTCACAGCACCACCCTCGCCACATCCTGAGGTTGTTCACGAGGAGGGAGGACCATCCCAGCAGCATGACATCCCTGTCACTAGACATGTCAGCTCCTCACCCCTGGTTACCTATCAGAAAGGCCCGAGGGCCTTATTTGCAGCAGCTCGGCGAGTACTATCTCCACAGCAGGTGGAAGGGGTCTCGCCTTCATCATCAGCTCAGCGAGTGTTATCTCCACATCAGGTGGAAGGGGCCTCACTCTCTTTAGCAGCACAGGCAGCACAGAGGGGCAAGCAACCCAAGATTGATGAGGGGCCATCAGGAGTTCCAGATATTGAGCTTGTTGATCTTGAGGCCATTTCTCCGAGCCAAGAGGCAAAGGAGGTCATTCAGCATCTCAGAGCTGAAAATGATGCCTTACAGAGGAGATTAGAGGGTGCACAATGGACCATCACATACCTGGAGCAGCGCAACAAATAGTTGGAGGAGGAGAAAGCACTTGATGAGCTATGGAGGATTCGTAGTGACCGAATCTTGAACCGAAGAAGACCCGGTGACCCATTGCCCGCTGACCGAGAGTCCATGCTCATCCGGGTAAATGCACACTTGGAGAGGCTGTTGGCTAAGGCCAACCAAGAAAAGAAATTGCTAAGGAACATGAAGAACCATTACTGGGCAAGAATGCATGTGTGCAAGGCAAAGATGAAGATGTTTCAAAGGCGGTTGACCGAGGCACTAAAACGGAGAAAGAGGCCAAATCCCCTCCGTATCTTGGCTGAGGCTTCACTCAAGGATCAAGGCACTAAATAGCCTAGCCACAGCACAAATCCCAAGAAATTTTGAGAATTTTGGGTGAATTTTGGCATTTTTTTGGCAATTTGCAGGTTTTTCCCATTAACGGGTCTCACCCCCCGCGCGACCCTTCATCAGGGCAACTCCTTTTGACCAAAACTCAGCATTTCCAGATTTTTCATGCAAAGTTACATATGCTCATGGATGGACTTGAGATTTGGTGAAGTTTTGGGCCTCCAGAAAGTCAAAAAACTAGCAAAAAATGACTTTCTGCCACTTTTTTGAATTGCAGAAAGCAGTCTTGGGAGATTTGATTTTTGACAGGGAAAATGAACTCCAAATTCAAAAATTCCAGTTGGGTTGGAAAGTAGACTCAAAGAGCTTTCCAACAAGCCTACGTTTCCTCAATTGTGCCACCTAAAAGTGCCCCAAAGATGGCTCCAAAGGCGCGCGACCCGTCAGGCAGGGGCGCGCGACCCGTCAGGCAAATTTTTTCAAAAATGCACTGTACAGCCCAGAAAACGCAGATTTGACTCAGTTTGACTTTTTGGGATGAAATGTGATCCTCTTTGATGTAATTATTGTACTTTTTAGACACTTTTACTCTTATGTAACACTTCTAGAACATTCATTCATGAAAAGGGTAAATATTAAATGAATGAATTGGTTTCCAAGTTTATAGAGGCAAGTTGTTTTGACTGCCTAGTTTGTAGTGCTTAGTTTAGAAGTGGTTGAAACAGCTCCTAGGATAGTGAGCTCGACCCATGGAGGCAGGGAAAGAGGTTAGATCATCTATATTATGTAATTTCTTGCTCATTTTCATGGTTGGACTCTTGAGGGATAAGCTATCATTGTATTATTCACTGTATCTCTGTAATTTTTGGCTAAGGAAGACCAGGGTTTTGCAGTCCTCTTTGGGATTCTTGTGGACTCATGTGTTGATGGTGTGTTTCTCAATGTTCTTGTAAGCTTGTTATGTGATTCATTTCCTTTCTTTTACTTCTGCACATTAAACAAATGAAGTGTTAAAGTAAGAATTCATGCCTGCCATGCTCTGCTTTTAGGTTTGTTTAATTTCAATGTTTTCTACTGTCTAAAGAGAATTCAAAGTGATTGTTTGCTCTCTTTAGCTCCTCACCTTTCATTCCTGACCATCCACCTCAATCAAAGGCATCAACACTGTCTCCTACCTCGCCCCAAAGAACCCCCTGCAGAAACTGTGTCCAATCCCCGCACCCAAAATTGCCATTTCCCCAATTTTCCACCAAAAACCCAAAAAACCCCAAATCAAACTTTTGATCAATTTACTAGCCTAATATCAGTGTTACCTTATTGGTCATCTCATCTATTGAAGATTTTACGAGATAGACCGGAGAGAGCCTTCTCCTGCCTCGTAGGGCTAGCTACGAGGCTAAATGGTTTGATGTTGCCTTGAGGTTTACCTTTCTCAGCCTGAGGTGAAATTTCAAGCGCTAACAGGTTATTCGGTAAACCCTATAGCACCAAATTTTCTATGGAGTGACTCCCACTAATTGATGTAGCAGTTAATGCAAAAATTATGAACTGGAGTCATATTTTATCAGACAATTTAGCAAAAGCCATCATGGAATATAGACATAAGAGAAGTGTTTCTTCAAGGAATTTTCCCCCTTTCTTTATGAATGCTTTTGTTATGGATGCAATTTGTTTTTGTTCTCAGTTTTAGAACATGGGATGGAAGTGGACTGTACAGAACCCGCTCCCCATCCATATATACCATAAAATTTTGTGGGAATCTCAATTCCATCCCCATTTTTACAAAATATGCCAGGGTATTATGTTACCTATTCATAAAACCGTTTTTGATAGAACAACCCCTAGGTTTTCTGAAGAAGCCAAATTAGACATCTTGTAAGTGGCCAGATGGTTCGATGAAGAGATGTTCAATTACATCAGAGTTTTTGGGAGCATTACTTCTCTGCATGTCCTCCCATATTATGTTCTAGACAAGCTATTGGCCAGAGAAATAGCTTACCAGACAATAGGGGGGGGAGTGGTTTAACTAAAAGCTTGAGGGAACAAAAGAAATCCATTTAGCTAGCCTTCCCAATTGTTGTGGGGAAAAGTATCCGACTCGGAATGACCCTATCCCTACTCTAAGGGTGATAGTTCCTTAGCAACAACTGAAAGTAAAGCTTTGATATTTTTCCTTTATGAAAGTACAGAGAAGGAAGAAAAGATTGACCAACCGATGTCTTTCGCTTTTGTCGATCTTGTCTTCTCTCTTTGCCTCTTGTTCCCAGCTCCTTGCTCCCTTTGCCGGCCCAGCTACACAAAGATCCTGCAAAAACAAGAGGGGGAAACTACAAGAAACATGTACTCATAACTGATGCATGGATTAGAATGGATCAAATATACAGATAAAAACAATACATCATTGCAAAACAAGTATATAGGAGAACATCAAAAGCTTTATTGATAGAAGAAAAAGGTTCTGAGAAGGTTACAACCATAAATGGCTCCAATCCAGCAGCACCTCCCCAGAAGCAAGAAATCTCCTCTTCTCCTCTATAAAAGCAATCACCCAATAGCTCTAACTGTAAACCAACAGCACTTCCTTGCTTTGCACAAAATTCCAGCCTCCCTAGACCTCATGAGAGAGCTCTATATATAGGAGATTTGGAGAAAGGATGAGTCAGCTTGAGACTGACCTAAAGCTGCCTTGTGTCCTCTCCCTCTTCAGTTAAACTTCAGTTCTTGAGTCCACTTGGAGATCCTTGCTTCCACATGGAGATCAAGTACCTCTTACTCATCATAGGGCGAATTCCTTGAACCAAGTGTCAGTTTGGAAGCTTCCTGGGCAGTTGACACCTTGCAGAATGACTGTGCCACTTGGCCAATCTCGCCCAGCGCAGGTAGCCTTCATTGGTTTTGACTTTCAGCGCAGGTACAAGGAGGAGCAGTTGACATTCAGCGCAGATGCTCAGTGGAGCAGCTGACATGATCCAAAAATAGCCTGTTTTTGAGTGTTTTCAGGTGGAGAACTGATAGGAAGTGCTGTGGTTTGCTGACCTTGTTCCTCTAGGGGTAAGAACAACATGTTTAGGGACTTTGGATCCCTGTAATTATCGACATTTCATGCTCCATGCTGCGAGGCACAAAAATGTCTATAACACCAATGCAATGTGGTACTTTCGCACTACATGACTATGGGCACACTGTAAAAGAGGCAAAGATTATTATGTCTCTGAAATTGGCCATAGTTCCAAGGAGACAGTATGACCCAAATCAGGTTGCTAAAGAATTCACCACTATGGTGAAAGTCAAATAGTGTTCTCATGAAGAGGATGCCTTTGATGACCTCTTTCAAGAAGCAGAAACATTTGCACAAGTTCGACATTTGGCATCATTACTGTTGAGCCCAAAAGATATTAATGCTTTTCATGTGTATAGGAATAAGAGATTGTTAAAGGTCCCATTGGATCTATTACAGACTGAACCAATAAGAGAACCAACTCCTAGCGTAAGCTTGGAGGGAATTTCGAAAGAAAATTCTAAAGAATAAACCCAAGAGAAGTCGAATCACGAGTCAAAGCACTCAGAACGACAATATAAAAATGGCTGAGGAAACACAAATAAGGATTCTGAGAAAGATACATCTCGAAGTACTGAGGAAACGGTCGAACAAGCCTTGGAAAAGAAGCGATTAAGTTCAATTCCTTATTAATGCAGCAAGAACAAATGTTCTGCTAGAAAATCTCGCAGATTAATCCTTATTGTGAGACAAGTGATAAATTGACAAACCAAGTAATTGATATGAGGTTTGAATATGAAGAAATCCACAAAATGGTTTCTGAATTTATCACCTAGCAAGAATCTGAGGAGGGAAGAAAGGTTGATCTACCAATAGTAGAAGAACCCACAAATATATTTTGTTTACATATTGGGATTCACGGTTGAAACAGGAAGAAAGGGCGACAATGATAGCAGCAGGAGCAACAAGTAGTATAATAGAAGCTGTTAATGAAAACCTCCATAGTGCTAACCTTGTCAAAGAATGCATACCAGGGTTTATACCAAATGTTAAAAAACTAGAGCAATAGTGGAAACAGATAGTTCAGGAAAAGGAAGAAGCAATTAAACAGCTAACCAGACTAGATTTGGAGACATACTGGCAGTTTCTAGTAAAACAATACAACTAGTGGATGACACTGCGATGTTTAACAACGTCTACACAAAAGATGGTTCTAGATTTTTCAAATGCCATATTTGTTGGGTAGTTGAAATCCATAATTAGCCAGCCACCTCAGCTCAAACCAATGATCGACATTTGCAACCTCAGAGATCAAGTTAGCCGATTAAGTTAGTTCAAGTTCAAAGGAGCTAGTCATTAGTTTAATTCTATTTTTAGTTTTATTTTTTCCCACTCCGAGGAAGGTTGTTTGAAACCTCCTTAGCTATTTTTGTAATAATCTATTTTTGAGGCATGTATTTTAGTATTTAAACCCCTCTCATGCATTTAGAGAGGGGTCCAAAATTTTATCAAAAACACTTTTCAAGACATTACACTTCTGTATTTTTGGGAAGGTTTTGATGAAATGAATGGAACATGATCTATTTTTCTTTGAATATCAAGCATGCTCTATTGAAATTACACTTCTGTACTCTTAGAGTGTATTGAATTGGATGAAATTGGGTCAATATTGTTGAAGCACATGAGTAGGACCTATCATATATGGTACTTTTATCATATGATTGTGTTTTATTTATGTATTAGCAATACTCTTTCTATTGATTGTTTTATGTATGAAAGTCTGAATTACTTATGTATGAAGTTTTAGCTCTGATTCTGTTTTGAATTCATGAACGATTTCCATATGTGATATAGTTTTCTCAATTGTTTTGTCTAACTATTTATCCAAAACAATTATCGTTAAACAATTTAATTTCTTTTGGCAGTTGAATGATCTTTATTACCAATTGCTTTAAGACATCATTGTAGATCGCATATTCTTGTTTTATTCTCGGGTATATTTATAGTTAGATAATGTTAGATCTAGATATATGCATGTGTTTATTATCTAGATTAGATTATACTTAGTTGAATCATTCCCCGTTACATCTTATATCATCCCATCAACATTATCAAATCAATCCTCTTTGGGAAACTGGTCCCATTATCCCCAGTCGGAGCCACTATACCAAATGGAAAAGGAGCTGCTTTCAAGGTCTGGACTGAGTGGTTATCCCCCATGTTTTCGCAATGAATTTCGAGGCTTCAAAATTTTGGTGCTATAAGGAGGGCATGACTATGAATAGAAAGAAAATTTAAATCAGAAAGCCATTCTAAGAGTAAAAATCCCTCACCATCACCTTTGACTTCTCGGTCACATTCCAAATCCCCAAATCCTAGATGTGAAGTTGCGAAGAAATACTTAGAATCCACTAGTGTTTTTCCAAATAAATCAGATCAATCTTCTTCTACAGAAACTCTCGAAGTTCAGTCTTTAATTCATAAATTGCAAGGGATTTCCCTGTCTCAAGAAGAATCTGAATTATCTCAAGCTAGTGTTTCTTCTCATTTTCCTTCCTCTCAAAGGTTAACCAAATCATAGAGTGAAAAATTTGGGATTCCCCCATTTGAATTTCCTCTACCTAACCCTTGAAGGAAAACTAAGAAAACACAATCTAAAACTTAGAGTGAGATTCACTCATCATCACGAGAAACACCCTCATTCATTCCATCATCTTCATCACAAGATCAATCATCCACCTCACCACTCCAGATCGTGATTTACATTGGTACTGGAGCACAATCCTCCTCTACCCAATCACCTTCAACTACTAGAACATCTTCCTCTACACATATACCCACAATGGCTCAAAGACCATGGACAAATCCAGGAGCCATTCGAATGGCAAGACCATTACATCCACTACCTGTGCATCCAAAAAAATGGTTGCCAAAATTCAACCCTGATGATGGTCTCCTTGCTGAAGAACACATAAATAACTTCATGTTGTCCATAAATCTGAATGCAGTGGTAGAAGAAGATGCAGTTGTAAGATTATTCCCTTATACTTTACAAGGATCAACAGGATCATGGTATTTTTCATTGCCATCTAGTTCCATTAATAGTTGGGATGCCTTTCAAGAGTAGTTCCTAACCAAGTTTGGAGATGACTGATCAACAACTACCCTTCTCAATGACTTCTCCAACTTGAAAGCTAAACCTAGAGAACCAATTAAGGACTTCAATTCATGTTTTAATAAGTTATTGAACAAAATCCCAACGGCATCCAAACCTAGTGATGAAGTTCAAAATGAATGGTACATTTCTGCTCTTCCCTCAAATGCAACTATTTTTGTCAATAGGGCTGCCAAACCAACTTTGGCAAAAAACATGAAAGAAGCCATAGCTATAGAAAAACACATTTTAGCTTTAGAAAAGAAGAATGCATTAGAAGAAAGAAAATCCAAGAAGGTCACTTTCAGGGACAAATCTAAGAAGAAAGCACCTAAAGATCCTTTTGATCTTGAAGGTCTGCAAAAGGTCCTTAAAACCATGTCCAATGAAATGGTCGATATTAAAAAGTAGGTAGCTGAGACTTCTTCAAGGAAAGATTATAGAACTTACAAAAGAAATCCTTCCTCTAATCCTAAACCTCCAAATAAAATATCAAATGTTGAATCAGATGTGGAGGATGAAGAAATGTTAATAGCCAAAGAACAAATCGATGATGAAGAGATAGTTGAATTACAAGGAATTTGGGATTTCATTCTTCCTTTGTCAGATAATGAAGAATCACAAGAAGCATTACCTACCGCAACCAGAAGCAAGAGCACTGATTTTCCACAAACAAATCAAAAATAGAAATCATCAACTCCATCTCTCAAAGATAAAGAAATAAGTAAGAAATCTTCTCCCAAATCCACTCAAATGACTCCTCAATCAAATTCTTCACCTTCACCTGAAACCCTGATAGTATCTGATGAAATGGAATACAACATCATCGAAGATATGAAAAATACTAGAGCTAATATTACATTCCATGAGATTAGCAAGTTAAAACATCAACAAAAGCTATTTCTCAAAGAATTAAAAGTAGTCCCCACTTCTCCTCTTCCCGCTGTTGTAATCTCTTAGGCTGCTCAAGAAATGGGCAGGCCTCCTAGTAATTCATCAGACAAAATAAGTTCAACTGATATTTCTTTAATAGGTGGTAGATATAAATCCCATACACCTCCATTTATTTTGACTTTTGAAGTCTTCAATAAGAATTTTCACAATTGTTTAGTAGATTCTGGAGCTTCATCCAACATTCTACCAAAAACTGTTTGTGCAAAATTGAATGTGGAACCCCAAAAATATGTTGTTCACATTATGCAGCTAGATCGATCTCAAGTCGAAGTCATAGGAGAAATCAATCAGGTCACCATTAGACTCTCATCAAACCTAAAAGTATGTCAAGTAATTGACATTCTTGTGGCCGATATCCCTGAATTCTACGGTTTGATCCTCAGTAGAGATTGGTTTGAAAAGCTTCATGGATATATCGCAACAGACTCGTCCCAGCTGTGGCTTCCTTATAATGGTAAGACAAATCAAGTAAGGGTCGACCTTGAAAAACATTTAAAGTATATCGTCATAGAATTGGAGGGAGAAAATGAGGCTGTCGTATACAGTAGCAATATCATTGGAAATTATTTAGTCAAATCATTCCTAGGAAATTTTAATGCCCATACATCACCCTTTTTCGAAAATTCTATTACATCACAAGTCGAAAACTATTCTCAAACAAATTCTTCTAAATGTATCAATTTTGTAGATAAAACTGTAGTCGAGTCTTTATTTTGGAAATTATTTTTTGATGGATCTAAATCTAACGATGGAGCTAGAGTAGGTTGCATATTGGTTAGCCCCGAAGGGGAAAAACTATGTTAGCATGCAGACTTGAATTTGAAAGAAAAAATAATACTGCTGAATATGAAGCATTAGTTCAAGGGTTGTATAAAGCCATTGGCTTTGACATAAAAAATCTTCAAGTATTTGGAGATTTGGAAATTGTAATTAAATAGGTGAGGAATAATATACACCGTCTCTCTGGACACTTGAAACATTATCAATCACTAGTCCAGGATCTCACCTCACATTTCACAGCATTCAACATTTCCCCAATTCTAAGACTTCAAAATGCAAGTGTCGATCTCTTGGCTAACGTTGCATCCAAGCTCATTCCACCAAGAGATTATAGCCCTGATCGCTTTTCTATAGAATTAATTTTTAGGCCTTCTATTCCTGACAACATCACCAATTGGCGAGTTTTTAATAATGGTTCAGATATCATAAATTTTATATCATCTAATGGATCTTATGATGACCAGATAATAGATGAAGATCAGCGTGATAGCTAGCTTAAGGAAGAAACATTTGCAAATTCCATACCTAAATCTGTGGTTAAGCTGGAAGAATTATATGATCTCAAGGATAGGTTCAATAAACCTACTAACTCAAAGCTTTAAAGTTCAACTTTGAGGTTGAATTAGTTAATCTTGGAACTGACCTTAAACCTCAAAATATTAATTTGGGACTTGGTCTTACATTTAATGAAAGACTAGCCTTTATTCATTTGTTAAAGAAATACAAAAATGTTTTTTCTTGGAATTATGAAGATATTAAGACATATGATACTTCCATCATTCAACATACTTTTCCTATGATATCCGATGAAAAGCCTGTACAAAAAAAGTTGAGAAAGATTCACCTAAATTTATAAAATTAGATCAAGTTTGAATTGAATAAACTTCTCAAAGCCAAAATAATTTTTCCTGTCAGGCATTTTGATCCAGTTGGATATTGGTGGCCACTTGCCAAGTCCACTTGGACCCCCACCATTGTTTCTTTTAGCTTTTCAGTTTCCTTAATTGTAACACAATTTACTATTTTTAGCAGTTTTTCGGGTCCTGAACTTTCAGAGTCGTTTTGAGGTCCTAAACAATGTTTTTTGGGAAAACTGGGAGCAACATGGGTTTGTGGACCAAAGTTTCTCTTTCCCAAAGTTGTAGTTCTTGGATAGATCTTTCTAACGAGATATTGTGCGCGTCAAACAGAGATCGTATGCCAAAGTTACGACCCCGGGAAGTTGATGTACCAATTTACCCAAATGAGGCCCACAATTTGGCGTTCCATCTTCTAGGGTTAGGTTTTTGGATGTTTAGGGTTTTCCATTATTTCTCAACAATAAATAGGCCTTCAAGCCTCATTGTAACACAATTTAGAGGCATGTAGCTGCCACATCTCTTCTCAGAGATAAGCTATCCTTGCCCTAGCTAGTTTATTTCCATTTCTGTTTGTAAGCATATTTTCAGTATTTTACAAACAGAAATGGAAATAAACTAGCTAGGGCTATGGTAGCTTCTCTCTAAGAAGATATGTGGCAGCTACATGCCTTTAAATTGTGTTACAATGAGGCTCGAAGGCTTATTTATTGTTGAGAAACAATGGAAAACCATAAACATCCAAAAACCTAACCCTAGAAGATGAAACGCCAAATTGTGGGCCTTGTTTAGGTAAATTGGTACATCAACTTCACAGGGTCATAACTTTGGCATACAATCTCCGTTTGATGCGCACAATATCTCATTAGAAATATCTATCCGAGAACTACAACTTTGGGAAGAGAAACATCGGTCCATGGACCCATGTTGCTCCCAGTTTTCCCAAAAAACGTCGTTTAGGGCCTCAAAACGGCTCCAGAAGTTCAGGACCTAAAAAATTGCTAAAAATAGTAAATTGTGCTACAATTAAGGAAACTGAAAAGCTGAAAGAAACAATGGTGGGGGTCCAAGTGGACTTGGCGGGTGGCCACCAATATCCACCTGGATCACATTTAAGGTGGGTTTCTAACTTAGTCTCAGTTAGAAAAAAGAATGGTGATATTCGAATATGTATAGACTTTCGCAATCTTAACAAAGCTTGTTAGAAGGACAACTTTCCATTACCTCCTATGGAACAGATATTGCTATCAGTTGTAGGCTCAGAGCTAATGTCTTTTCTGGATGGATTTTCAGGTTATAATTAGAGTCTCGTACATCCATATGATCAAATGAAGACCACATTTCGAACCAAACGGGGAACATATGCTTACCAAAAGATGCCATTTCGATTAATCAATGCTGGTGCAACATTTCAAAGAGCCATGGATATAGTTTTCAAAGGTTTGGTAAATAAAACAGTGGTAATTTATTTAGATGATATAACTATGTATTAAAAAAAACCAAGTAATCATTTAAAGGATTTGAAACAAATATTTGAACATTGTTTGAGATATGGAATTTCTCTAAATCCCAAGAAATATTTCTTTGCTTTAAGTGAAGGAAAACTTCATGGATTTGTTGTATCTAAAGATGGCATTCACATTGATCCTGATAGGATAAGAGAAATTTCTGAAATCTCTTTGCCTCATAATAAAAAATCCATGCAATCTTTCCTAGGCCAGCTAAATTTTGTGAAAATATTTGTCCCTGACTTTTCAAGAATTGTTTTACCCCTCCAATCTATAATTAAGAAATTTTCATTTTTAAATGGGGACATACTAAGCATGGAGCTTTTAACCTTATCAAACAATCAATTATAAATGCTCCCTCTTTAGCAACTCTGAATTTTTCTAATAATTTAATTTTATATACCTTTTCTTCCGAGACATCATATGCAACTATATTGACACAGGTCAATGATGACAAAGCCGAAGCGCCAATTTCCTTCTTTAGTTCCAATTTGCAGGGCACTAAATTAAATTATTCAAATGTTGAAAAATAGGCTTTTGTTGTTTTCAAATCAATAAAACATTTCAGACCCTTTCTTCTCAAAACTCACTAAGGTAGTAGTTCCATTCTCAGCAGTGAGAAATTTACTATTGCAAAGAGAAGTAGGTGAGAAAAGAGCAAATTGGGTAACAACAGTGCAAGAATATGAAATTGATATTAGACCAACTAAAATTGTTAGAGGTCAAGGTTTTTGCATAATGTTAGCTGGAGCATCCAACTTTCCATCACTACAAGATTCAGGTGATGATATACAAATATGTGAAGTAAGCCTCAATGATATTGAATCTAAATATGTTGATATCGTATTTTATGTGAAGAATGTATATGCCCCTATGCAACTCAACTACAAAGGAAAAAGGGCTTTGAGGTTAAAAGCTAAGCAATATGAAATCATTAATGAGGTTTTGTTTAGGAAGAATTATGATTTTTTTTTACTTAGATGCCTTGAAAAATCTAAGGCAGAGAAGGTTTTGCAGGAACTCCATGATGGACTAGCTGGTGGACATTTTGGAGGAGACAAAACAACACATAAGAACCTGCATGTTGGCTATTATTGGCCAACTCTATTCGAATATGTGCACGAATATGTAAGGAAATGAAAAAATTTTCAAACAGCTGCTGGAAGATAGAGGAAACCCGCATTACCATTGCAGCTAGTCAACATTGAACAACCATTTGAGCAATGGGGACTAGAAATAATAGGTGAGATCATTTCTCACTCTTCAAAGAAGCATATATATATATCCTTACAGCAACTAATTACTTCACTAAGTTGGTGGAAGCAATTCCACTTAAGGTAGCTAATTCTAAAAACATC
The DNA here is from genome assembly GCA_031772625.1 of Pinus tabuliformis. Lineage (NCBI taxonomy): Eukaryota > Viridiplantae > Streptophyta > Pinopsida > Pinales > Pinaceae > Pinus > Pinus tabuliformis. The sequence goes on along the minus strand of CM062819.1, from coordinate 1,478,992,352 downwards.
ATTGAATTTATTGATCAGTTTATTATTACCAGATTTGTCATACCAATTGCCCTCATGTTTGACAATGCATCTTATTTCACAGGCAATGTTATGACAACATTTGATCTTAAAAGAGGTTTCAAACTTAAATATTCTACTAACTATTATCCTCAGGGAGATGGTTTGGCCAAATCTTCAAACAAAAATATCATAAGAATCATCAAATGAATTGTTGATAAAAGTAAAAAAAACTGGCATAAATCTTTAACATTTTCTCTATAGGCAGATCGAATAATACAGATTGCCTCAATAGGCACTTCTCATTTTAATTTGGTCTATGGGAAAGAGGTTGTTCTCCCTACAAATGTAGATATTCCCTCTCTAGCCCTAGTTCAATTCATTGAAGAAAATCCTTCCTCTTCTATGCAATTAAGGCAATTGCAAATCCTCAAACTTGATGAAGAAAGAGATAAAGCCAAGATCATACATGCACATCATCAACAGTTGGTCAAGTCTTCATTTGATGCAAATTCTGTAAGTCCTAAATCCTTTCAACTCGAAGACCTTGTATTGAAGTGGGATAAAGCACACGAGGAAAAATGGTAACCATACCAAATTCCAAAGAATGTGGCTTGGCCCATTTCATATTTCGGAACAATTGGCCCATCAACTTTTCTATTACAAGATTTATCAAACAAGAGAGATTCTCTGCCTGTTAATGGGAAGATTTTGAAGAAATATTTTTCATAGAAGATAACCTCTTCTATCCCTTGTACACTATCGCCTTTACTTTCCTAGGAAAATAAAAGTTAAATAGTATTTACTTTTGGCATTTCAATAAAAAATCTCTCTTTCATATTTTGATTTTTCACTTGTATAAGTAGAGATTGTTAATAAGATAATTTTGACATTTGAGACATAAACTAAGTTCTATTTCTCTAAATCTTGCTTTTTTTACACCAAAATCATTTGTTTGTAAAGCCTCAACTTTGTAAAGAGACATTTGTTCTATCATCAGTCAAGAAAAGTATCTTTAACAAAGCAAAGACTCTCTACAGATAAGCACCTTTAACTCTATAATTTTCATCCAGAAACTCTTAAGTAGTCAATGATTCTCCCCATCTAGTAAACTTTTCTCTTTTTAGAATGTAATTCTAAAATATAATAAAACTTAGAGGATAAGAGGTCTCATCAAGAGCCAACTTACCATGTTCATAGGCAAATAGTAAAATGACATTACCAATACTGCATATCAAAACATGGTAATGGCTTGAGATTATTTTAATCAAAATACAAGGGGTTTCATCACGAGCCAGCTTGTTCAGTTGAGTTACAACCAGTGAATTGCATTGTCACTTTTAGCCACCAAACCAAGACAATGACCTTTAAGTAGAAAAAAAAAGAAATTTTTTAGAAGAAAAATAAACCGTTTAAAAAAGAAAGAGAAGAGAATAAGTATATGAGTCTAAATGTATCTCTAAAAATTTCACTCTTATCTGGATGGGATACCGAATCATTGATGGTTAAAAGGTAACCCTCTTGAGGCTATGGACGCCTGCTGGTGGCATAGGCTCTACCAGTGACAAATGAGTACATCTAAAAGCTAATCAGCAAGAGCCCCCTACTTTATCTTTAAACTAGGTAAAGACTTATGTAGACAAAGGAATTTTCATTTTGAAGAGGATATCAAGTGGATGGTAATTAGGTGATTTTTTTTTTCTTATTTAGAGAAATGTTACTTATCTTAGATTTCATCTAATTCCTATTTTTTGAACTACCTTTATTTTGCAAGTTTTAGAAATTTCAAAAGACTATCAGAGATAACTGGTTCTTCCAGCGAATCGCAAATTGTTGTGTTGTTCAACAACCCTCCCATTTATTGATTTAATAGTTAATATTATATTAATAAATGGGGACCCTTTATAAAAACTCCTCCAAAAAAATTAGCACTTAAGGGATTTCTTTTTGAATTATTAGAAATGAATTGCTAAATAATATAAGGTACCAAGTCAAATCCCTTTAAGACTAGCAATTCTCGCTTTATCGCATATCGCTGGATCATGTATGTCAAAGGTTAATTAAAAAACCAAGATTTGCAAATTGTGATAAGAAGGGATCATCGTAATAAAGTTATGATATCATTGAACTTTCCATTCACAATGAAGACTTAAGGCATTTCTTGTCAAATGAAGCACCTATCGCAATCACATATCGACATTAATGAAAAGAAGAACTAACAAAGCCTTTGGAATATGCGAATTGTGATATTGCGGCATAGCAAGCCAACACTCATCGCATTATGACTCTTTACTCAAAGGCCAATCTTGTGAACTATGAAAAGTTTGCAAAATGCGATGCGACCCGAACCCAATGAAAGTATGCGATAAATGTTATAAACCGTAGTTAAGTATGACGCTTCATAAAATATCACTTTACACTTTAAATATTTGTTTAAGAAAAATGTACTTTTAACGATAAAAGGTATGTCTCTCTCCTTGCATCTCGCAAAATTTTAAACAACTCAGAAAAACGTACAATAAAAAATGCGATATTGTGATAATCTTATCACAATCGCATAATTGACATTTCACACTTTAGACTCACCACGTTTACGTTTTTCCTTTCCTGTTTGTGATGCAATAGCTTAAATGAGTAATAAAGGCCATGATAAAAGATCTTAGTGCATATTTAATAGGTTTTAATGCCATTTATGTTAAAAACGGTTCGCCATGATTTGATATCTTTCATTTGCATTTGTGAATAAAAGCTCCTTTCTTGTCACCTTTCGAGGTTAACTATATCATTTAATTCTCACTGTCATTTTCACCTTGTGTTTATCTGATAATTTCCATTGCTCCATTTCAGGAAACCTCCAAAGAAAATGATGTTGGAAAGAATGGCGAAGAAGGGAAAAGCTACTGCATCTGAGAAATCAGACATGATACCACTTTTCTCTGATACCACCTGTAGCAAAGATGGAGGAACCACATCCTAGGAAGCCATGTATAACCTGCTTGAAGAAGAGAATCCTAGGCCACTGGTAACAAAGGCAATAGCTGATGCCCAGGAATCATCTGACGCTTCCTATTTTGAAACAGCTTGTTCATTATTGCATTGAATAGTTACGAGACCAAAGATATTACAATACACAAATATGGTAAAATGGGTAATTGATGATGTAGATTTCTTGGACAAGACTTTCAGGAATAAAAGACAAGAGGTCATGGGGTCTTTCTCACCAGACAATCTACAACTAATCTACCAGCTACCAGAGCCTCAAAAGCTCTATAACAAAGAGTTCCTTGAGAATTTTGCCAAAGAGAACAAGGACCCATTGGATGTCACATAGACCTGGAGGTTAGGCAGATGCAAATTCAAATGGGATAAATCTAGTATGTAATCAATAGCATCCCTTTCTGCCCCTGATAATTTTCAACAACAATGATGTGGAGGTTATTTGGTAAACCTGATAGCACCAAATTTTCTATGGAGTGGCTCCCATTAATTGATGCAGCAGTTAATGAAACAATTATGAACTGGAGTCATATTTTATCAGACAATTTAGCAAAGGCCATCTGTTAGGGTCCCACCCTAACCCCCTTATTTATGTAATGGGATCGAGTCATAGTCAAGAGTCAATAAAGCCCATATTAATAATTGTAAGTGGTTAACCCACAATTAATGACGGGACCACAGTTAGTTGCAAATGGGCAGTAGTATTAGATAGATGGTATTAATAAAACCCATGGTATTGATCCTTGGTATTGCATGTATGAGTCATATATAAAGGATAGAGACTCCCTGCAAGGAGCATAGTGTCTTATTTTTGTATCGAGCTATGCTCTATTGGAGGTTTCCCCCTCGAAGAGGCCAATGAACATTACTTCTGAATAATAAAATATTTGTTGTTGTCTCTCACTATTCTATGTTCTGGGTATCTTTCTTCGCATATTCTGTATTTGGGTATCTTTTTTGCAGGTTAAGAGCATAACAAGTGGTATCAGAGCACTTTCCAGGGCCAGTGGGATCTCCATTTCTTAGCAATTTATTTTTTTGGCTAGAGACGTGTTCCGGCGTCTTTAAACCATGGGATCTATCATTGAGTGCATAAACCTGCGGATTTGGGGAGGCATGCACGTAGGAAATACAAGAGGTGGTCACACTTGTTGGACTCCCTTGTAACCCCTGTGGGTACCCCTTCGCGTAGTAGCACATTAGAGAGAACCGTGTACAGACTGTCTTCCAAGTACCTTTTGGGTATATCAGAAGCCCCTTAGCTCCTCTGCAAACTCACCATAGATAAACCATCGGCCGTCTTGCTACTACAGTACACCAAGAATAGCACTCGGAGAGATTACTCGCCCGTACAATAAGGTAGTTGGGTTGTACGACTAAGGGTACGGTTGATCCTCCTTAGTTAGAGCCCTGAAACATTGGGCCGAGTACTACTATCAGACCCTTATGTATATTGTGATCTGTAGCCCCTGACACTCCTCGAGACCATAGTTCCCTTTTCTATCTGGGGATCACACATCATCTCTGCCAGATCAGCGCGCAAAGAGGTGCAGCAGCAGCAGACATCAGTGCCGCAGTTCCGAGTTAGCAGACTAGCCATTCCGATCTATTAGATCCATCAGATCTGCAGCAGCAGTCTGTTCCGCTGCCCAGAGCTATCCGATCCGCCATTCAGATCTCTCATATCCACCAGATCTGATTAGTTGTGTGGGGTTCCTATACCGGGGTATAATTTTCGCAAGACTTTTGGCAGCATTGACATTTTGAGGATTTGGCAACTGCAATATTCATAAGGAAGGAGTAAAACTCCGTTAGGAGTTTTCAAAAAGAAAAAAAGAAGTCTGAGATCTCCCGGGTCGCTTATTGGTGATCTAGCCCATCAGAATCAGGATGACGAGCTGAGCACGGTGGTACCATTCAATTCTTAGTGAAATTTTTTTTTAGGCAGTCCCAATTTTCAAGAACATCAGGTCGGTGCATGGTAGAAACTAGAGCTCAAGCTATGGCCAATGAAAGGATGGAAAAACTAGAAGAATCCTTGCAATCCCTCCACATTCAACTTGACCGACTAAATAGCATGATCCCGAGCATAATCCCGACGGGCAAGGAGGAAGCCCATGAGGAGGCGTATATTGGCAATGGACACAGTGAGGGTGAGTTTAGCCACTCTCTTCACCTCGGGGGCCCCCACCAACAATCCCGTCCGCGACCTCCCAAGTTGGATATGCATAAATTTGATGGTTCTCACCCGACAGCATGGATAGCACAAATGGAGCGGTATTTCAATCTGAATAACATCTTAGATAATGAGACTGAGCTTATGGTGGGGAGCATGTACTTGGACAATGAAAGGTGGCAATGGTGGGAATGGCATCAACGTTGCAATGGACCTTTTCGGACTTGGAACTCCTTCAAAAAAGCTCTTACAGAACGCTTTGACCAGGAATCTTCTTTTATGGGTTGTCTTACTAAGCTCTGACAGATTGGCACAGTGGATGAATATATTACAGCCTTTGAAGCCTTAGCCTTCCGCACTAGGGGTCTCTTAGATGTGTTCTACACGGAATGTTTTATCAACGGTCTTAAAGAAGCCATAAAAGCCCACGTCTTACTACACCACCCTCCCACATGGACGGAGGCTTGTAAGGTAGCTCGTAACGTGGAACGTGCGTTAGCAACCCAGTACAGTCGCCCAAATTTCACCTCTAAGGGTCGCCCCCCACAGGCTCACAGCACGACTCAAACACTTAAGGTTCAAAAGGTGTCACCTGCAAAAATGGTCGAAAGAAGAAAGCAAGGATTATGTTTCTACTATGATGAAAAATACTCCCCAGGTCATAAATGCAAGGAGCCCAAATTTTTTCAAATTGATGCCACTGATTACAGCTCATCGGAGGAAGATCCACCACTGGAGGAACATGAGGCGGTAGAAGAGGACAACCAAAAGGACAATGTCCCTGACGAACCAGTTATTTCGCTGCATGCTTTGGTAGGGATTTCTTCACCTCAAACTCTCAAAATTAGAGGTTTTATTAAACATCGCCCAGTAGTAGTCTTGATTGATAGTGGAAGTACACATAATTTCATCCATCAAAAAGTCGCAGAAGCAGTGCATTGTTTTATACGAGCAGTTTCTAACTTCCAAGTCCAAATTGCGGATGGGGGAACAATGAAATGTGGGGCACAATGAAAAATTGCTAAAAAAGGGTCATCATGGAGTTATAGCTCAATTTAATGCCATCCAGGTAGTTGAAACCAAGTCTCTGCCGATTCATCCTGAGATGCAATAGATTTTAAATAACCATCTGCCGGTCTTTGACAAGCCTCATGAGCTTCCACCCTTGAGAGGGGAACATGATCATAGCATCACCTTGGTTCCAGGGGCCCAACCCCCAAATGTTTGTCCATACAGATATCCGTTCACCCATAAGAATGAAATAGAAAAAATAATCAAGGAACTTTTGGAAGCAAGTGTCATTCGTCCCAACATTAGTCCTTATTCATCACCAGTGGTCATGGTGCTCAAGAAAGATGGGGAGTGGCAGATGTGTCCAGACTTCAGGGCCCTCAATAAGTTGACAGTCAAAGATAAATTTCCCATCCCGGTGGTTGACGATTTTCTGGATGAACTCAATGGGGCTCAATTCTTCACTAAGTTGGATCTTCGCTCATGCTACCACCAAATTCGCATGAAGGAAGTCGACATTCCAAAGACTACTTTCAGAACTCATGAAGGCCATGATGAGTTCCTGGCCATGCCATTTGGTCTTTGTAATTTCCCCTCTACTTTTCAGAGCCTTATGAACCACCTTCTCAAACCATATCTCAGGAAATTTGTCCTTGTCTTCTTCGATGACATCCTCATCTATAGTTGCACTTGGGCCGCACATCTTCAGCATGTACATCTACTCTTGCAACTGCTCCGCAAGCATAAATTATTTGTCAAGATGTGCAAGTGTTCGTTTGGCATGGAAGAAGTTCAGTATTTGGGCCACATTGTGGGGCGTGAAGGTGTCAAGGTGGACCCCAAAAAGATCCAGGCAATGCAGGATTGGCCTCAACCTAAGACCTTGAAGAGCTTGAGAGGATTTTTGGGTCTCACAGGCTATTATCGTAAATTTTTCCGCAACTATGGTTGCATAGCGAAGCCCCTCACTCAACCCCTGAAGAAAAATTCATTCTTCTGGAATGAGGACGCACAACAGGCATTTACAGCTCTCAAAAATGCCATGTGTTCCACTCCAGTCTTAGCACTACCTGACTTCACCAAATCTTTTGTCATTGAATGTGATGCTTCGGGTACGGGTATTGGGGCGGTCTTAATGCAGGAAGGGTGACCTTTGGCCTTCACAAACCAACAACTAAGTGGGAAGAATCTAGGCCAATCTACCTACGAGAAGGAAATGATGGCCATCTTACATGCAGTAGAGACCTGGCGACCTTACTTGTTGGGGCGACGTTTCCAAATCCGCACAGACCATCACAGTCTTAAATATTTTTTGGAGCAACGCCTATCCTCCCCACAACAAAATAAATGGCTCGCCAAAATGCTGGGATATGATTATGAGATCATTTACAAGAAAGGGCAGGACAATAGTGTAGCAGATGCATTATCTTGCCAATTTGAGGTGGAACGTACTTTGCAAGCAATTTCCCTCCCCATTCCAGAATGGATTGAAGAGGCTCGCAAGGAATGGTTTTCACATCCCGGGCTCTCCCAACTCATTTCTCAATTGCAGGTGGATCCAAATTCCACCAAGGGCTACTCATGGCAGGATGAGATTCTTCGCTACAGGGACAGAGTCGTAATATCACCAACATCCACCCTCAAAAGTCGCATTTTGGCAGAATTGCACTCATCCCCCATTGCAGGACATTCAGGCTTTCAGAAGACGTATGCTCGCACCAGAAGATCATTTTTTTGGACAGGCATGAAAAAGGACATCCTTACTTTCGTAGCAGAATGCGATGTCTGTCAACGCCACAAAGGGGAGACCGTCAACACACCAGGCACATTACAACCGTTGCCCATCCCGGCATCAATATGGACGGAGGTTTCTATGGATTTCATTACAGGTCTTCCAAAGTCAGGAAACAAGTCAGTCATCATGGTGGTTGTGGACAGACTTTCGAAGTATGCTCATTTCTGCGCCCTACCCCACTCGTTTACACCGACTTTGGTCACTCCATATTTCATGGATTAGATCTTCAAATTACATGGCATGCCCACTTCTATTGTGTCCGATCGCGACCTGATCTTCACCAGTAATTTTTGGCAGGAACTCTTCAGGCTACAAGGCACTCAACTAAAACTCAGTACTTCCTATCATCCGCAAACGGATGGTCAAACTGAAGCCGTCAAAAAATGTCTGGAAACCTACCTTAGGTGTTTCACTTCAAAAAAGAAACATCTTTGGGTACAGTGGTTACCTTTGGCTGAATGGTGGTATAACACCAACTATCATGCCACCACCAAAATGACTCCCTATGAAGCAGTATATGGTCAACTCCCTCCTTCCCCTACTTCTTATATCAAGGGGTGCTCAAAGGTACAAGCATTGGATCAACTCCTACAACACCGCGCAACCATGCTCGCCCATCTTAGAGAGAATCTTCATCAAGCTCAAAACCGCATGAAGCAACAGGTAGACCAACAGCGCTCAGAGCACCAATTTCAAGAAGGGGATCAGGTCTTTTTGAGGCTGCAACCATATAAGCAAACATCACTCAAAGACAAGGGTTGTCAAAAACTATCTCCAAAATTCTATGGACCATATCAAGTACTTCAGCGCATTGGAGAAGTGGCTTACAAGTTGGCTTTTCCACCTACTACAAAAATCCATCCAGTTTTCCATGTCTCATGCCTCAAGAAAATGATTGGGAACAATTGCAGAATTCAAACCAGTCTACCTGAATTGGACGAAGAAGGGTCAATCTGGCTCCATTCTGAACAGGTCCTAGACACACGAGACAGGCACCTGCGGGGCCGCATGATTAGGGAAGTCCTCGTCAAGTGGAAAGACACCTCTCCGGAATATGCAACTTGGGAACTAGCCACTATTCTTCAGCAGTTTCCGCAACTTCAGCCTTGAGGACAAGGCTAGTCTTAAGGGGAAGGGCATGTTAGGGTCCCACCCTAAGCCCCTTATTTATGTAATGGGATCGAGTCATAGTCAAGAGTCAATAAAGCCCATATTAATAATTGTAAGTGGTTAACCTGCAATTAATGACGGGACCACAGTTAGTTGCAAATGGGCCGTAGTATTAGATAGATGGTATTAATAAAACCCATGGTATTGATCCTTGGTATTGCATGTATGAGTCATATATAAAGGATAGAGACTCCCTGCGAGGAGCATCATGTCTTATTTTTGTATCGAGCTCTGCTCTATTGGAGGTTGCCCCCTCGAAGAGGCTAGTGAACATTGCTTCTGAATAATAAAATATTTGTTGTTGTCTCTCACTATTCTATGTTCTGGGTATCTTTCTTCACATATTTTGTATTTGGGTATCTTTTTTGCAGGTTAAGAGCATAACACCATCATGGAATATAGACATAAGAGAAGTGTTTCTTCAAGGATTTTTCCCCCTTTCTTTATGAGTGCTTTTGTTATGGACACAATTTGTTTTTGTTCTCAGTTTCTGAACATGGGATGGAAGTGGATTGTACAGAACCCACTCCCCATCCATATATACCATAAAATTTTGTGGGAATCTCAATTCCATCCCCATTTTTACAAAATATGCTAGGGTATTATGTTGCCTATTCATAAAACCATTTTTGATAGAACAACCCCTAGGTTTTCTGAAGAAGCCAAAGTAGACATATTTTCAGTGGCTAGATGGTTCGGTGAAGAGACGTTCAATTACATAAGAGTTTTTGGGAGCATTGCTTCTCCGCATGTCCTCCCATATTATGTTCCAGACAAGCTATTGGCCAGAGAAATAGCTTACCAGACAGCAGGGGAGGGTGGTTTAACCAAAAGCCTGAGGGAACAAAAGAAAGCCATTTGGCCAGCCTTCCCATTGCAATGTGGTGCTTTCACACTACATGACTATGGGCACGTAGTAAAAGAGACAAAGATTATTATGTCTCTAAACTTGGCCATAGTTCTAGGGAGACAATATGACCCAAATTAGGTTGATAAAGAATTTACCACTATGGTGAAAGTCAAATAGTTTTCTCATGAAGAGGATGCCTTTGATGACCTCTTTCAAGAAGAAGAAACATTTGCACAAGTCCTACATTTGGCATCATTATAGTTGAGCCCAGAAGATATTAATGCTTTTCATGTGTATAGGAATAAGAGACTGTTAAAGGTCCCATTGGACCTATTACAGATTAAACCAATAAGAGAACCAACTCCTAGCGTAAGTTTGGAGGGAAGTTCGAAAGAAAATTCTAAAGAAGAAACCTAAGAGAAGTCGACTCACGAGTCAGAGCACTCAGAACGACAATCTAAAAATGGAGGAGGAAACACAAATAAATATTTATAGAAAGATACAACTGGAAGTACTGAGGAAACGACCGAACAGGCCTTGGCAAAGAAGCGGTTAAGCTCAATTCCCTATTAATCCAGCAAGAATAAATGTTCTGCCAGAAAATATCGCAGATTAATCCTTACTGTGAGACAAGTGATAAATTGACAAAACAAGTAATTGATATGAGGTTGGAATATGAATAAATCCACAAAAAGGTTTATGAATTTATCACCTAGCAAGAATCTAAGGAGGGAAGAAAGTCTGACCTACCAAAAATAGAAGATTCCCACAAAGATATTTTGTTTACAAATTGGGGTTCATGGTTGAAACAGGCATAAAGGGCGACAATGATAGCAGCAGGAGCAAAAAATAGTATAATAGAAGTTGTTAATGAAAACCTCCATAGTGCTAACCTTGTTAAGGAATGCATACCAGGGTTTATACCAAATGTTAAAAAACTAGAGCAACAGTGGAAACAGACAATGCAAGAAAAGGAAGAAGCAATTAAACAGCTAACCAGACTGGATTGGGAGACATACTGGCAGTTTCTAGTAAAACCACATAGCTAGTGGATGACTCTGTGGTGTTTAAGAACCTCTACACAAAATATGGTGCCAGCTTTCTTAGATGCCATATTTTTTGGGCAGTTAAAATCCACAATCATCTAGTTGCCTAAGCTCAAATCGATGATCGGCATTTATAACCTCAGAGATCAAGTTAGTTGATTATGTTAGTTCAAGTTCAAAGGGGATAGTCATTATTTTAATTCTATTTTTAGTTTTATTTTTTCCCACGCTGAGGAAGGTTTTTTGAAACCTCCTCAGCTATTTTTGTAATAATCTATTTTTGAGGCTTGCATTTTAGCATTTAAACCCCTCAAATGCATTTAGAGAGGGGTTCGGAATTTTATCAAAAACACTTTTCAAGACATTACACTTCTATATTTTTGGGAAGGTTTTGATGAAATGAATGGAACAAGATTTATTTTTCTTTGAATATCAAGCATGCTCTACTGAAATTACACTTCTCTAATCTTAGAGTATATTGAATTGGATGAAATTGGGTCAATATTGCTGAAGCACATGAGTAGGACCTATCATATATGGTACTTTTATTGTATGATTTTGTTTTATTTATGTATTAGCAATAATCTTTCTATTCATTATTTTATGTATGAAAGTCTGAATTATAGTTCTGCATTATTGCACTTATGTATGATGTTTTAGCTCTGATTCCATTTTGAATACATGAACGATTTCCATATGTGATATAGTTTTCTCAATTGTTTTGTCTAACTATTTATCCAAAAAAATTATCGTTAAATGATTTCATTTCTTTTGGCAGTTGAATGATATTTATTACCAATTGATTTAAGACATCATTGTAGATCACATATCTTATTTTATTCCCGGGTATATTTATAGTTAGATAATGTTAGATCTAGATATATGCATGTGTTTATTATCTAGATTAGATTATACTTAGTTGAATCATTCCCTGTTACATCTTATATCATCCCATCAACATTATCAAATCAATCCTCTCTGGGAAACTGGTCCCATTATCCCCAGTCGGAGCCACTATACAAAACGAAAAAGGAGTTTCTTTCAAGGTCCAGGCCGAGTGGTTATCCCCCATGTTGTTGCAATGAATTTCGAGGCTCCAAAAACTTCTTATCAGACTCTTTCTCTACCAATGCTTTGAACTCACAAAACTTTGTGAAAGTTTGATCTTTTTTCTGCATAAAAAATACCCAACATTTACAAGAATAGTCATCAATAAATATAACATAATACCTGTGTTTGGTCATGGATGACGCCGAGAATGGTCCACACACATCTGAATGGAGTCTCTCCAGAATAGACTCTGCTCTACTGTCTCTGTCTCCAAAGGAAGACTTGGTGTATTTTCCCAAAGTACAACCCTTGCATGTATCAACTTGCTCAAGCGTACCTTTGGGAAGACTGGTAGAGATTTTCTACAATATCTTCAAAGCACCATGATGCAAGTGGCCCAATCACCTATTGTTAGGCCCCTATAATACTAGTGATTCCCCCATTACTATTGTCATTGTATCCCTTATTGTTATTATTGTGCCCCTATTGTCCCCATATTGTTATTAGTATGCCCCATAGAAACCCACTATTGTTATTTTTGTGCCCTTATGTTATTACTGTTATGTCAGCCTTATTATATTATGACCCCTTAGACTCCTATATATAGAAGGGAGGTTTAGTCATTTGTATCATCCAAGAATTGTTCATTTGTGTAATGTAAAGGAGGTTGCCCCCTCGAAGAGGTTGAATTCTAAGGCGTTGATCTATCTTTTCTATCTTTTGGTGAGTTGGTTTCCTAACACCTGTGCCACAACTTGCCAACGTCTTGGCTCAACATATTTTCTACTTTTGAACTCAAGGCAGCACAATCCTCTACCTCTATCTTATAGAGATTCTGAACTCAAATCCCTATCTTCTTTACTTGACCTGTGGCTATGTGTCGAAGGAACACCTTTCCTTTCGAAAATATCACATCATAGCCTCTATCCTCAAGAATGGAAATGGATACCAATTTATTCATCAGTCTGGGTACATGCATAACATTCTTCAAGGTGAGTGGAGCTGCATGCTCCCTCTGAAAAGTAATAGTGCCCACACCAGTAACACTATACTTACCATCATCACCCATCTCGATATGAATCTTGAGATCTTTCTCCTCCAGTTCACTAAATAACTCTTTGTTGCCATTCATGTGGAATGAAGCTCCACTGTCTAAGTGCCAGACACTTCCCATCATTGAAGACACCATGCATGCAATGATGGAAAAGTCCAATTTGAATTGGGAGGCCAAAGCCTGACCCACTGCTCCTCCTAAGGACTTCTCGTTGGACTTCTTCAATGGAAAATTTGTAGCAAAGTGTCCCATCTTGTGACAATGAAAGCATTTAACTTTCATCATGTCCTTATTCTTACCTCCATGATAATAATTTGATTTGGAATGGGAAATTTTACCTTTCCCCTTCCTTGCCTTAATCGCTAAGGAAAAATTCTCTTCATCATCTGTCTTTGATGAAGAGCCATCCCTGATGTTCCTTCTGATCTCATCCTGCATCAAATCCAACCATAGTCATTCCTAATCTGGTAGCTTCTCCCAACCATTGACATAGTCCTCATAACTATGGAACTCTTTGGGAGTCCAAGAAGAGCAAGGCTCACCATATCCTCCTCGGAAACCATGATTCCAACACTTCCAAGTTCATCCTGACATTGAGTGAACTTGGTCAAGTATTTTGAAATCGTCTCGCCTTTTTCCATCTTGATTTAATGAAGTGTATCCTTCGGTGCCAACTTCCTTTGATCACTGTTATTTTGATACAATTTCGTCAATTTTTTCCACATATCATGTGGGGTTTCCTTTCCATGGAGACTCGATACAATATGATCTCGAACTTCCTCAAGGATTATCCACCTTGCCTTCGCCACACACTTCTTCCACTCGACCAAGTTTTGTGCATCAATAGCTGCTGTCTTAGGAATTTCTTGTTCAACAAATTCCTTTAAGCCATTGTCCTCTAGCACAACCTCCATCCTGTCCCTCCAGGCCATGAAATTTGAGCTGCCTTCCAAGACATACTCAAGCCTCAACCCATGGAATGCCATCTGTCGATCCTAAAGTATGTATTGCAAATTAGAGTTTCACCTGTAACCTAGAAACTCAAAACTTCGAAATATCCTCTAGTATACTATTCTTAGCTCCGATACCATGTAGAAAATCTTGTAGATTCACAAGCTAATGCAATTTGCTAAAGCAAGAGACAAGAATCCACTTCTACTATTTACAGCAGAAGCCCATAAACATCGACCAAACAATAATCAATAGAGGAAGAGAATAAAAGGCACATAACACAATAAATATCCAGGGAAAGCCACAACTGAAAACACCACTATCTGTTTTGTATTAATCCAGAAAATCAAGATGAAATTACAATGCTTGTTTTCTCTAGAACAATCCCAACTCTTAGAAAATTCAATCTCCAACTCATAAGCAAGCTCAAGGCCAAATCTTAGCCTCTTCACAAGCTCTTCAAGTCACTATTCCAATGCATAATTCATATGGAGGATAGCTTGTATTTAAAGGGAAATAAAGCCTCTAAAAACTATGCAATTCCTCAAGGGTCAGTTCCTGCATGCATGCACTATCAATGCAACTCAGAAAAATCTAAAACAAATAGTACACTATCCCTACACTTTAGTGTCAACCGGGTATTTCTCATAATCGATATGCATGAGTTTCTAATGAGTAAATATCCAGTTAAATAGAGTAGCACTGGTGGAGTTCATTAGTGACACCACTAACTGTTAACTCACTATTATTTCTCTCAATCGGTTTGAGAACTAATTTAACTAAACTAACTCATGAAACTGAGTCTTCTATCTTAAAACTCACAATTAACTCACACTAGAATCCTACAAAGTAGGGAGAACATACACATGATGACAAAAAGACTTCTAACTTGAATTTCCTAAGTAAAGTAACTTTAATAAACTTAATTAACTAATTTTAAGTTGCTATGAGAATAGAATTCGAATTTAATTCAAAGTTTAATTCAAGGATGGATTAAATTGGAATTTCTTGTTGGCATTTCTCAACAATTAGATCTCACACTATTTGGAGTAGGAGCCCCATCTGAAATATCAACCCAGTTGCCATGTATTCTTATAGATTTTCCTTGGTTCTAACTGTTAGCGAGAGAGGAACACGAGTGTGCCTTTGAAAAGCAAGTACATGTGCCTGGTGAGTTTTCAGTCGTATGTGTGTCAAATTTCTTTCACTGCAGAGGGGAGGAGAAGTGAACCTCTAAGAGATAGGTAGTAGTACCACCCTAATAGATACACACATGAACAAGAAATATTTGTACAACATTAAGTGGAATAGTCCACAAAAGATGCGATGGTCATTATAGTCAATCAATGAGAAATAATTGTCTAGTATCTTGCAGAATAGTCCATAGGGATGGGATAGAAATAACAACCATTAAAACACATTCACAATAAGATAATTACTAAAATAATTGAAATATTTCAACTACTTTAGCACAAATGAAATAAACATGAAATACAAACATCCGCAAATAGTCTTACAAATATTCGTAATTCACGCATGAAGAAGGTGTTGGCCATGAAGGCTTATGTTATTAAGTAAAAGTTCGAAGACACATGTATACAATGAACATTACTAGCTCCAATAGTGGAGAGTTGGAGCCACTCCTTTCTCCTCAAAAGAACTAGTTTATATCTCTAATGCCTTGCGAGACGAGCCAAGGTGAAAATTCCTTTGCTCGTACAATGAGGGTGTATATATAATCAAGAGGTGATGCTTCACCTTCCTTGTGACTCTTTGACTACCCTCATTACTGTTTGAATTCCTATGACTTTTTGACCTTACATGACTCTTCATATTCTGAATGTGTCCTTTGGAATTACACTTTATAATACATTTTGAATAGGTAATTACGTATGATGATACGACAGTGCCAAGCTGTCCTTCTTGCTACTTCTTTCTTTGTGTCTTCTTGACAAGATTGTACCTGTTCTTCTTCTTTGTTTTATCTCTTGACGATGATCTCATTTATTCAGCTCCATATGTGTCTTCTAGCATGTCCTCCTTCTCTATATCCTTCTTCATCATCTTTTCATAACATGATAGAGTACCTGTGTCTGCAATCCACTCATGACAAGATGATATCATTATGATAAAACCCTTATCTATGATGGTGCATATTGATCCACTTACTAAGTCAGAACCAGATGACAGGGTGGGAAAGAGGCTCAGTAACTTCACAATGCATCTCAGGAAGTTAGGGGTGTTCTTGAGCCTTGAGACTGTGCAATGCATATTTTAGTCTTAGCTGAGGAAGAAAACTACGCAGTCATGGAGCTCAGGGTAACATGCTGAGGGGATGGGCACTAGATCAGAGAATTGCGCAGTTATGGAGGATAGATGAGCCAAAGTGATTGCGTAATTACACATATTAAGGAGTTAATGGTGAGCTTGAGCCCTGAGACTACATAGTGCGTAGTTCACACAGGACTGGGGAGACAAACTGTGCAGTTTCTAGACTCAATGAGCTTACCTACGGGGTTTTTCATTGCTTGGGAGAACTCTGCAGTTCTGGGAAGTAGAGAAGGCTAGGACATTGTACAGTTGCGCAGGAGCCTAGGTTGGGGTTTGAGCACTGAAGTTGTGAAATTGGTAGTTTTGGGAGGTAGAGACAGGGCATTGTGCAATGCTAAGAGATAAGGTCACTTCTTGAGGGCTGAGACTACACAATGCGCAGTCCAGGAGGGTTGGATGAGGCTAGGTTGCTGGGAATGTTTTGAAATTTGGCTAAGTGTGGGAACAAAGAGACTGTTGTGATTAGTGATATTACTATAATATGATCACACACTTGAAACAATTTGACAACATAACAACATAGATCACCCGTAACACGTTAAAAACATATTTCTTTCAATGTGACAACTTTGTGATGACTTTACAACAAGTGCGACACTGCTCGTACACTTTGCAAAGACCGTGATGAAACTTGTGTGAGAGTGCTTAAAACTTTGGGAATGAGTGTGAATGATGTTTAAATGGTTAGAAAAACTCATTCCCACAAAGATAACCCCTTGAAATCACCAGAATAAGCATACATACATTGTGTGACAATTAACATCTTAAAAGACGACAATTGCTAAAGTGCAAATGACTCTTGCAATATGTGAATGACAATGAAAGGAACACATGGCAGAGCAAATAATCATGAAAATGACACTAATTAAAGTGAAATCAAGTGAAAGAAACAACCAAAAACATGAAAATGACACTCATGAAAACAAAGGTGTGTGACAACGATAGTTTGCAAAACTCACCGAAATGGAAGTACAAACGTAGCTAGAATGTGAGAAATTGTCATTGTCAGTGCGCACTGACCATTGACATGGATTCAACATTGTACATGCACATTCTTGATGGAATGTGCTATGATTGTCCAAGCTTGCATAAAAGAATGCGCTCATGCACTTGTTATGGACTAAGTATGTGTGAGAAAGTGATTTTGGCACTTCCAATCCAAGAAGGGAGCTCAAAAGCATTAGCTGACCAAGAAGTGACTATGGAACAATCTATCACAAGATCCATAGTAGGATTCAAAATTTTAGTGTACGCAAAATTTTGGAGGGTGTTTGTTGCAACGACAACACTTGGTGACGACACACTACTAGAACTTCATCTTCTCTTCCTTGGTCAATTCTTTCGTGCAGGGTCTAGTTCTTCAAGAAGTATTGATTCATCATTCAGATGACCATGGATTCCCCACTTAACCCATGCATAAAAATAGTGTCATTCATTCCTTTACTCGATTAAACACAAAAATAAGACCAACGATCACACAATGTTGTGAATCGAGCAGGGTAATGAAGTTTGTGAACTTTAGATTTTCAGAGTATAGTTTTTTCATCTCTAGTGTTTTTCCACTATCAACAGGCCTAAACAATATCCCAAAGGAGTCACTTCAGTAACACAAACGTTGCATCCCTACCAACGAGTCTGGATAGTACCGCGGTGGAGTTTCTTGCTTCACCTCTCTACGCAGGAAGCCTTTCTCTTCTTTTGCCTTTATTTATCTATTTATATAGGACTGTGCATCAACACTTATTCATTTCATGGGTGGAAGAGGGATCTTGACTTATTGAGAGAAGGAGAGGTTTTCCCTTTAGAGAAGCATATATAATACCTTTGATATTGGTTTTCCAATTTATGTTTTCCCCTTTTCCTTCTCTACTTGATTGGATTAGCCTGAAAAACACCAAAACATTAAAAAAAAACCCTAGTGTAGCCATGAGGTTTCCATAATAGACATGGAGGTCATGATTTGACACAAGGATTTCTTAATGAAAGGATCACATTTTCCATCATAACATCATCGACCAAAAGATGTAACCAAGACAAGGAAGAAGGATAGAGAGTTAGCTAGATGTTGCATTGTTACAAAGTCTGTAGAAATTTTGAATAATATGACACTTATTCACAGAGATTATCCCGATTATACACTATTGCGGAATACATGCATAATACATAACCTCCTCTACGTTGATCATCAATTTAGCAGCATTAAAAACAATGAAACATCAATCGCATGCACACATTAACACAGTATGTAACCCGGGGAAAGCGTACAGCTGAAAACCCCACACTATCTGTATATTATAATGATTGAGAACATGTAACAATACATAGTACAATACTCCTCACAAGTACTCAGTACTATCTCCACCTGTTACACACAAACTAGCTCAGATCTGAAGCCTCAAATCTCCTCCACTGTTTGCCTACCTCTACTGCGCAATCCTGCATCAGAATTAATCACTATGTGAATTCAAATTCCCTTGGTTATACTATGCAAGCCTCATGGGCAATCTCCATCCATTGATTGTACAAATCTCATGCACAACTAGAGTCACAACTGATAGCAATCTCAACCTCTAACACCTATCTCCATTGAACTATACATGCACTGAGTTAACTGATGTATTCTTTAGTTGCTTTATGATTTAGTAATTAGTGAATTAATTAATAATTTATTCACACAACTCATCACTAGTTTATTCTTTAGTTAGACTAAAATACAACTAGTTTAACCAAGTCAAACTGAACACAACTCCATCAACTCCACAATCAACTCCACCAAACTCAACCACATGAGTTCTAACTGAAGTCCTGCATGCAATAGATCAACTGACCCACAAGAAAAGCGTATTTCCTTCTGATAGTTGCATG
The DNA here is from genome assembly GCA_031772625.1 of Pinus tabuliformis. NCBI lineage: Eukaryota > Viridiplantae > Streptophyta > Pinopsida > Pinales > Pinaceae > Pinus > Pinus tabuliformis. The sequence continues at coordinate 1,478,973,059 of CM062819.1, read as the reverse complement.
TGCCACATCTGTAGCTCAAACTGAAGTGCTCCAAGAGGATAAGATAATGTTTATAGTCCAAATATTATTATGAGCTAATAATATTCGACTGTTCTATTTTTAGCCTGGCAGTCTAAAAATAGAAACTGCCCATATGTCTAAAAATAGAAGTCCATCTATTTTTACCAACATGACAAATCATCCACAAATAGCATCCTGCAACTCATAGACCATGATCCATATGTCTAAAAATAGACATAGTCTAAAAATAGACTTTGCGCCAAAAATAGCTTGCGGGCCCACTTAGTGAAGGTGATTGCTTTCCACTAAGCTCCATCATCTTGTTGCATTTTCAACAAAGTCCTTTTCTATTTTTCCACATTCACTTTGAGCCAACAGAGCATCTTCATGCATGACCTCACAAGACGAAAGGAAAGACAAAGCACAATAAGGAAACAAAACCAGAAAACAAGACAGGAAATGGTTAAAGCAAAACATGATGTGAAACTAAAAACAAAAAACACAAGAGAAACTAAAGGAAACGAATGTGGGATAGAAGTAAACTAAAATGAAATTAGAACTACTCCTAACCTAACCAGCTAGAAGGTCAAGGTCATGTGTAATGGAATTTCCAATGTAGCCACTGTAATTGTTCTCGACCTGCAATCACAAAGATGCAATCGATTAAAACAAATATAAAATAATGTGTAATAGGAAAGATAATAAATTGAATAGATTGCACAAAAAAATGAAGGTATTTTGTGTTAGTAGAAAGATAAGCCATAGCCACTTCTTCTAACCAATTTATATTCATACACTTTTGATGAGAACCATCATTCAACAAACCTATGAAGCTTCCCATGAATGTGTCTCAATCTGCACCGAAATCCTTAGCAAGCGTGAGGAAAGATAAAAAATTGTTATTTAAGATGGAGCTTTCCAGGTAAGACCGTTCCAACCATTCAAGGATTGGATCGTTAAATTCATGATAATCCTCTTGAAAACCACGAAATCTTTGAAAGACGAATTTTCAATTACAGGCACGAGATTATGATGGGAATCTTGTGAGGGAAAATAGATCTGATCATATTCAACAATCATGTCGAGATAGTGAGGACTTGACAAACCCATCAATAAATGCAGAAGTTCCTCAACTGATCGAAAAATCTAAATACTGAGATGTTGAACGATGAAGATAGAAGGATGTAAAACAACTTTCATTAGATATACTGGTGGGAAAATGATAAAACAAATGATGGTCATCAAGGATAGAATAATGATAAGGTTGGCTGATTAAACCATTTGATTCCAAGTTTGTAATAAAAAAAGATAAATCAATTTGAACAACTCTGCGAATGTTTTGAAATTTCGCACCAACTTCCTCATAGGACGAATATGACAAACCATTTTCCTGTAACTGGTGATGAACTGTACAAGTGTCATAACCATTGAAAGAATTTAAAAGAGATTCCAGCAAAAAAAGCACATGAGACTAGTCAAGCCATAGTGAAAGGAGAAGTATTTGATTCATGTGATAACTCATGCATTCATTATCACTCAAGAGGATTTCAAGTGCAATTAAGGAAAAAATTGCAATACAACATTCAAAAGGAAAACCAGGAGCTGATTACTAAGAAATGAATCTGATAAGCATGATTCCTTCAGCCAAACACAGTCTTTGAAATGGTCATATTCGCAATTCCATGACTCTATGAGAGATACTAATTCCAAACACGAGTTTGATGCGAGAGATTTGCATGAAGTTGAATCAACTAAAAAAGATTCTTGAATCCGATCAGAAACCAAATCTCGAAAGTTTGAAATATTACATCTAAAATAACAAAGATATTTCAGAAAGATATTTACATTGAGTGCAACCATGCAAAGAGAAGGATTTTGAGAGAGAAACCAGATCTGACTTAGTTCGAGGGGCTTACCAGAATTGTGAGATCCTAACATAACCATCAATGGAAGTTGAAGTGCATTGACTCTCTGGCAAGTCCTGGAACTTTTCAGGATTGTAAAATCACATTTTGAAGATTGAACCAGGTCGTGCATGGTTTTAGGATAGCTACTACCACTAGCTTCAATAAGGCCACTACTCACCGGATGGAAGCCATCATATCTGTCATTGATTTTGCTGTATTTTCAACTTCAACAACTAGATTACTCAAGTTGAAAGATTCTTATGATCACAAATTTGAAGATGAATGAATCGGGGAAATTTCGTGACCAAGATGATTTGAAGAGTTGTCTTCTTGTAAGAGAAGAGATGATGAGGGATGGGAAGGGTACTCAATGATTTGATTGTTTTCATTTGCATCATGGATAATCTCACAACCTTGTGCCAATTGAGAGGTTAACTGATCGGATGAAGAACTTGAAGAGCATGGAGTATCTTTGTCGCAAGTAGATGCACCACAAACAATAAAGCACAAGGGATGGTGAGATGAAGATGAAGTTTTGATAAGCATATCTTATTTGAATGAATCAGATTCTGGATCTAAGGTGAAATATTCATGAGAAACTAAAATATCAATTGATACACCTGGGAATTTGTGATCACATACATCAACAAATTCATCATCATTGGAATGATTGTTGCCGAAGGCCATGGATTGATTGAAATAATTGATTGCATTTAATTCACTACCAAGATTAGGAGATTGAAAATCATGCAAGAATGGATGTGTGTCATCCTCACATGGAGGATTTTGAAAAGGAGAAGAGAGATTGAAGGCATATTCACCTTTATGTTCCTCTACCTGCGTAATGTGACTTCCCTGTATCTGATCACAATTTGAACTAGCAACTTGAGAATCAAGAGGGTGTGAAAAACTCACTGGTGGAGCAGATTGATCGGGTGGATCATGGTACAAAGTGTCATGGAGTGTAGGTAATAGAGGATAACATAGATATAGATCATATTCGAGACTATAGTTATGAATAGTAACATCATCTTACGGAATGGAGGAGTTAGTCTTCACCATGGGATTCATGATCCATTCTAGGATTTCCTCAGTTATGAATAGTAACATCATCTTGCGAAATGGAGGAGTTAGCCTTCACCATGGGATTCATGATCCATTCTAGGATTTCCTCCATTGAATTTGAGTCATGATAAGAAGAAGAAGAATGAGAAGATGGATTAGGAATTTGATTTGCAAATTTCCCAAAGTTATTATCATGCACGAAGACACCCTCATCAGAACAGGAAAAGGAGGAGGACAAAGAAAAAAAGGAGCAGTAAATTCCTCCTCTGAAATTAGAGGTGTCTCATGATTCATAAGATTTGGGGAGTAGAAACATTAGGGGGTTCAGGTTCATCGTGAAAAGAGACATGAACCAAATTCTGAAACGTTTGTTTAAAGAAATCCCAATCCACATTTTCTTTAGGAAATTCATAACAAAGGTGAACGAATCGATTAGAAAAATCCTCAATTGACTCATCAGGCTTCATTCTTAACTGATTGAATCTTTTATAAACATCTCGGTAATCATACCTATCAAAGTCTTGATAAATCTCCTTGAGGAAATGATGGAAAGAATGGATGGAGGCGGGTGGTAAGGTATAGCACCATTGATTAACACGACCTTCAAGGGCGAGGAATAAAAGAACACAAGAAAACTCTTCATCATTGATTTCGTAAGATTCACAAAATTTAAGAAAATCATAAATGTGCATGGTTATGGATGTTCCATCCTCACCATCAAAATTTAACTAAGACAAGTGATAGAGAGGCTCATCGGGGATTGAAAATTGATAAATGGATAAATTAGAGAAACACCCTGGGAGTAATATTTGAGGATGATCCATTTGAGATAAGAGGTTCAAAACAGAATCAATAGACACAACTTGTCATATGGCCCTCCTTCTAGTGCCACTGTTGATGGTGCTGGAATATGTCAACCAAGGGGTCTCCCCGATGTTAAGTACCATTTAGACCTCACACTGTTTGGAGTAGGAGCCCCATCTAGAATATCAGCCTGGTTTCCATGTATTCTTATAGATTTTCCTTGGCTCTAACTGTTAGCGAGAGAGGAATGCAAGTGTGCCTTCGAAAAGAAAGTAAGTTTTCCTAGTGAGTATTCGAACATATGTGTGTCAAATTTCCTTAACTGCAGAGGGGAGGAGAAGTGAACCTCTAAGAGAGAGATAGTAGTACCACCTAGTAGAGACACACATGAAACAAAAATATTCGTACAACATCAAGTGGAATAGTCCACAAAATATGCGACAATAATTACAACCAATCAATGATAAATATCTATCTAGTATCCTGAGGAATAGTCCATATGGATGGGACAACAATAACACCCTTTACAACACATTCTCAATAACATAAGTACTAAAATAACCAAAATAGTGCAACTACTTTAGCACAAATCAATGCAACATGAAATACAAACATCCACATAATAGTCTTACTGTTAAGTTTAGGTATGTTCTATGCTAGAGCAATTTATTTAAATTTTCACAGTTAGCAATCACATCAGCATTACGATAAACTGCAGATAGAACATAAATATAATACGCAGAAGACAAGCTAAGACAAGAGGACACAGGATGTGGCACAAGCCAGGGACAAACCCCACAATGTGTGGGGAAACCCTTGATCAATTCTTCTTTTATCTTCAAAGTTCAGCAGAGAAAGAGAGAGAGAGTACATTTACAATAGAAGTCAACACTTTGACTTGTCTAGATCTGAGCATAGATCATCTCCTATAACGATGAGATTAGTTGAAGACATTTTGCTTCAACTGATCCTCCAAGGTGACTCCTTCACCTATCATCATTCTGCATCTCGTCCATTTGTTGCACCTGACCGTGTAGCACCATCATGCTGTATCATCATGCTGCTCATGATCACTGTGTTGTCCACACATCATATTGTCCATGACCTCATACATCATGCAGCCCATGTGTTGTGCTGTTGCATGATTCTATCATGCTGCCCATTCATTATGTAGTGTTGCTTCCAGAAATTATTGAGCTATTCTCAATCATCATGGATCTGCACCTCAATGACTATAATGCTGCTCTCATGCATCCTCATGCTGTCTTATCTATTAGCATGCAGTCTTATTATGATGAGATTATCTAACATGAGATTAGGACCATATCTATGCTTCCATTGAGTGTATAGCATCGAGACACAAGACTATTAAGCAACAGGTTCGAATATTCTTTGCTGTAATACTAAGATCAATTTTGTGGCATGATTGTCTTACTGTTCTATCTCCATCCAAAAGACTGCTCTTATTCATGTGAGATTAACCCAATACTGGAATGCTGAGATTACCTATACACTTCAGTTATCCGAGTGCGACTGCACCTAATACTTCATTACGGATACCCTCATATCTCGTTGTAGCTTCTAAACAACGTGTCAAGACATGACATAAACTGTGTTCATATCTGGCTGTAGCTTTTGACTGCGGCTCTTGATCCATCTGTGCAAGTATTGCGTTCCATATATGACTGCGGTTACAGCGTGTCAATATATCAATGCGGCTACCATGTGGACAGCGGCTAAGTGCTCCAGCTGTGCGTGTATAGACTGCGTTCCATATATGACTTTGGCTCTTGATAGCTGCGTAGGATCTTTTATGAACTGCGTGAAGTGTAGAGGGTTTCCAGTGTATCAACGTATAGTCTTTTATGAACAGCGTCTAATGTATTTTCCCATGACCAGCGTATCATCGTTGAACTGCGTGTAGAGCATTTTTCCCATGACTGCGTATTGTTGCAGCTTACTGTGGCTCATCTACCACCTTTGACTGCGGCTGAGGTTAGGGCATCGTGTTATGCATGTAATCCATGTTCAGAGAATAGCGTATAAGGTCTCAGCGCTGTGTTAGGATGGCTCCATTTCAACTGCGGCTGTGCCTCCTTTTATCACTACGGTTAGAGCTTATTACAGTCATCTTTATTCAGCGTATAAGGATCCTCTGTGACTGCATCTATAGGGCCTGCATCTAGATGTCCAACATTTCATCTTCATTAGAGCAGCATAGATATTAGGGCACTCCTTTTAGATCTCTTCTCCATCAAACCCAAAACAGGATGAAGAGAGATCACGAGAGAGTGAGTGTGTCGAATGACTTAAAATATTCTTCTATTTATACTAAAACGTGGATGATGAATAGACACGTCTATTGGGCTTCTTGAGCCTACATAAGAGCTGGTCGGCTTGATAATAATTACATAATCAAAATAAATTCATATCTCCATAAATACTTATCGAAATCGGATGATCTTTGGATCAATCCTACACCTCTCGATGAGAGGGATCCAATAAAAATATCAGCTGCCATAAATAAGCCGACCCACATGGAGTTTGGCCCTAGTTTCCAATTTAACACTCTCTCTCAACAAGGGAGAACTCCATCTGTTGATCCATATGTCCGACTGTACTATCTCGGCCATAAGTTCCTTGCACTGCTCTGCCCTGCTGGCTCTGCGCTGCTCAACTTAGCTCTGCTGAACTATGAAGAAGAAGAATTGATCGAGAATGAGTCATATCATTCTCCACTGACCCGAAGTCAGTCTCAGAGTGTGTACCACTAGTCCCAGACCAGTCTCAATTGACCCGAAGTCAGCTTCATAGTAAGTACCACTCCTACCACTGGTCCCAGACCAGTATCGCAGTATCAGAGAGTGTATCACTGGTCTTAGACCAGTCTCAACCGACCCGAAGTCAGCGTCATAGTGTGTATCACTCTCACTGGTCCCAGACTAGTGCTGCACTGACACGAAGTTAGTCTCAGAGTATGTACCACTGGTCCTAGACCAGTCTCAGCCGACCCGAAGTCAGCGTCATAGTATGTACAACTCCTACCACTGGTCCCAGACTAGTATCGCAGGCTCAGAGAGTGTACTACTAGTCCCAGACCAGTCTCAACCGACCCGAAGTTAGCGTCATAGTATGTACGACTCTCACTGGTCCCAGACCAGTCCTACACTGACAAGAAGTTAGTCTCGGAGTATGTACCACTGATCCCAGACCAGTCCCAGCCGACCCGAAGTCAGCGTCATAGTATGTACAACTCCTACCACTGGTCCCAGACCAGTATCATTGATCCCAGATCAATGGAGGTCATCCTAGCGTAGGGAGTACGGTAGATACAACGATGCGTCCATCGGTACTACTATGGTCCCTAACTTCATTTCCCTACTCATTGATCAGATGAGAGGTACTTCCCATGAGTCCCAGACTGCATGGGTAGGATGCCTCGACAGGAGAACTTAATCAATCCTGTCCTCATAGGAGAACACATCAATCCTGCTACAATCGCCATGGAGAACACATCAATCCAGGCCTCACAGGAAAACACATCAATCCTGCTACAATCGCCATGGAGAACACATCAATCCAGGCCTCACAGGAGAACACATCAATCCTACTACAATCGCCATGGAGAACACATCAATCCAGGCCTCGTAGGAGAACACATCAATCCTGCTACATAGGAGAGTGAATCATCATGTTCCACAAGAGAGAGAATCATCTTGTCCCACAAGAGAGCGAATCATCTTGTTCCAGTGCGCACCACCAGGGGAGGGTGAGTCACCCTATGGTCGTATGTTGCTCTAGTAGAACTGCAAGCCCCCCAGAGCTCCCAGAGCTCAATGTATGCAACATGCAGGACCCTTCTTCAAAGGTCTCTTGATGACTCCAAGTCGTTCGGGAAAATCACAAATTTGATCTTTCCTCAGGGCTCTGTCCTATACATCATCTCAGTTCGATGAAGCCTCCTTGATCATCGACTTACCATATCCCAGATAAGGCAGTATTTGATGTCTATCTGCTGGAGCATTGTCAAATACGGGATTCCTCAATAATCGAATCCCATCTCTAGTTGTCACAGAGAATCACAGTGGTATTCATCACGTGTACAAATAGCTCACTGAAGAGCTTCAACAACCAGACTACCTCACATAAGTCCATACTATCAGCAATGTATTCTGCCTTGGTGGTGCTCAGAGTCACCGACTTCTGCTTCTTGCTCATCCAGGCTATCGAGGCAGATTCCAAAGAGAAACAACACTGGGAAGTGCTATAGTGATCCTCCATATTGCCTGCCCACTCATCATTCGAATAATCATGTGGTTTCATATTTCTGGCAGTGTATCTCAATTCATGAGAGATTGTGCCCTGAAGATATCTTAGAAGATTCTTGGAACCAATCTAGTGAGGCTCAACCAAATATGAGCTCACCATGCTAACTGCAACACAGATGTCCGGATGCAGGTTCTCCAAGAACATCAACGCGAATGAGTTTATGAAACTCAAAGGCATTTCCCAAATCTGGTCCGACATCATTACCATATAACTTCTGAAAGTTAAGATCCTCGAGGCAGTCACAAGCTTGTAGCTTATCTTCCCACATTCCGAATCCAACTACCTCTGTCTCCTATAAATGAGTGGGTTTGCACCTGTCAGACATAGGTGCCAGTACGAGAGGTTTATCATCCACAACCTTTGAGTAATGGTTTGGATTGGTTTCACTCCTAGTGAATCTCAACTGCATTAGACAGCTATCAATCCTCTCATACTATGCTCGAGGTGTTTTGCTTCAAGCCATAGAGGGCTTTCTTCCACTTGTATACATGAGATTCCTGATCATGAGTCTCAAACTCCTCGGGTTGTTCTAAGCCAGAGGACTTGTTGCATGAGGGGAATGATCCCCTTATAATATTTTCCTTTAGTACATTTCAGACATGTACCTTCATGCTCCTTTTTGAATTCAGGCATCCTGGTCACCATCTGACTCATAGACCTCCGGTGCTGAGTCAATGGACATGGTCCCCAGTGGACTTCCTGCAACTTGATACAACCCTGAACTCAAAAACATCTTTGAAAGATCTATTTTCAAACACATACCTTTCCATCTGTAACCTTTGACTTCCATTTCCGAGATGGACACCAGGTTCTTCTTGCGACTAGGTACATAAAAGAGATTCTGGGGTTCCTTGCTTTCGTGGAAGAGTTGATCATTTCCTTGATGGCCTGCATTTCCAGTCATTCCTTTGATCATTGAAGATATCCCAGGAATGATTGTTATCTTCATCAAGGGATGTGTCTCTGCCATTTGGACACTCCTTCGCATAACGGTCGAACTTATTTCAACAAGGCATCCGCCTTTCCTTCCACCCTTAGATCCGGACTTCCCAATGAAGTGATCTTTAGATGGGCCATCAAAAACTTCAACTGCGCCATTATGATAACATTCTCTGCTTTGACTTCACCCTAGGTGAATTATGAGGAACCCATTGATCCTTTTGTCTTGTCCCAACTGTATTTGGTGATTGCTCTTTCACTCTTGCTTGGGCATTGTCTTCACCTTAGCTCTGATCCCATGTTAAGTTAAGGTATGTTCTATGCTAGAGCAATTTATTTAAATTTTCACAGTTAGCAATCACATCAGCATTACGATAAACTGCAGATAGAACATAAGTATAATACGCAGAAGACAAGCCAAGACAAGAGGACACAGGATGTGGCGCAAGCCAGGGACAAACCCCACAATGTGTGGGGAAACCCTTGATCAATTCTTCTTTTATCTTCAAAGTTCAACAGAGAAAGAGAGAGAGAGTACATTTACAACAGAAGTCAACACTTTGACTTGTCTAGATCTGAGCATAGATCATCTCCTATAACGATGAGATCAGTTGAAGACATTTTTCTTCAACTGATCCTCCAAGGTGACTCCTTCACCTATCATCGTTCTGCATCTCGTCCATTTGTTGCACCTGACCATGTAGCACCATCATGCTGTATCATCATGTTGCTCATGATCACTGTGCTGTCCACACATCATATTGTCCATGACCTCATACATCATGCAGCCCATGTGTTGTGCTGTTTCATGATTCTATCATGCTGCCCATTCATTATGTAGTGCTGCTTCCAGAAATTATTGAGCTATTCTCAATCATCATGGATCTGCACCTCAATGACTATAATGCTGCTCTCATGCATCCTCATGCTGTCTTATCTATTAGCATGTAGTCTTATTATGATGAGATTATCTAACATGAGATTAGGACCATATCTATTCTTCCATTGAGTGTATAGCATCGAGACACAAGACTATTAAGCAACAGGTCCAAATATTCTTTGCTGTAATACTGAGATCAATTTTGTGGCATGACTGTCTTACTGTTCTATCTCCATCCGAAAGACTGCTCTTATTCATGCGAGATTAACCCAATACTGGAATGCTGAGATTACCTATACGCTTCAGTTATCCGAGTGTGACTGCACCTAATACTTCATTCCGGATACCCTCATATCTCGTTGTAGCTTCTGAACAGCGTGTCAAGACATGACATGAACTGCGTTCATATCTGGCTGTAGCTTTTGACTGCGGCTCTTGATCCAGCTGTGCGTGTATTGCGTTCCATATATGACTGCGGTTACAACGTGTCAATATATCAATGCGGCTACCATGTGGACAACGGCTAAGTGCTCCAGCTGTGCGTGTATAGACTGCGTTCCATATATGACTTTGGCTCTGATAGCTGCATAGGATGTTTTATGAACTGCGTGAAGTGTAGAGGGTTTCCAGTGTATCAACGTATAGTCTTTTATGAACAACATCTAATGTATTTTCCCATGACCAGCGTATCATCGTTGAACTATGTGTAGAGCATTTTCCCATGACTTCGTATTGTTGCAGCTTACTGTGGCTCATCTACCACCTTTGACTGCAGCTGAGGTTAGGGCATCGTGTTATGCGTGTAATCCATGTTTAGAGAATAGCATATAAGGTCTCAACCCTGTGTTAGGATGGCTCCATTTCAACTGCGGCTGTGCCTCCGTTTATCACTACGGTTAGAGCTTATTACGGTCATCTTTATTCAACGTATAAGGATCCTCTGTGACTTCATCTATAGGGCCTGCGTCTAGATGTCCAACATTTCATCTTCATTAGAGAAGCATAGATATTAGGGAACTCCTTTTAGATCTCTTCTCCATCAAACCCAAAATAGGATGAAGAGAGATCACAAGAGAGTGAGTGTGTCGAATGACTTAAAATATTCTTCTATTTATACTAAAACGTGGATGATGAATAGACACATCTATTGGGCTTCTTGAGCCTACGTAAGATCTGGTCAGCTTGATAATAATTACATAATCAAAATAAATTCATATCTCCATAAATACTTATCGAAATCGTATGATCTTTGGATCAATCCTACACCTCTCGACGAGAGGGATCCAATAAAAATATCAGTTGCCATAAATAAGCCGACCCACATGGAGTTTGGCCCTAGTTGCCAATTTAACACTTACAAACATTCATGATTCATGCATGAAGAACGTGTTGGCCATGAAGGCTTATGTTATTAAGTAAATATTCCAAGACACATATATACAATGAACATCACTAGCTTCAATAGTGTAGCGTTGGATCCACTCTTTGCTCCTCAAAAGGACTTGTTTATCTCTCTAATGCCTTGTGGGAGGAGCTAAGGTGAAAAATCATTTGCTCATACAATGAGAGGGTATATATAGCCAAGAGGTGCACCTTCCTTGTGACTCTTTGACTACCCTCATAACTATTTTACTTCCTATGACTTTTCGACCTTACATGACTCTTCATATTTTGAATGTGTCCTTTAGACTTCCACTTTACAATACATTTAAAATAGGTAATTACATAATCAACAATAATTATGTGTCATGTGATGAATTTTGACAGGACATGACATGATACTGATGACATGAACTGCATGATGATGTGATAGTGCCAAGTTGTCCTTCTTGTTTCTTTTTTATTTGTGTCTTCTTGAAAATATGGTACATGCTATTCTTCTTCCTCCTCCCTATGACTTGAAAATGAGGATTCTTCCATGTGATCTTCATCTTCATCTTTTGTTAGAGTTTGGTGTTCCTTTATCTTCTCACCTAATGATCATCTCATTTCTTCAACTCCATATTTTTCTTCTAGCATGTCCTCCTTCTCCATCTCATTCTCCATCATCTTGCCATAGCATGATAAAGTACCTATGTCTACAATCCACTCATGACAAGACGATATCAGTATGATAAAACCTAATTTAAGATGGTGCATATTGATCCACTGACTGAGATGGAACTGGATGACAAGATGGGAAAGAGGCTTAGTTACTGTGCAATTGTGTAGCTCAGGCAGTCAGGGGTGAGCTTGAGCCTTGAGACTACACAATGTGTAGTTCAGGTTAGGCTGAGGAAGAAAATTGCATAGTCTGGGAGCTTAGGGTGATTGGCTAAGGGGATGGGCACTGGATCAGCCTATTACACAGTTCTGAAGGACAAATGGGCTCAAGTGATTGCTCAATTTCACATCTTAAGGATTCAGTGGTGAGCTTGAGCCCTAATGTTGCACAATGTGCGATTTAAGCAGGACTAAGGAGACAAACTATGTAATTACTAGACTTAGTGAGCTTAGTTGCGAGGTTTTGCACTTCTTGGGATAACTACATAGTTATGATAGGCATAGGAGGTTGGGCCTTTGCGCAGTTGCATAGTTCAGGAGCTCATGGATGAGATTGAGGCTATAGACTGCACAATGCATAGTTAAGGCCAGGTTAGGAGGAGGAATTGCTCAATTATGGGAGCCAAGATTGGGGTTTGAGCATTGAAGTTGAGAAATGTGCAGTTCTAGGAGGAAGATACTAGCATTTGTAGTGCTAAGAGACAAGGTCACTGCTTGAGGGCTGAGACTATGCAAAGCATAGTTCTGGGGGGTTGGGTGAGGCTAGGTTGCTGGGAATGTTCTGAAATTTGGTAAGTGTGGGACTGAAGAGATTGTTGTGAACATTGATATGACTTGACTGTGATCACACACTTGAAACAATTTGAAAACAAAAAAAAATAGATCATTCAGAACACATTAACAACATATTTCCCTCAATGTGACAACTTTGCGATGACTTTATGACAAGTTTGACACAAAAGGTACACTTTGCGAAGGCCATGACGACACTTGTGCGAAAATGCTTAAAAAATTGGGAATGAGTGCGATTGATGTTTACATGGTTAGACCAATTCATTCACACAAAGATGACCCCTTGAAACCACCAGAACAAGGATACATACATTGTGCAACAGCTAACATGAGAAAATACGACAATTGCTAAAGTGCGAACGAATCTTGTGATATGTGAATGGCAGTGAAAGTAACACATGCCAGAGAAAAGAATCATTAAAACGACACTAATTAAAGTGAAAGAAACAACCAAAAAATGACTCAAGAAAAAAATTTGCGCGAGAGTGACAATAAGCAAAACTCACCAAAATGGAAGTACAGACACAACTAGAATGTGAGAAACTGTCATTTTTAGTGTGCAATGATTGTGGACATGGATTGAACATCTCACAGGCACAATCTTGATGGAACATGTTATGCTTGTCCAAGCTTGCATAAAAGAATCCACTCATGCACTTGTTACCGACTAAGCATGTGTGAGCAAGTGACCTTGACATTTCCAATCTAAGAAGGGAGCTCAAAAGCATCAACTAACCAAGAAGTGACCATGGAATGTCTGATCACAAGATCCATAGTAGTCTCCAAAATTTGAGTATACGCAAAATTTTGGAGGGTGTTTGTCGCAGCGAAAACAAGGTTGTTGCATAGGTGGAGAAAGGTGCATCTCTGGACTCACAATGTTGATGAATGTGTGGGAAATTCCCCGAAGAAATCTTCCCCAAGCTCTCAAAACTGGCTTAGGGGTGATTGGATGCAAGAAATATTGCAATTCAAGCCAATCTAAGGATGGGGGGAGAGTTGAAGTCTCAATCTCAGTTGGACTCCTTTCTAATATAAGTATTTCCTTATGATTTTGTGCCTTTGAATATGGAATATATCTCAATTATGTTGTTAAACATCTCCTGCAAATGATGATGAATTTTATTCCTGCATGAATAGGGATTGTTGTTTTATTGTGTAATTTATGAGGAACTGTTTATTCCTACAATTGATTTATGAGCTAAATCTCATTAATTTTTAGTTCTAAGAGGTATGTGAATCTATGTGTGATTATGAGCCTAAATGCATTCTAAATTACATAAGTGTGGGATATATGGGTAAATCTCTATTGTTGTATGAATCTATGTATCTTAATAATCTTTGTATGAAATTGCAAGAAGTCCAGGAGAGATAGCTTGATTATTTATATGTATATTAGAGTGCAAGTCAGATTGAGTTTTACAATCTCAAAAGAGATAACACTATATATATATATATATATATATATATATATATATATATATATATATATATATATATATTCTAGAACCTCGATGGGTGAAACCCATACAAGTTTAGGGAAGATGGTCTGGATCAAGTGTTGAAAGCACTCAACGAAGTCACTTATGCATTTATACAAATGACGTTGAGCTCGGAAGGAATGACCGGGATGGCTAAGTGGAACAAGATGTGTGCGTGTGTTTGTGTGTGTGTGTGTGTATGAGATACAATGTTGAGGTTGAGTAGTCATGTGGATTCAGGGCTATGGGGGGGAGGGGGGGGGTCAGGTGGGTCTGAGACGTGATTACGTGGCTATGGATATGACATGGTTCATAGGATTATGGGGTGGCTTAAGTGGCTAGGAATTCGATGTGGCATATGCGGGTCCTGTCATGTAACATGGTTATATGGTCAGGAGTTGTTGTGACGAGAGGTTGATAGGATATGCCACGTGTTTGCCTTGCCCCAATTCTCTGAAGGTGGTATGGTTTCAAGAGGAGTAGAACTCCATTGAGAGAACCCCCCACCTTCGATGTACTTTGTGGGGTTGAAACCCCCCCTCATTTCATTGATTTTTTAGGGTGAATGACCATCATCTGATCTCGAGCATGGAACTAGGAATGGAACCACAAGTGAGAACCCCCCCCCCCCCCCCCCCTCATGACATCATGAGGGAATGGGGGGGTCCCTCATTTTAATCATGGTCGTCGATCCCTCCATTAGATAAAATCCATTGATAAGTCGGCATGGGAAGGCAAGTTCATCAAGTAATGGAAAAATCATCATCTTAGGCATCGAGGCTGGTAAAAACCATGTAAGTTCCAAATAAATTATAATGGAAAAGCCATGTTTTGAAAGGTGTCAGGACCTTGGTGGGACCCAAGGGCAGGTGGTGATGACATGTATCTAGGTCAACATGGCACTATGGTGCCATGCCACATGGAATATAGATTTGGTCATATCAGAGGGCTAAAGGGCCTAATAACAAGTGACAAATGGCACAAACAGAGGAAGCCACGTGAATGGGATGGCATTATATCAACGTCAGAAAGGATTTTAGGCCAGTGGATGGAGAATTGTCCCACAATTAACAGATAAAATTATCGTCATAGGATATTAGACCACCGCGTATGACTGTGGGAGTCTTGTGTGCAAGGGTCTAGAGGACCATTAGATAGAAGTCAGGATGGAGAGACATGTTTGATAGGCGAAAACAAGATTTTTAATCCTAGGGTATTAGATCATTGGGCATGAACCCTCAGAGGTGGACACAGGTGCGAGCTAGTAGAAAGAGGTCGAGACAGAGAATAATACCCGATAGGCGATGAAAAAATCACAATTCTAAGACAGCAGTCCATCGGACGTGAGAGTGGATGTGTTATGTGTAAGGGGCTCGAGGGGTCGATGTTGATGGAGGCCCGTAGACAAAGAACTTCCCAACAGTTAATGGGAAAATTGACATCCTAAGGTCGATTGCATAGTGAGAGCATGGTATGGCCTAATGCGGGGTGCCACGTGGGGACAACATGGGTGCTATGTGGTAGAGCTCGGTGATGTGGCAAGATATTATTGGCTAAATATTTAAATGGTCATATATTATGATATGGGATTCAAACCAAGGAAAAATTTATAATTCCATAAATCTCTCAAGGAGACAGACACAATGGAAATGTTTATTTTTAGTTTCAAAGAGTTTGAAAAGTGATAAAAATTTAAGACCCCATTTCCATGATAAGGCTATATAGGTCGAGTCAATGAGAGTAAGATCCTCTTCTACCCTTAGAATGGACTGTCATTGGAAGGGGGTGTTGAGAAATCACCAAGGAAGTAATTACGGTTGGTTTCTCTTTACTTTTTTATTTCTTGTGAATATATGTTGGATTCGTATTACTTTTATTATGCTATTTTCATCAAATAATTACTAAAACCATAAACCATGAAGAGCACAAAAATATAGTGAACACAAGATATAGGCTCCAAGCTAGGGCATAACCCCATAAGGGGGAAAACCCAATCAAATATTCTCTTCTTATATAATCAAATAAAAGTGAGAAATCCAAGACCAAGACCTCCCACAAGACCCAATTCATCCCTCCTTCCAAACTCTTCCAACAAGTCAAAGTCAACTCAAGTCAACAATAGCCAAAGCTCTCCAAATTTGGTCAAACTTCTTATTTTTAACCCCCGGAACAAAATTTTGGACCTATAGTACTTCTTAAATATTTCATAGAAGACCCGTTCCTTCACACGTGTGACAAAAATTAGGGCAATATTTCCACACGTGTGGCACATTTCTTCCTCCTTTGACCCTCACTCTCTCTTTTGACATTTTTTATTTTCCTTGACTTCTTCACTGGTTTTCTCTCTCTTCTTGGCACAAAAATTGAACTTGCTTGAGATGATCGAAATGAGGACAAGTTTCATTATATTTATACACATATAGGAGGTAGAATGTGTCCCTTCTAGAGCCGACTTGTCCAAGCAAGGCCACCTTGGTCTTGTGGAAACAAAATTGACAATTTTGACTCTATTTTTTTTCTTGCTTCTTTCAAAAGTCCAAATGGGGCTTGAATTCAATACAATAAATTGAATCATGACAAATATTATTTCAACTCAATAAACCCTATAATCATGAAGAACATTCTTAACTTAAATAACAAATTGACTTGAGCATGAAACCCATGCTTGAAAAATAAAAATAAAAATTCTTCTTTTTTATTTTTACATGAAATATATAATGACATAAGTATAAAGATAATTATTAACACTGAACCTAGTTACATCTTCCAACACTCCCTCTTAATTAGGTAGGTATTCATAATTACAAAATTGGTACAAGGATACTCTCAAATTGAAATATTTTCATAAGAATATTTGGATTGATAAGCCATCAACAAGAATCAACATGAAGACCAACATTGTCAAATTTTAATATAGCAAGGCCTTGAATAACAAGCTCCAACTCTCCACTATATTAGAGCACAATGTTGGGAGGCATCCATATGGCACCAACACCAGAGCCTCTTCAAGGCACATACAAAATTTGGATGCTCACCAGATATGTCCTTCCAGGACTATTCTTATCTTGGATTCCCAATCCTCAAAGAATATCAGTCCTCTTCGACTACTCTTATCTTGGATACCCTGTCATATCCTCAAAAAGTATCGATCCAAGGGACTTATAACTATCTTGGATTCCAAATCCTCAAGGAGTATCTTTCCCAAATGCTTATCCAATCATCCATTCTCCCTGTGAGTTCCTTCACTAGACTCACGACTGCTAGTTCTGGTCTAATGCACGACACATGAAGAATACAGTGTCCTTCGTCACTCCCTCTCAATCAGGGAGGTAATCCTCATTCCCTCTCAAACAAGGAGTAGATCCTTACTCCCTCCCAACTAGGGAGACACAACCAAAAGCTTCATTTTGTCTTATTTCTCAACTACTTATTCTTCCATGGAGATATTAGTAGTAGCAGAAAGTCTCCTTATCTCACATCATCATATCATACCTAAGCTTTGACCTTCCTGGATGTTATGGAGCCAAACTCCTTCTCAATTTGAATTTGTGACAGGGTCCTTGCCATCAACCTTTTGTATCACTTTCCATCAATCATCATTTATAATATATTTTTCATCAAAAGTATCTTTTCAAACCAATCAATGTAGAGCTAATCATAGCTCCCTTTGTCTATTTGGGAAAGTGAACTTCTTCATCATCAAATCCAACATGACCAAAAAGATATCTCATGAATTGCTACCTTTTCTGCCTTTATAGTTTACTCATTTTTTCCATATATTCTTCTAACCCATTTCCAGTACTATCCACTCAATCCATGTGCTCTTGAATTGAGTTTAAACCAAATATATGTAGACACATCATATTATCTCAACTGTTATCTTTCCAGTCTATAATTTTGAAACATTGATCCAAGTGGATATTGGTGGCCACCCACGAATTCCACTTGGATCCCCACCATTGCTTCTTCTAGTTTTTCAGTTTCCTTAATTATAGCACAGTTTACTATTTTTAGCAATTTTTTGGGTCCTAAACTTCCAGAGCCGTTTTGAGGCCCTAAATGACGTTTTTTGGGAAATCTATTGCCAACGATTTTTTGTCTAAACTCTTCTTTTCTATCGTGGAGAGATCTTTCCAATAGGATATCATGCGCATCAAATGGAGATAATATGACCAAGTCGCAACCTCGGGAAGTTGGCTGTCCAACTCACCCCAATGGGGCCCATAAACTCTTGGTGTTACATCTACTTGGGTTAGGGTTTTGGTTGTTTAGGGTTTTCTCCTATTTTTCAATAATAAAAAGGCCCTTGAGCCTCATTGTAAGATAGTTCAGAGGCATGTAGCCACCATATCTCTTCTCAGAGATAAGCTACCATCGCCCTAGCTGGTTTATTTCCATTCCTGTTTGTAAGCATATTTAAATATTTTACATTAATGAAATGAAGTATTATTTCCACTGCATCTCTGTGTTTACAATTACCTCTGTAATTTGTTACATTCCTATTTAAATTCGGAATAGTGGTATCAGAGCGGTCTGCTTTTCTTTGTTTTTCTTTGCATGTCCCCAATGAGGTTGGGATATGAGGAGTTAGGGCTTGAACTGGTCGAACCTTTGCAAGACCAACCTTGCAAATCTCGACGGCCTCCCATGGCGGATGAAAAGAAAGATGAGGGGGCAGGAGATCCTATCAAAATCTTGCTCGAAGAAGCCCTCGAGTGACAAAGGAAAGCGATGATGGACAACATTTCCCAGATCCTTCAACGGCTACCCAGGGGCGACGCGTTAGCTTCCAACAACAACTCTGGAAACGCCACACCATTTAAGGTACAAGTTAGTTTTGAAATCCCCATATTGAAGGGTTAGATAGATGGAGATGTTGTCGATAAATGGTTAAATATGATAGATGGTTATTTTTCTGTTCATGATTTTTCCAGTCAGGAAAATATTATTTCCGCTCTTCTCAAAGCAGCCCCCCATGTCAAGGATTGGTGGGAAACCTACTGGGAGTAGAAGGATGAAAGTACAGGCTCACTATTTTCAGTCGCACCCACTTGGAATTCATTTCGGGATGGCATCAAGGAGCAGTACTACCTTGTTGGAAGCTATGAGGATCAATACATAAAGTGGACCATGTTGCGGCAGGGAAGGGACCAAGATGTGCCGGAGTTTACCAATATTTTCCATACCCTTCGCACAAATTTGGGTATCAAGGTTACAGAAGAGCATTTGGTACTCAAATACCGTGGCTTCCTGCACAAGTACATCCAGGAAGAAATAGAATTCTTGAACATCTCCCCGCTCGGCATGGCATACTGGTATGCCGTCAAGGTTGAGCAAAAGTTTAAACAGAAGAAGCGAGAATTTGGATTTGCGAATCCAAAAAAAGGGAAAGGTGCCCCCAAACCATAGAACAAAGGACAAAGGCAAGGAGGGGCAGCCCAAGACAACCCACCAAAGCTGCAAGCAAATAACAGTGCCGCGAAGAAAGGACACGGGAAAGGGGTGTGAGTTCCATAAGAGCTCCACTCACAACAAAAGTGAGTGTCGGGCCAAGCAGTCACTAGTGGTTGAGCTAAAGGTTTCAGAATCAGATGCATGTTCCAACTCTAAGTTAGAACCCGATAAGGGGAATGAAAAAGAAAAGCAGATTATCAATGCAGAGCCCAATGCCACCATTGCCAACACGAAGATCCAGAAGGAGGAACCCAAAGATCCAGAGGAGGAGGAGCATCTCTTCCACTCCCAAATGTGGGTAAAGGGCTCCCTGCTATAGTTCATTGTCGACAGCAGGAGCCAAAAGAACCTCATTTCAGCAGAGGTCATGAAGTGGCTAGGCTTACTGACCACAACACATCCACAACCATACACCATCAGGTGGCTTCACCAAGGATGGGATCTTCGCGTGAGCCAACAGTGTTGCCTTCCATACAACATCAAGCCCTTCACGGATGAGGTATTGTGTGACATTGCTCCCCTTGAAGTTTGTGATGTATTATTAGGACAATCATACTTGTGGAAGCGACATGCTGTGTATGAATCAAGGCCCCGTGGTGTTATTGTTACTTTGGGAAATGAGCTTTACAGGATACCAGAGGTAGCACCGCCTACCGCCATCTCTTTGGTTACTGAAAAATAATGCAGTAAAATCATTTCCAAAACTGAGAAATTTGCTTTCCTGATGATACGCCCTCAAGGAAAGAAGAAGATGGTGGCCACGACGTCTAGACAGGGCCCCTCCACACGAAAACTACAGATGGACAAGGTCGTGGAGGAGTACGAGGACATATTCACCTCCCCCACAGGGGTTCCTTTGCACTTTCAGGTCAAGCATTCCATTGATTTGACCCCAGGTGTGCCGCTGCCCAATGGACTAGCCTATCGACGCTCCGTTCTGGAGAACGATGAAATCAAGAGGAAGATTCAGGAGTTGCTACAAAAAGGTCACATCCATCCGAGTTCATCACCCTGTGGGAGCTCGATTGTGTTGGTTCAGAAGAAGGATGGGACTTGGAGACTCTGTATTGACTATCGGTCACTGAACAAGATCACTATCTGTAATAGGTACCCAATCCCACAGAATGATGACCTCCTGGACCAACTGAAGGGGGAAAAATATTTTAGCAATATCGATTTGAAGTCAGGATATTACCAGGTCCCAATTGAACCCTTCGATGTGTGGAAGACTACCTTCAAAGCCAAGGAGGGCCTTTTTAAATGGTTGGTTATGCCTTTCGGATTGATGAATGCTCTTGCAACCTTCATGAGGCTAATGGATGACATCTTGTGGCCATTCACCAACTCATTTGTAGTGGTATACTTGGATGGCATCCTGATATTCAGCCAGAGTTGGGAAGAGCACCTCCACCACATTTGACAGGTTCTCGAAACATTGCAGCAACATAAGTTATGTGCCAATTTGGAGAAATACATTTTTGGCATGACCCAAGTTTAGTATCTGGCATACATTATTGATGAACAGGGGGTGCATGTGGATCCAACTAAGATCCAAGTCATTCGGGATTGACCATCTCCAACCACTCTGACAGAGCTTCGTAGCTTTTTAGGCCTTGCCAACTTCTACCGCAGGTTCATGTTGTGATTTTCTCATATCACTTGGCCCTTGAGTCAAGTCACCAAGGGAGGAGCGAAAGAAAAATTCTTTTGGTCCAAATCTCAATTGAAGGCATTCACAGAGTTGAAATATCACCTCTTCTCGGCACCAGTTCTTGCATTACTAGACTTGCAACAACCATTTGAGGTCGAGACAGATGCCTCTGACTATGCTATTGGGGTAGTTCTTACTCAACACGGGCATCCAGTGGCATATCAAAGTGAGACACTTTCAGACACAGTCTGGAAGTATCCCACTTATGAAAAAGAGATGTATTCCATTGTGCAGGCCTACCAATAATGGAAGCATTACATTTTGGAGAAGGAAACGGTCATCCACATAGACCACCGACCCCTGCAGTTCATACAGACCAAAGAGAAATTGCAGAATGATTTCCATAAGAAGTGGTCCACATACTTGCAACAGTTCCATTTGAATATCAAGTATAAGAAGGGCATCACCAATAATGTTGTAGATTGCCTCAGTCAACCACCGATCATGGCATTAACCATCGTGCTCAACTCTTGTGGGCACGAGACTTCTGATTGGCCACTTCTCTACAAAAGTGACCCGGAATTCAGCCACACATACCAGAAACTCTTGGAGGGTCAACATGTTCTAGATTTTCACCTCCAGGATGCCCTATTATACCACCTGGGTCACCTTTGTGTCCCTTCAATCAGGCGTGCCAAGATGATTTGGGAAGCACACTACATTTGGGCTGCTGGGAATTTCAAGGTCGAAAAAATGTGGCAGTACTACAGAAGTATTTCTATTGGCTGAATATTCGACAGGATGTTGGGAAGCACATCATATCATGCACTGCCTATGCCATTTCCAAACCAACCATCAAGAAGCAAGGCCTTTATACCCTGCTGCCTACCCCTAGTCAACCTTGGGAATCCATCTCCATGGATTACATGTCAGGCCTTCCTTCCACCAATCATGGAAATGATTGTGTTTTTGTGGTCGTCGGTAGGTTCTCGAAGATGGCCATTATGGCAGCCTGCAAGAAGAATATCACAGTAGAAGCCACTGCTAAACTCTTCTTTGAATGAGTGTGGGTACACTTTGTGATCCCATAGTCTATGATCTCAAATCGAGATAGCAGGTTACTATGTACATTTTGGTCCAATCTCTGGTCGATGCTAGACACCAAACTCACTAAGTCCACAACCTTCCATCCTCAAACTGATGGTCAAACAGAGGTTGTCAACAAGATGATCATACACATTCTGTGCATGTACAACTCAAAGCATCCATGCATATGGGACGAGAGCCTCCCCTATTTTCAGCACAGCTACAACCGGGCTCTCCATAGCTCGACTAGCCACAGCCCTTTTCAGATGGGCTTGGAATTCTAGCCACTATGTCCCATTGATGTGGCCATGCCATTTGCAGCTATTCACACAGATTCGGCTCATGTCCAGTTCGAAACAAATAAGGAAAACAACTTCATTGAGCACATCCAACATATTCGCCAATAGGTCCATGACATTCTGGAGAAATCAAATGCCAAGTACAAGTAGCGACATGATCAACATCGGGTGCCACACAAGTTTCAGGTGGGCGACAAAGTTTGGTTGCATTTGCAAAAGGAACGCCTTACTAGAGCCTATCAGAAACTCAGACCACTCTGATATGGTCCTTACACCATTACTAAGGCTATGGGAGACAATGAATTTGAGCTTAGCATTCCCCCATTCCTTGGTCTGCACCCAGTGTTCAATGTGGACCGCCTTCGGCCATACTTTCCACCATTACTAGACACATCTAACATTGCAGAATAGCTCACACCCATAGAGTTAAATCCAGATTGCATGGAACAAGCTGCAACTGATCAGATCATGGACTCATAGATCAACCTCACTCGCCAGTAGAATATCCAACTGTATCAAGTTGTCAAAGCAGGCCAGCTCCTTCACTAGGGCAAGTGGCTCACCAGGGACCAAGTTCAGCAGAAGTTCCCTCATCTCATGGAGGAACTCAATGAAATGGGGACCATTGCTTCCTAAGGGCGGAGGAATGATCTAGGTGGATATTGGTGGCCACCCACCAATTTCGTTTGGAACCCCACCATTGCTTCTTCCAGTTTTTCAGTTTCCTTAATTATAGCATAATTTACTATTTTTAACAGTTTTTCGGGTCCTAAACTTCCGGAGCCATTTCGAGGCCCTAAACGAGATTTTTTGGGAAATCTACTGCTAGTGATTTTCTATTTAAAATCGTAATTTTTGTCGTAGTCCTCGGAGAGATCTTTCCAATGGGCTATCTTGCGCATCAAACGGAGATAATATGACCAAGTCGCAACCCCGGGAAGTTGGCTATCCAACTCACCCCAACGGGGCCCATAAACTCTTGGTGTTACATCTCCTCGGGTTAGGGTTTTAGTTGTTTATGGTTTTATCTTATTGTTCAATAATAAAAAGGCCCTTGAGCCTCATTGTAAGACAGTTCAGAGGCATGTAGCCGCCACATCTCTTCTCAGAGATAAGCTACTATCGCCCTAGCTGGTTTATTTCCATTCCTGTTTGTAAGCATATTTCAGTATTTTACATTAATGAAATGAAGTATTATTTCTGCTGCATCTCTGTGTTTATGGTTACCTCTGTAATTTGTTATGTTCCTATTTAAATCTAGATCAGTGGTATCAGAGCGGTCTGCTTTTCTTCTATGTTTTTCTTTGCATGTCTGCAACGAGGTTGGGATATAAGGAGTTAGGGCTTGAACTGGTTGAACCTTTGCAAGACCAACCTTGCAAATCCTGACGGCATCCCATGGCTGATGAAAAGAAAGACAAGGGGGTAGGAGATCCTATCAAAATCTTGCTCGAAGAAGCTCTCGAGCAACAAAGGAAAGCAATGATGGACAACATTGCCCAGATCCTTCAGCGGCTACCCAGGGGTGACGCATTGGCTTCCAACAGCAACTTTGGAAATGCCACACTATTTAAGGTACAAGTTAATTTTGAAATCCCCATATTCGATGGTTAGATAGATGCAAATGTCGTCGATAAATGGTTAAATATGCTAGAGGGTTATTTTTCTGTTCATGATTTTTCCAGTCGGGAAAAGATTATTTTCACTCTTCTCAAAGCAGCCCCCCATGTCAAGGATTGGTGGGAAACCTACCACGAGCAGAAGGATGAAAGTACAGGCTCACTATTTTCAGTCGCACCCACTTGGAATTCATTCTGGGATGGCATCAAGGAGCAGTACTACCTTGTTGGAAGCTATGAGGATCAATACATAAAGTGGAGCACGCTGCGGCAGGGAAGGGACCAAGACGTGCCAGAGTTTACCAATATTTTCCATACCCTTCACACAAAGTTGGGTATTAAGGATACAAAGCAACATTTGGTACTCAAATACTGTGGCTGCCTGCACAAGTACATCTAGGAAGAAATAGAATTCTTGAACATCTCCTCGCTCGGCATAGCATATTGGTATGCTGTCAAGGTTGAGCAAAAGTTTAAACAGAAGAAGCGAGACTTTGGATTTGCTAATCAAAAACAAGGGAAAGGTGCCCCCAAACTACAGAAAAAAGGACAAAGCCAAGGCGGGGCAGCCCAAGACAACCTGCCAAAGTTGCAAGTAAATAACAACACCGCGAAGCCGAAAAAGGACACGGGAAAGTGGTGTGAGTTCCATAAGAGCTCCACTCACAACACAAGTGAGTGCTGGGCCAAGCAGTCACTGGTGGTCGAGCTAAAGGTTTCAGAATCAGATGCATGTTCTGACTCTAATTCAGAACCCAATAAGGAGAATGACAAAGGAAAGTAGATTATCGATGCATATCCCAACGCCACCATTGCCACCACGAAGATCCAGAAGGAGGAACCTGAAGATCCATAGGAGGAAGAGTGTCTCTTCCACTCCCAGATGTGGGTAAAGGGCTCCCTGCTACAGTTCATTGTTGACAGCGGGAGCCAAAAGAACCTCATTTTGGCAGAGGTCATGAAGCAGCTGGGCTTACCGACCACAACACATCCACAAACATACACCATCAGGTGGCTTCACCAAGGACGGGATCTTCGCATGAGCCAACAATGTTTCTTTCCATACAACATCAAGCCCTTCACAGATGAGGTATTGTGTGACATTGCTCCCCTTGAAGTTTGTGATGTATTATTAGGAAAACCATACTTGTGGAAGTGACATGCTGTGTATGAATCAAGGCCCCGTGGTGTTATTGTTACTTTGGGAAATAAGTTCTAGAGGATACCAAAGGTAGCACCGCATACTGCCATCTCTTTGGTTACTGCAAAATTATGTAGTAAGCTCATTTCCAAAACCAGGAAATTTGTTTTCCTGATGATATGCCCTCAAGGAAAGAAGAATATGGTGGCCACGATGTCCAGATAGGACCCCTTCGCATGACAACTACAGATGGACAAGATCGTGGAGGAGTACGAGGACATCTTCACCTCCCTCGCAGGGGTTCCTCTGTACTTTCATGTCAAGCACTCCATTGATCTGACCCCAGGTGTGTTGCTACCCAATGGACCAATCTATCAACGCTCCATTCTGGAGAATGATGAAATAAAGAGGAAGATTCAGGAGCTTCTGCAAAAAGGTCACATCCATCAGAGTTCATCACCCTATGGGAGCCCGATCGTGTTGGTACAGAAGAAGGATGGGACACGAAGACTCTGTATTGACTATTGGGTGCTGAACAAGATCACTGTTCATAATAGGTACCCAATCCCATGGATTGATGACCTCCTAGACCAACTGAAGGGGGAAAAAATATTTCAGCAAGATCGATTTGAAGTCAGGATATCACCAGGTACTAATTGAACCCTCCAATGTGTGGAAGACTGCCTTCAAAGCCAAGAAGGGCCTTTTCGAATGGTTGGTTATGCCTTTCGGATTGACGAATGCTCCTGCAACCTTCATGAGGCTAATGGATGACATCTTGCAGCCATTTACCAACTCATTTGTAGTGGTATACTTGGATGACATCCTGATCTTCAGCCAGAGTTGGGAAGAGCACCTCCACCACATCCGACAGGTTCTCCAAACACTGTGGCAACACAAGTTATGTGCCAATTTGGAGAAATGCACTTTTGGCATGACCTAGGTTCAGTATCTAGGATACATTATTGATGAACAGGGGGTGCATGTGGATCTAGCTAAGATCCAAGTCATTCGGGATTTTCCATCTCCAACCACTCTGACAGAGCTTCACAGCTTTCTAGGTCTTGCCAACTTCTACTGCAGGTTCGTGTTGGGATTTTATCATATCACTTGGCCCTTGAGTCAAGTCACCAAGGGAGGAGTGAAAGCAAAATTATTTTGGTCCAAATCTCAATAGAAGGAATTCACAGAGTTGAAAGACCGCCTCTGCTCGGCACCATTTCTTGCATTACAAGACTTGCAACAACCATTTGAAGTCGAGACAGATGCCTCTGACTATGCTATTGGGGCAATGCTTACTCAACATGGGCATCCAGTGGCATATCATAGTGAGACACTTTCAAACACAGTCCGGAAGTATCCCACTTATGACAAAGAGATGTATTCCATTGTGCAAGCCTGCTGACAATGGAAGCATTACATTTTGGGGAAGGAAACGGTCATCCACACAGACCACCGACCCCTGCAGTTCATACAGACCCAAGGGAAATTGCAGAATGATCGCCATAAGAAGTGGTCCACATACCTGCAATAGTTCCATTTGAATATCAAGTATAAGAAGGGTAGCACCAATAATGTTGCAGATTGCCTTAGTCGACCACCGATCATGGTGTTAACCATCGTGCTCAACTCTTGTGGGCACGATTGGCCACTTCTCTACAAAAGCGACCCGGAATTCAGCCACACAGACCAGACACTCTTGGAGGGTCAGCATGTTCCAGAATTCACCTCCAGGATGCCCTGTTATACCACCTGGGTCACCTCTGTGTTCCTTCAAGCGAGCGTGCCAAGATGATTTTGGAAGCACACTATAGTCGGGCTGCTGGGCATTTCGGGGTCGAAAAACGGTGGCAGTACTGCAGAAGTATTTCTATTGGCTGAATCTTCGACAGGATGTCGGGAAGTACATCAGATCATGCACTGCCTACGCCATTTCCAAACAGACCATTAAGAAGTAAGGCCTTTATATCTCGCTGCCTACCCCTAGTCGCCCTTGGGAATCCATCTCCATGGATTACATGTCGGGCCTTCCTTCCACTAATCATGGAAATGACTGTGTTTTTGTGGTTGTCGACAGGTTATCGAAGATGACCATTATGGCGGCCTGTAAGAAGAATATCATAGAAAAAGCCACTGCTAAACTCTTCTTTGAACAAGTGTGGGTACACTTTGGGATCCCACAGTCTATCATATTAGATCGGGATAGCAGGTTCCTATGTACATTTTGGTCCAATCTCTGGTCGATGCTAGACACCAAACTCACTAAGTCCACAACCTTCCATCCTCAAACTGATGGCCAGACAGAGGTTGTCAACAAGATGATCATACACATTCTGCGCATGTACAACTCAAAGCATCCATGCATGTGGGACAAGAGCCTCCCCTATGTTCAGCATAGCTACAACCGGGCTCTCCATAGCTCGACTAGCCACAACCCTTTTCAGGTGGGCTTGGAATTCTAGCCACTATGTCCCATTGATGTGGTCATGCCATTTGCGGCTATTCACACAGATTCGGCTCATGTCCAGTCCGAAACAGATAAGGAAAAC
Organism: Pinus tabuliformis; assembly: GCA_031772625.1. Lineage (NCBI taxonomy): Eukaryota > Viridiplantae > Streptophyta > Pinopsida > Pinales > Pinaceae > Pinus > Pinus tabuliformis. The sequence continues at coordinate 1,478,945,020 of CM062819.1, read as the reverse complement.
AACTTCATTGAGCACATCCAACATATTCGCCAGCAGGTCCATGACATTCTGGAGAAATCAAATGCCAAGTACAAGTAGCGACATGATCAACATCGGGTGCCACACAAGTTTCAGGTGGGCAACAAAGTTTGGTTGCATTTGCAAAAGGAACGCCTTACTAGAGCCTATCGGAAACTCAGACCACTTCGATATGGTCCTTACACCATTACTAAGGCTATGGGAGACAATGCATTTGAGCTTAGCATTCCCCCATTCCTTGGCCTGCACCCAGTGTTCAATGTGGACCGCCTTCGGCCATACTTTCCACCATTACTAGACACATCCGACATTGCAGAACATCTCACACCCACAGAGTTAAATCCATATTGCATTGAACAAGCTGCAATTGATCGGGTCATGGACTCATAGATCAAGCACACTCGCTAGCAGAATATCCAACTGTATCGAGTTGTCAAAACAGGCTAGCTCCTTCACCAGGGCAAGTGGCTCACCAGGGACCAAGTTCAACAAAAGTTCCCTCATCTCATGGAGGAACTCAACGCAATGGGGACCATTGCTTCCTAAGGGGGGAGGAATGATCCAGGTGGATATTGGTGGCTGCCCACCAATTCCACTTGGGACCCCACCATTGCTTCTTCCAGTTTTTCAGTTTCCTTAATTATAGCACAGTTTACTATTTTTAGTAGTTTTTCAGGTCCTAAACTTCCGGAGCCATTTTGAGGCCCTAAACGACGTTTTTTGGGAAATCTACTGCCAACTATTTTCTATCTAAAATCATCTTTTTTGTCATAGTCCTTGGAGAGATCTTTCCAATGAGCTATCATGTGCATCAAACGGAGATAATATGACCAAGTTGCGACCTCGGGAGTTGGCTATCCAACTCACCCCAACGGGGCCCATAAACTCTTAGTGTTACATCTCCTTGGGTTAGGGTTTTCGTTGTTTAGGGTTTTCTCTTATTGTTCAATAATAAAAAGGCCCTTGAGCCTCATTGTAAGATAGTTCAGAGGCATGTAGCCGCCACATCTCTTCTCATAGATAAGCTACCATCGCCCTAGCTGGTTTATTTCCATTCCTGTTTGTAAGCATATTTCAGTATTTTACATTAATGAAATGAAGTATTATTTCCGCTGCATCTCTGTGTTTATGGTTACCTCTATAATTTGTTGCGTTCCTATTTAAATCCGTATCAAACATGTTCTTGTAGGTAGCCAAATCATTTCTCAAACAAATCATCAATATCAAAGTTACCAAATCATGATAGCCTCTAGTCCATATGTCAAAATCTATTATTTATTTCCTCTAAGATCAACATCCCTTTGCAAGGTATATCTTGAAATTGCACTAGAGTTCTTCTTCATGCTCTTTGGATTTCAATCATTATTTAATGTGTTCTTGAAATAATCATCAAGCTTTAGTATCATGTCCATCAGGGTCTTTACCACTCCCTCTTAGGTTTTCATTACTATCTTGCTTACATTCTTCAAGAAACCATATTGGTTGTTTATCAATACCATACTCATCTATCATGTGTCTATGTATTGAGTAACCATATGGAAGGGTCTAGTCATTTTCCAAACTAATGAAGACATACCACGCTCATGCCTCCAAGTACATTTCTACATCGAGCTCTTCCTACAATTTATTTATTATATATCTATATATATATATATATATATATATATATATATATATATATATATATATATATATATATATATATATATATATATATATATATATATATATATATATTTATTTTTATTTTTATTTTTATTTATTTATTTTCATATTTTATTTTTTATTTATTTTTTGATGAAGACAACAATCTACCTTTTAATGAAGAACTTCTTTTCTAAAGATATACATACCTCTTTCCTTCATACTACCATCTAGTTGACTTCCTTTTGAATGAACCACTTTTTTTTTTTTTTGAAGATGATTTCTAAAATGATATTCCTTCTCTAAGATGAGAAAATTCTCCAAGTATTCCTTCATGTTGCTTCTTGACCATCTTCACACTTTCAATATTTTAGCCTACTTTTGATATTGCTTCCACAATCTTCTATTAGAATATACTCTTGCCATGTCATAGTGATTCTTCCGTATACCAAAGATCCTTCTTATAACGATTACTTGTCAAGGATCCTTATTATTGTTGGTAGGCCAAAATACCCCATTTTTATCCCCTTCCTATCTCAAAACCACAACCATTAACCTCTATTTTTCTACATAAACCTCCTCATTCCTGCACTAGTCCAAGAATACTATTTATTCCTACATAAACCTCATATTTCATGTTTAAGGTTTATTAAGTTCTTAACTAATCATTTTAAGTATATTTTGTGCCTTTAAATATTTCTTGTAACTTATATTTACTTTCCTAAAGTATTTGATAAAGCTAAAGTATTAATCGTTATGCTAGCTTGATCTAGTACAGGAAGATTCCTGCACTGCCAGCAACTATCCATTCCATGATCTCTGTAACAGTCGATCACTCCACACAGGCATCTTGGTCCATGTCATCCAGTTCAGTTGTGGTTATCTAGAGTTGAAATTAAAGTGGAGGACAATCAGGGATATGGCCGAAGATCAGTCTACGGCCACGAATAGTTCACACTTTATTATAGCCATCAACTTAAGTTGTAATTTTGTTTGTTATTTTTGTTTCAGTCGAAAGGAACGACAATAATTTTTAGTTATGGCCACAGGCCGAAGGGTTGTATAAAATGTAGATTTAAGATAGAACTAGCTAGCAAGCGATAGCAATAGCAGATCATTGTAATTTTTGGTTTATTTGTAATTTCATTGTCACCCTTGTTCTGGGCTGGCCTTGAACTCTCATGTAAATTTTCTGATCAAAATTAATACAAGGAGTTTCACCATGGATTTTTCATTCTGCGCATAATTATTCATTGATGTATCAATAACGTGTTGAAGGTTTTCGTTTCCTAAAATGAGAAACGAGGTGGTTGGCTAGGGCTCAGCCAACCTATCTCATTTACCCTCTTGCTTGTTATCTTAAAAGGTGTGTTAACTTTATTCATTTATAGTAGTGTGATTTGAAGCTTGAATTTTGTGCTTGCCTATGAATTTTGATTTATTACATTAAATAGCCAAGTGTGAACGGATCCGTTGTGTGGAAGTTAAATTAAATCATTTCATATAATTTATTTGTTGGTTTTCTTTCGCTTGGATCATGCAGATGAGATTCTTCCTGCACTAATGCATGCAAGATCTTGCACTCTAGTTCGCTAGTTCATTTACAACAAATGTTTCATTATTTTCCTTTTACATGATTTAATCTATTTTTGCAAAGTAAGTGTTTGTCTCTAATATTGAAAGTTGAATTCTTAAAGATTAAAGATAACTTCAGGAAATAGAAGAGAATGTTGTTTCATATCTCGATTTGTATTTGCACTTCACAATTTAAGGAAAAAGACTAGAAGTAATCTAGAATATTACAATGAACTGTTTTGAGTTATATTTGTTTACATGCAAAACTCTTTTGACTAAAGAAAGTTTGCTTTACTTTGGAAGATTGTTTTTATCTTAAGAGTTTCTTTCTATTTGTAAGGTTCTGTCGATTAAAGAATTATTTTTGTGTGAAAGATTATTTCAGATTCTACTAGCACTTGCAATTCCTTTCATAGTTAACATGCTCTTTTATCTTCCCAAAAGAAACTTGGAATAATTGGGTTAGGAAAATCTGTTTTGGTACAAGGACTGGTGTCTTGATACAGGAATAGAAGTGCTCCAAGTCTCGAGGATTAGAGCCCCTACAGAAAATATAAGTCTTCAATATAAGTACAAGTTATACTTCTCACATAAGTTCTGTACCTGTACTAGTGCAAGCAGATTGCAAGAGTACAGGAACAACTGCTTAGTGTGGGAAGGAAAATCATTGAGAAGGTAGATCTTTTCAAGGGCCCACTTGTTAAATTGCAAACACCTATGCTGAGGATAGACATAGAGTTTCACTTCAACGATGAAGATAGTTTACAGCAGTGTGAAAGTTCCTTTATTTGGTTTCTTCGCAATTGCATTCTTTTACATTACAACACTAGAATTACTTTGGTGTTAATTTCCTTTGATATTTTTTTATGTTTAATTCTACAAAGTTTCAATTGAGAAGTAAGAATAGGAATATGAAAAGTTCATACCACTTCTGGCATTACCTCTGCTTCGCCTCTAAGTTTACGAAACCCCCAGGTTGACAATTAAGTGTTGAAGGAGCTTGCTTAAGTGCAATTCCTGCACCCAACATTTTGGCGTCGTTGCCAGGGAGGCAATTTGAATTGGTAAGAATTTTCTATTTTGTGCGATAAGGGTAAGTCTGCTATTATTTTTTTCCTGCAGTGTGCTTCTATTTGCTTGAAGGAATTTATAGGTGTCCAGTTATTTTTGAGTTGCAGCATTTTTATTAGAATTTTGTTTTGTCATTTTTTGAAATGAATGCCTAAAAGAGGTAGGGGTCCGAAGCCCACTAGGGGCCAAAGAAATATTGATAAATATGAAACCAAATCTCATATTGGGCCTTCTTTTGTAGCCAAAAATTCCAAACAAACCCAGACTCATCATGCAGGAATAGTCTACTTGGGCTCTGGTAGCAGTGGTCCAGGTGTGACACAACCCATAAACGGGAAGAAGGGGACTATTGGAACCCATAGTTAGCCTTCTTAGCCTGTTGAGAGTGGTTCGTGTGGAAGAATAACCATGGAAGATCAGGAAGACCATGGAGAAGGAACTGGTGAAAATTAGGTAAATGAGGAAAAATCCACTTTTGGATTACTAATTGTGGATCCTGATACAAAAGTACAAATGAAAAATATTTCACCATTAGCTCTTCCTCATTTCTATGGTAAGGTACATGAAGACCCAGACTCTTTCTTATTTGAGTTTGATATTTTGTGTAGAAGTTATGATTATTCATCTGATGCCCAGAAGTTAAAGTTGTTTCCCACAACTCTCAAGGACGCAACACTCCATTGGTTCATGGGACTAGGAGGAAACACTATATCTTCTTGAAAACAAATGAAGGGAGTGTTCTTGTCAAATTATTAGGAATATTTTAAAACTAGAGATATTCAAGATGAAATCTTTACTATTGTGAAAAATGATGATGGACTCTAGAGGACTACTTGGAGAGATTCCTGTACATCCTCCAAAGGTAAAAGCACAAATTTGATCTAAGTACCTTAGAACCTTGTTCTTACGGGGGCTTATTGATGATGCTAGGAATAATCTAAATCTGTTAGGACAAGGGGATATTGCTCAGAAATATTTTGATCAAATCTGTGACTTGTGTAGGAAATTCTCGAGGAACCAATATAGATCTGGTAAAGGAATTCAAAATAGAAATAAGAAAACCAAATCTACTGATGCTATGATTATTGGATTAGAAAACAAAATGGACAATATGAAAATTGAAATAATGAATATTGTTAGTAAACAAATAGACTCTTTGAAGTTTCAATAAAAACTTATAGAGGAACAAGAGTCATTGTCTATTTTCTGTCCAAAATGTAGAAGAAATCATATTTTAAGAGAATGTCCTCTCGATATTAAAGAAACTAATAAATGTGCAATTTGTACAAAGAACCATGCCATGGAAAAATGTCCCTCCATACCTGGGCTGAAAGTTGTACTTGAAGGAGGACAACCTGAAGCCAAATCATTGCATGCTATGGGAGCACGAAGAAACTGGCCTCAAGTAAGTGTAGGTATGGCTCCTGAACCTCCACCGAATTTTTTTGGTTATAATGAAAATTCATATTCCTATCCTAACACTATTCACTCTCAACATTGGCATCATGGGAACCAATATCATTATGGACAACCCTCCCAATCTTGGTAACAAGGATGGAGAGGGCCATACCATTCACACCATTCCTATCCTGCACCTATGTAGTCATATCCTACTACATATGCACCTTACCCAATGCCACAACCATTATTACCTTAGCTGAGTTAGCCAATGCCACCATTGGCTTTACCTCCACCATTTTGACCTCCTGAGCTGCCTGCCCAACTGTTAATTTATGGTATGTTCTATGCTTATAGCAGTTTACTTGTCTTTCTTATTATTATCCACAGATTAGCAATCACATGTACATAAAGTAAAGTGAAGATAGAAAATTAAATGATCGACAAAAAACAAGCCAAGATAAGTGACACAAGATGTGGTGGCTAGCCAGGGACAAACCCCAATATGGGGAAACCCTTTGATCAAATCTTCTTTTATCTTCAATAATTTAGCAGAGAAAAATAGTACAAAAATATGATTTATATCAACAGTAGCAAACCCTAGATTAGCAGCATCAGTGTTAGCAGCTTCATCATCAAAACTAGGGCAGTTGATATCTGTCAAACAGACCATCGAATCGGCTTGATTCCACCACCAAAAAATGCAGCCTTCAGACAAGGCCTAGACAAACCTACAACGCAGTTCTAAGGAGGGGATATTCTGGTCAACGCTGGTCAAACTTTGGTTCTGCAGTTGCAGCACTAATTTCTGTGTCCTTCCCTCCACCTGTGAGAGAGAGAGTCACCTACTACGCAGGAGAGAAGAGACTCTTTACTGCGCTGGAGAGAGAGAGAGATGTGATGAGTTGAGTGATTCCAAATGAGGAAAAATCCTCATGTATTTATACATATCTGATGATATTCGAATAGATGCGACTATTGGGCTTCTGAGCCTACATGAGATGTTGGTAGGCTTGATAATTATTCCATAATCAAAATAAATTCATATCACCATGAATACTTATCGAAATTGGATGATCTTTAGATCAATCCTACACCTCTCAATGAGAGGAGTCTAATAAAAATATTATCAGCCATGAATAAGATGACGCACATGGAGTTGGCCCTAGTTTCCAATTTTAACACTCCATCTCAACTAGGGAGAACTTCATCTGCAATTTGTCTGTCGGTTGCTACTATTCATCCATAAAATGCATTGCCCTATACAGCCTAACCCTTGCCTTGCTCTGCTCTATTCTTCCTATTCTGCTTTGTCTTGTTCTGCCCTATACTGATCTGTATTTCTCTGCTCTGTTCTGCTCTGCTATGCTTTGTTCTATTCTGATCTGCTTTTGTTCGAATTATGAAGAAGAATACATGATTGAGGATGCATCATACTGACTCAAAGTCAGTCTCAGAGTATGTACCACTGGTCCCAGAGTAGTCTCAACCAACCTGAAGTTAGCGTCATAGTGAGTACAACTCCTACCACTGGTGCTAGACTAGTATCATCCTCCACTGACTCAAAGTTAGTCTCAGAGTGCGTACTACTGGTCCCAGACCAGTCTCAACTGACCCGAAGTCAGTGTCATAGTAGGTACCACTCCTACCACTAGTCCCAGACCAGTATCATTGATCCTAGATCAATGAAGGTCATCCTAGCGTAGGGAGTATGGTAGATACAACGATGTGTCCATCGGTACTACTATGGTCCCTAACTTCATTTCCCTGCTCATTGATCAGATGAGAGGTACTTCCCATGAGTCCCTGACTGCATGGGTAGGATGCCTTGATAGGAGAACTTAATCAATCCCGTCCTCATAGGAGAACTAATCATCCTACTACAATTGTCATGGAGAACACATCATCCAGACCTCACAGGAGAACTAATCATCCTGCTACATAGTCACCATAGGGTGATATAGGGAAAGTTTTGATTCTTTTACCCTGTGGTCAAATGTCGCTCCAAGAAGTACCCCGCGCCGCCCCAGAGCTCCCAGAGCTCAATACATCATACAAGACCCTCATCAGAGGGTTTTTGAACGACACCAAGTCGTTCTCAGAAAGTCAAGAATTTGACCTTTCCTAGGGGCTTTGTCAGAATGTCGGTGACCTGTTCATCTGTACCGATATGTTGGAGCCTGATAGCTCCCCACTGCACCATATCTCGAATAAAGTGGTACTTGATATCGATATGCTTGGAGTGATCATGAAATATGGGATTCTCTGACAAACAAATCCCACTTTGGTTGTCACATAGGATCACGGTGGTATCCAGTGTAAATCCAAACAGCTCACTGAAGAGCTTCTGCAACCATACTGCCTCACAGGAGGCCATGCTAGCATCAATATACTCTGCCTCTGCGGTGCTCAAAGCCACCAACTTCTGCTTCCTGCCCATCCAGGATATCGAAGCAGATCCCAAGGAGAAATAGCACCCAGAAGTGCTCTTACGATCCACCACACTACCTACCCAATCAACATCTATGTATCCAAGTAGTCTCACATCTCTAGCAGTGTATCTTAGCCCATATGTAATTGTGCCACGAAGATATCTTAACAGATTCTTGGCACCAATCCAATGTATGTGGTGAGGTTCAACCATATGTTGACTTAATGTGTTGACTGCAAAGCATATATCTAGACGGGAGTTCACTAAGAACATTAATGCTCCGACGAGTTGACGATACTCTGTGGCATTTCGTAAAATAGGTCTAGCAGCACTACCGCTTAACTTCTTAAATTCAAGCTCCATCAGGGTAGTAATAGGCTTGTAGTCCACCATACCAAATCTTTCCAATATCTTCACCACATATTTTCCTTGAGATAGGAAAATTTCCCTTGGCCTCTGCCAGACTTCAAGTCCTAGGAAATAGTGCATTAGTCCTAGGTCCTTCATTTCAGATTCAGAAGCCAACTCCCTCTTACATTTGTGAATGAGAGGGTCTGCACCTATTAGGAATAAGTCATCCACATACGACACCAGTATGAGAGGTTTGTCATCTTCAACCTTAAAGTAGAGGTTAGGGTTGGCTTCACTCCTAGTGAATCCCAGCTTCATCAAGTAGCTATCGATCCTCTCATACCATGCTCGGGGTGGTTGCTTCAGCCCATAAAGAGCCTTCTTCAACTTGCATACATGAGATTTTCGATCACAAATCTCAAATCCTTTGGGTTGCTCCACGTAGACCTATTCTTTGGTCGAACCATGCAAGATCGTGGTCTTGACATCCATCTAATGTAGGTTCCATCCTTGTGAAGCCGCAAGGGCTATGATCGAGTGGATGGTGGTATATCTAGAAATAGGTGCAAATATCTCATCATAGTCTATACCTTCCTTCTGGGAGAAGCCATGAGCGACAAAACGAACCTTATATTTTTTCATACTTCCATCTGCTGCATGCTTTATCTTGTAAAGCCATTTAGAAGTGACAATTGTCTTGTCCTGGGGTCTGGGAACTACTTCCCAAACATCATTCTTCATAATAGACTCATATTCTTCGGTCATAGCATCCTTCCATACTTGATGCTTGACGAAATTTGAGAATGATGAAGGCTTATTTTGTATGATCATGCTCATGATGGTTAGGTATCCCTGACGCCTATTGGGTTTCTTACTTTCATGGAAGGTTCCTCGGGGTGCAGTGTGTCCTTCAACATCATCAAGTAGCCCCCTAAGCCAAGAGGGCCTCTTCCTAGAAGAGGAAGGCTCAGGTGGATCAATAGGATCCATGGGTTCTTCCACATCAGTCATTGATTCATCATCCTTTTCTTTCGGTTCCCTGGTGTCGACTTCTTGAGAGCTCCTCAAAGTTGGAAGATTGTCCACCTTGCTGAGAGCCATATCTTCGTCAAAGGTCACATCATGACTAATCACAACTTCCCTTTCACCAGCTACATAGATTCTATAGCCCTTATTATTTTCACCATAGCGCACGAAGATTCCTTTCTTACTAGATGCACACAATGTATTCCTTTCCTCTTTCAGCACATGAAAATATACAGGGCTTCCAAAAATTCTAAAATGAGATACGTCAGGTTTCTTACCGGTGAACATTTCTTCAGGAGTCTTGGAACCCAATGCTTGATGAGGGCATCGATTTTGTACATATAAGGTGGTTTTTGTAGCTTCGGCCCATAGAAACATCGAAAGTCTTTGATCATGGAGCATGGCACAGACAACTTCCACAATCGTACGGTTCTTCCTTTCCACCACACCATTCTATTCAGGAATATAAGGTGTAGTAGTCTCCCTCTCGATGCCAGCCTCTTTACAAAAGTCATGAAACTCGTTAGATTCATATTCAGTCCCATTATCAGTCCTTAAGATCTTGATCTTCTTTTCAGTTTGATTCTCGATCAAGGCTTTGAAGTGTCGAAACTAAGAGAACACTTCATCATTCTTCTTCAGGAAGTATATCCAAGTCTTTCGAGAATAGTCATCTGTAAAAGTAAGGTAATATAAATATCCTCCCAAGGAGTTCACAGGCATCATTCTAGATATGTTTGAGTGAACCAGTTGTAATATGTCAGAGGTCTTGCTTTGTCTTGAAGGGAATGGTCCCCTTTTGAGCTTTCCTTCAGCACATCCCGGACATACACCTTCTTTCTCTACTTGGAATTCGGGCATCCCTGTTACCATTTGTCTTACATTGGGTAGATATTTATAATGAAGGTGGGCAAACCTCCGATGCCAAAGTTTGGACTGAAGAGATGTGTCACAAGACATGACACCTAGCAGACTTCCACCGACCTGATATAATGAATCAACTCGAAACCCAAGAGTGAAGGCATCTTTAACATTGTTTTTCCATATACGTACCTTGCCATCGTTGAAGTTCACCTTGTAGCCTTTGTCTTCCATTTCCGAGATGGACACCAGGTTCTTTTTGAGGTCAAGTACATATAATACATCCTGTAAGTGGATCGTATTACCTTGATTCAATTTAAGAGAGACATTGCCTACACCTTTCACGGGATATTTCATATTATCTCCAAGGACAATTTCCAGGTTAGTTTCCTTCTCTATTAGATTATGGAGAACTTCTTTGTAACTAGTGAAGTGCCTTGATGCACCACTATCAATGAGCCAAATTCCCATTGAGTTTGAAGGAGTAGAGGTAGATAGAGCAGCTGGTAAATAATATTCATCCTGCTTATTTTCAACAATGTTAGATTCATACCTGGAATTTCTAGCCTTCTTGAATGGTTGTCCTCTTCCTTGATTACCAGCACTCCTTTTGCCTTTGCTATTAGATTTCCCATTCCTTTGATTTCCATGAGAGGAATTTTGATCATCGTCCCAGTGTGAGATCTTTCTATCAGGGCACTCCTTCGCATAGTGTCCTGGTTTATCGCAAATGTAACATCGTCCTTTTCTTCCACCCTTAGGTCCAACCTTTCTTTTTTATTTAGTCCCGGAATTATTTCTTTTCTTAGCATGAGAAGAAAAGGCAGTAGGAGGACCTTTAGGCATGGGCATTTCTTGCTCTTCAACCCTTGTTTCTTCTTGAATGCATCTAGCCATTAATTCCTCGAAACCAGGAATTACATTATTATTCAAAAGAGTAGTCCTAAACACGTACCATTCGGATGGTAATCCTCTAAGAGTTGTGAGTGCCATTTCCCTATCAGTAATAGTCTCCCCAATAGATAGGAGATCGTTCCTGATCTCGGTGATTCTTAAGAAGTATGCTTGCATACTCTCATCTTTGCCCTTCTTAATTTCCTTCAGCTTATTTCTAAGAAAAAAAACTTGATTTGCATCATTAACTTTAAATAAACTTACCAATATATCGTAGATTTCCTTGGAGGTGTTCAGGTCAGAGATGTAGGCCACCAAGCGCTTGTTGATAGAGTATCAGATGATCTTCTTTGTTTTGACTTCACTGGTTTTCCATTTGTTCTTGGTAGCAGCGGTTGCATTTGATGGAGGCTCAACAATTTGCCTCTCACATGGTCCAACACTCCTTGATCTTCTAAGGTTAGATCGGTAGACATCTTCCATCCGTGATAGTCAGCTTTCTCACAAAGCTTGTCTTTGGTAGGAAAGAGTGTTGAGGACCCCATAGTTCTTTTATGATAGCCTTGCCAATCTTCTCTTTGGTGATTGCTCTTGCTCTTGCTCGGGCTTTTTCTTCACCTCAACTCCGATACCATGTTAAGTTATGGTATGTTCTATGCTTATAGCAATTTACTTATCTTTCTTATTATTATCCACAGATTAGAAATCACATGTACATAAAGTAAAGTGCAGATCGAACATTAAACGATCGATAGAAAAAAAATCCAAGACAAGTGACACAAGATGTGGCAGCTAGCTAGGGACAAACCCCAATATGGGGAAACCCTTTGACCAAATCTTCTTTTATCTTCAATAATTCAGCAGAGAGAAATAGTACAAAAATATGATTTATATCAGCAGAAGCAAACCCTAGATTAGCAGCATCAACATTAACAGCTTCATCATCAAAACTATGGTAGTCGATATCTCGCAAACCGACCGTCGGATCGGCTTGATTCCACCACCAAAAAATGTGGCCTTTAGAGGAGGTCCAGATGGACCTACAACTTAGTTCTGAGGAGGGGTCTTCTGGTCAATGCTGGTCAAACTTTGGTTCTGCAGTTGCATCACTAATTTTTTCATCCTTCCTTCCACTTATGTGAGAGAGAGTCACCTACTACGTAGGAGAGAAGAGACTCTTTACTGCGCTGGAGAGAGAGAGATGTGATGAGTTGAGTGAGTCCAAATGAGGAAAAGTCCTCCTATATTTATACACATCTGATGATATTTGAATAGATGCAACTGTTGGGCTTCTGAGCCTACATGAGATGTTGGTTGGCTTGATAATTATTCCATAATCAAAATAAATTCATATCTCCATGAATACTTATTGGAATCGGATGATATTTGGATCAATCCTACACCTCTTGATGAGAGGAGTCTAACAAAAATATTATCAACCATGAATAAGATGACCCACATGGAGTTTGGCCCTATTTTCCAATTTTAACACCAAACTTTACCCAACCCCAATAAAAAAGTGGTACAAATAATCCATTCTATGAACACTCTTTCCTCATCCAAATATCAGTCCATGCCAGTTGGAGTCAATGACCTCCAATTGAGATCGGGGAAGATAGTAACCTCTAAAAATCAAAAGTAGCCTATGGTGATTATCAATGAGAAAGGTGAGGAGGAAACTCCTAACCATTCTGAAAAATATGACACCATCTAGCCTATCCCCGTACCTTCTGAGCCTTTTCCATCTTCTTCCAACTAACCTCCCTATCCAGAGAGGTTAGTTGTGGAGAAGAATGACCCCATTCTTGAGTCTAGCCTAGCTTCTGAGCTTAGGAACCTTTTCATAAAGGTACCTTTGCTCCAAGCTATTAAAGAGATCCCAATTTGCACAAAAATCATTAGGGAACTTTGTCTCAAGAATCCAAGAAGGAGAAGATTAGAACCTCAAACTATTCAATTTGTTGGTAGAGCAGTAGAGTTAATGACAGGGTGTATGCACATGGAGAAATATACCGACCCCGGAAACCCTGTTGTCTCTGTTCAGATAGGTGATGTCCTTGTGTCCAAGGTACTTATGGACTTGGGGGCGGCCGTTAATTTTATGACCAAGCAAACCATGGATCGACTTGGATTGGTCCATATTCGTCCTACTCCCACTGTGCTTGAACTAGCAGACAGATCTAAAATCAAGCCGGAAGGGGTGTTGGATGATGTAGTCGTTTCTTTAGACTCTTGGGAATACCCCATAGACTTCATTGTGCTTCAGACAAAGAATCCTATGGGAGCACATCCCTTGATCTTGGGACGACCATGGCTTGCTATAGCCAATGCTTATATCAGATGTCGTTATGGTGATCTATATTTCCCATGGAGATTCTAGGAAGAAGGTCACCTTGTATCGACCCGCTAGATCCATTTAGGAGCTCCGAGACACTTTATGGTTAGACTACAGTAGTGATGATGAGACTTACCTTGTTTCCTTGATGCATCAAAATGTTGAGTTCTCGCAGAAGGGTGAGATTCAAGACTTCTTGAACAATCTAGACACCATGCCTAATTTCGAGTCATTGAGTCAGATTTTTAATCTAGATTTTCAGGAAAGTCATGACTCTATATCTCCCTCGCCACCATCTCTAGAGACACCTCTGTGTACTCTTGAGCCTGATACCACTCTTGTTGAGATTAGTTTAGGTAAATCCTTGCATATCAGTTCAGACTTGGATTCATCCCAGCAAGAGCATCTTGTGAATTTGTTGTATCTTGATGCCTTTGCATGGGGCTATGAAGATATGAAAGGCATCCCTCCTCAAACTTGTACCCACCATATCTATATTCAAGATGGAGCCCGACCTGTCTGACAACCCCAAAGGCATATGAACCCAGCTCTAAGAGATGTTGTAAAGGAAGAATTGCAAAAACTCTTAGATGCTGATTTTATCTATCCCATTTCTGATAGACGGTGGGTCTCTCCATTGGTATTAGTCCCAAAAAAGTATGGGAGATGGCGCATTTGCATTGAATACAGAGAATTGAATAAAGACACTCTCAAAGATTACTTCCCCCTTCCTTTCATTGACCAGGTACTTGATACCCTTATTGGTAAGGAGTACTTTTCTTTTCTAGATGGGTTTAGCGGTTATAACCAGATACAGATTGCACCTGAGGATTAAGAAAAAACCACTTTTACATGTCCATGGGGTACATTTGCTTACCAAGTGCTTCACTTTGGGCTATGTAATGCCCCAGCTACCTTTCAAAGGGCAGTCTTGGCCATTTTTTCTGACCTTGAGTGTGTGGAAATCTACATGGATGACTTTTATGTGTTTGGTGATTCATTTCAGGAAGCCCTAAAAAATCTATGAAAAGTGCTTCTTCGCTTCCAAGAATCTCATCTCACCTTGAGTGAAAAAAAATGCAGATTAATGTGCAAGGCAGGAGTGGTTCTTGGCCATCTTATTTCTGACAAAGGTATCTAGGTTGACCCTGCAAAAATAGAAATTATTTTGAGTCTTCCTATACCCAAAACTCAAAGGGAAGTGAGAGGATTTCTAGGACATGCAGGCTATTATAGAAGATTCATTGAGAGTTTCTCAAGGATAGCTACCCCCCTTTTCTGACTTTTGGCTAAAGATAGTGAGTTTTCTTGGTCCACAACTTGCCAACAGTCCTTTGAGACATTGAAGGAAAAACTATTTTAGGCACAGGTTTTGAGAGGACCAAACTGGTCCCTGCCATTTCATATTTCCTCTGATGCCTTAGATACTGCTATTCATGCAGCTTTAGGACAAGAATAATACAAACAATCTTATGCTATTTATTTCATTAGTAAAAACTTGTCACCTGCTGAACTAAATTATATGGTTACTAAGAAAGAGTTTTTAGCTGTAATTTTTTCCATTAATAAATTCAGACATTATATTACAGGGTGGGAAGGCTTTGTGCATACTAACCATCCCGCAATAAGATATTTGATGAATAAACCATTAAATAGTGGTAGAGTGACTAAGTGGTTATTATTGTTATAGGAATTTAATATTACCATTATTGATAGATAGGGAAAATATAATGTAGTAGCAGCTTATCTTTCAAGATTAAATAATCCCAGTGAAGCAATTCCTGTTGATGATGATTTTCCTGACAAACATATTTTTGTTGTGTCGAAAAAATCCCCATGGTTTGCTGACATAGCTAACTATTTAGTCACTAGAAAATTACCACCTCACTTATCCGCTCATGAAAAACGGAATATCATATGGAAAAGTGTTGCATATTCCTAGATCCAAGGAGACCTCTTTTACGCTAGAGCAGATCTTATTATCCATAGATGTGTAAGAGAGGAATAAGTGTTTGATATTTTAAAATCTGCCCATGATGACCCTTGCAGGGCCACTTCGCTGATAAGTAGACTGCATACAAAGTGTTACGAGCTGGCTATTTTTGGCCCTCCTTGTTTAAGGATGCCAAACAGTATGTCAAGCGATGTGACAATTGTCAGCGAATTGGCCAACCTAATAAAACCAATGAAATGTATTCATGTCCTCAGGTTATGATTGAGCCTTTTTGAAAAATGGGCCATTGATTGTGTAGGACCAATTAACCCAACATCATTAAATAAAAAGCATATTTTGGTTTGTACAGATTTTGCTACAAAATGGGTAGAAGCTAAAGTTATTTCTTTGCTACTGAAAGAGTTGTTGATTTTCTTTTTATTGAAATCTTCACTAGATTTGGTGTGCCTAGAGAAATTGGTTCTAAAAATGGACCGTATTTTATTTCTAATATGGTACGGGGTGTGATGGAGTAGTATAAAATTCGGCACAGGAAATCTACACTGTATCACCTGCAAGCAAATGGTCAGGTGGAGTCCACAAAAAAGGTAATTGAGTCCATCCTCACAAAGACAGTAAATATTCGCAGAAAGGATTGGGTTGACAAATTACTAGAAGCATTGTGGGCACACCAAACCACTTGGAGGAACAACACAAGTCACACACCATATGAGCCGGTGTACGGGAAACAAGTCCTCTTGCCGATAGAATTCCAAATCAAGACTTTCAGTACTGCAAACCAATTGGGGCTAGATCTCTCTGAAGCACAACAACAACATCTTCTACAGTTGAATGAGCTAGAGGAATTTCAAAGGAATGTTATTCAGCAGAACATCTTGTTTCAACAGAAATGCAAGAAGTGGCATGATAAGTATATCTAGAAGAAGCAATTCCAACCAGGTGATTGGGTACTCCTTTACGATTCTAGATTTAAATATTTTAAAGGGAAATTCCATACACGCTGGATGGGACCTTATGAGGTGGTCAAAGTGTTTGAAAATGGAGCGGTAGAAATTAAAACTATTGATGGATGAAATTCTGTGTTCCTGGTAAATGGGCATAGATTGAAGGTGTATTTTCAGCCCCTTACTAAAGGAGATTTTATGTAGCAAGTCCAATAGAAATTTGAAAAGGAGTTTGTAGGTGGTAACACCAACTTGTTGAAGATTTAATTATTTCTTTTCCTCATTAAAAATAAAAAATAATAAAAGAAAAAATAAAAATACAAAAAATGACAAAAAAAATAAAAGGTATAAAAACAATTCCTGTAATTCTGAAAATCAGTTGACTGACATGATTGCAGAAGGATCAGCCTGAAAACTAGCATGCTGGCAGGGAGATTGAAATTTCAATAAAAAGGGAATGTTACTTGATTTTTTAGATATGTTGGATGGCACCAGAAGAAGCAGGATCAAGGAACCCAACCCTTACCCAAGTTTAGGGTAACTAGCATGGAAATTTTTATCCAAGTAAACACTTAATTCCTATTGCAATTACTTTTCCGGCACCAGTGTAGGCAAACCTTGAAGGTAAAATTTTTCCTTTCTTCTATTTTCCCGTTTCGTAATTCCCACTATTTTTCTTTTCTGAATCCCATAATGAATCACCCTCCTTTTTCTTCTAAATTTTTTTATCCCTATCCAATTTCGTAAAATCCCTCTTTTCTCCCTTGAATTTTTTCCCACATCCCATTCTCGTTTATCCCCCTTGGTAGTATTATTCTTGGAATCCCTATTATGACATTCCTTCCCATTCTAAAAATTACCCCTTCCCACTTCTTTGTTCCCTCATGGATCGATTGTAGGATCTGATACAGTCAGATCAGAAGGCATGCTCATGAAGCACCAAAGAATGGTGAATAAAACTTCTCTTGTATGTTCAGGAAATTTTCAAAGTCTAGCCAAAGAACTGAGTTCTATCAGAATTTTTTATTATCCCCTCTTTCTTCGATGCTACAGAAATCCTTGGTGTAGGAACACGCATGATTGGTGCAGGCAAGTTCAGTGCCAGCACGCTGTAGTGCAAGCAGGCTCAGTGCAGGCACACTGCGGTGCAAGTAGGATCAATCCAAGCACGACTAGCAAAGGCACACAAACACAGTGCAGAAAATTGTTTGAACATAGTATAGAAGTAGGAAGTTATTAATAAATTTACATTTTTTTATGGAGATGGATAACTACCACAATGATAGATCATAGCATTTTATTATTTAATTTTTGTTAAAACTTTGTTTTATCATTTACTAACTTAGGGAGAAATCATTTAAAAGTGCAAGATATTTTTGGTTCTGAAGTCTAATATTTTTAATGAGTATAGAAGTACACCTTATGTGAATTATGAGGCAACCAAGGATAGTACAGACCCACCTGAAATCCTACACTGACCTCCATTGAAAATATTCTCCATCACATGCTCGCTCACCTCACCTCATAATCCTACAACCCACGACCGTTACACTACCATCGTAAAAATTTGAGCCTCCTCCAATTATCATTTCCTACCATAGCAGATTGATACGTGTGTGCATCCATCCCGAAGAGGAAATAATAATGATTGAATGTGATAGGATGGGATCGATTAACAAGACGGTGGAATGATTGGATCTCCATCATAAAATTCCCGACAGCTCCCTTGCACTCCGCATTTTGAAATCTTTCCAAAGTTGTGACAAAGAATTGAGGTGAATTCAACATAGAGATGGCACCCGTGAGACATGAACCATCATCTGTGAGGGAGATAGATCAAATGAATGAGTATCAAGGGATTCCTGCACTATTGCAAGAATTAGGTTTTCTTCCATTTTTGCAGAAATTTGACGGGTTCGATATGGCTGTGGCTCTAGAATTTGCAAGGACATTCGAGGAGGGCCAAGCTAAAGTAGGCTCACTGGAATTTGAAGTCACAGAGGAATCTATAGCATGAGCTACAGGCTTGTCAACCATGGGTGAAAAATGGTTCAAGAAGGAGAGGATCAAAAGGAAAAGATGGTGCCGATTTGTGGTCGATCGAAATCTCAAGGTCGACTGGAAGAAAGGGCTTCCGCAGAGTGCCATGCTCGGAAAATGGCGAGACCTCCTGTACATATTACATAAATTTTTGACTTACGAGTGACGTTATACATTAACGTTCATGTATCATATTAGGTTTTTGTTGCATTTTGAATTAGGGAAATGCATCAATTTCCCTTATTACCTACTTCGAAGTCTAGAGAAAATGGAAAAAGGAGTGCAGAACGGTTGTGCCAGTCGGGTTGCAGATAAACTATACCATCACAGGCTCATTGCAATCCTAGTCAAGAAAGAGCTAGAAGCTAAGGGAATAACTTGGGAGGCATTCTTGAAAGAATTTCGGGAGAGAAGTGTAGGGGAGTCAACTGGAAAAAGTGCAGGCAAGAAGAGGAAAGTTGAGACGAAAAGTAAAGACAAAACGGTGCAAGTAGGGAAGAAAACTGTTGAAGAAAGCCCATCCTCGGTGAAGAGAAGAACGAACAGGACCTCGATGAGGAGAAGGACTGTCTCTTCGAGGACAAGTCACGCTCAGTCGAGCTTCCCGATCTTGATTGATGAGACACCCCAGCTTCACCTAGAGATCATAACCTCCCGGTTCTTGCAAATGCAGTAGTTGACATAGTGGGGAATGAAGACGATGAAGAAAACGAAGACGACATACTCTTTTCGGCCTTCGTTCATAAATTGAAGAAGAAAAGAATGATAACAAGTGCAAGTAAAGACTCAGCAGAAGGTCATTTATATGACGAGGTGCAGCACCAAGAAGGCCTCGACAATTTTGATGAACACGGTACTGAAGCCCTCGATAATTGTTATGAACAGGGTATTGAAGCCCCTGACGAATTGAAGGAATAGGGTACTAAGCCCTTGATGAATTGAAGGAACAGGGTACTGAAACCCCTGACGAGGTGGATGAACAGGGTACTGAAGCCCCTTCTGAGTTGGATATATAAGGCATTAAACTCCTAATGAGTTAAACGCAAAGGAGGATGAAACCCTCGGTGACATAGAAGCCCCTGGCACTAAAACCCTTGGTGATATGTTATGAAACCAGCTCCAAAATTATAGAAAAGAAAGATCAACACCTTAGAAATAAGCCTCTTCAAGGGGGAAACCTCCTATACATTACACAAATGAATAATTCTTGGATGATACAAATGAAAAAACCTCCTTTCTATATAGAGGAGTCTAAGGGGTCACAATATAACCAAAACCAACCTAACAATAATAATATAAGGGCACAAAAATAACAATATTGGGCTTCTATGGGGCACAATAATAACAATATGGGAACAATAGGGGCACAACAATAACAATAAGGGATACAATGATAATAGTAATGGGGAATCACTAGTATTATAGGGACCTAACATGCCCCTTTCCTTCAAAAAAGTGTTGTCCTCAACACTTGAGTAGTTCTAGACGCTTCTGTATAAAATTCTCATCCTCTCATGTGGATTCTTCAACTGGTAAGTTCTTCCACTTGATGAAATAATCTAAAATTTGTCGATTTCGTAGCTGTCGAGTTCTTGTTTCTTTGACTGCTTCAGGTTCCAATATGATTTTTCCTTCCTCATCAAGTTTTGGCAATATTGTTTGAACTGGGAGCTTGTCACCTATAACCTTATTTAAGCATGAAACATGGAAAACTAGGTGCACTTTGGAAGTTGCAGGAAGCTCCAATTTGTATGCCATAGTACCTATCTTTTGCAACACCTTGTACAGACCATAATACTTTGGTGATAATTTATTATCCTTCTTAGATTGCTTGAGGGACATTTGTTTATATGGTTGTAGCTGTAGGAATACCCAATCACCTACATCAAAACTTCTTTCGTTGCGATGTTGATCTTCCTGTTGTTTCATTTTATTCTACGCTAAGGTGAGGTTATCCTTTAAGAGTCAGAGAACTTGTTGTTGATGCTTGATGTGATCTTCTATTGCTTGAACCTTAGAATTTTCTCTTAAATATGATGTGATGGATGGTGTATGATATCCATAAAGTGCCATAAATGGGGTAATTTTTGTTGCAGTATTGAAGGAAGTGTTATACCACCATTTAGCCAGAGGCAACCATTTGACCCATTGTGTCTGTTTATCAGATACAAAGCAACGAAGATATCCTTCCAAACATTTGTTTACTACCTTAGTTTTCCCATCAGATTGAGGATGATAAGATGAGCTATGAGCTAACTGAGTACCAAGACAAGAAAATAATTCTGTCCAAAAATTTCCAGTGAAAATAGGATCTCTGTCACTTACAATAATCCTTGGGTTTCCATGTAGCTTTTGAATTGTTTCCATAAATGCAATAGATATTGTACTCACTTTAAATGGATGAGATAATGCACAAAAGTGAGCATGCTTGGTAATTTTGTCAACTACCACCATGATAACACCCTTTCCTTCGGACTTGGGTAAACCTGTGATAAAATCCATTAAAACCTCCTCCCAGTGTTGGCTTGGAATGGATAAAGGTTGTAATAGACCTGGGGTCTTAATTGTTTCAACTTTATTTTGTTGGCAAACCAAACATTCTGCCACAAACTTTTGAATATCTGATTTAAGGCCATCCCAAAAAAATTCCTTCTTAACCCTGTGGTAAGTTTTTAGAAATCCTAAGTGCCCTCCTAAGGGAGAGGTGTGCAATTTCCTAAGAATCTATTGTTTGAGTTGGGAATTCTTACATAGGTATAACCGATCTTTGTACCATAACGAATCATTTTTCCAACTAAATGTATTAGATGTATTGGGATCTTGTTGTATCTTTTGAATGAGTGCCCACACTTCTTCGTCATTCTTCCATTCATCCATTGCTTCGTTTATCCAATTTGGTTGGATAATAGAAATGGCACAAAGAAATGCTTCCACATCCTCATCCTTTCTTGAGAGTGCATCTACCACAACATTTTGCGTCCCTTTTTTGTAGATGATTTCAAATTCATAACCCAACATCTTTGTGACCCATTTTTGCTGCTCTTATGAAGATAATATTTGTTCTAAAAAGTATTTAAGACTATCATGATCTTTTTTTACCTTGAAGTGTCTTCCCATTAGGTAGGGTCACCATTTATTAAGTGAATGTAGTATTACCAACATTTCCTTCTCATAAATAGCTTTGTGTAAATACTTTCCTTTGATTGGACGACTTTCTAAAGCAATGGGTCTTTCTTCTTGCATTGAAACAACACCAATTCCATTTCCTAAGGCATCACAATCCACAATAAAGGTTTTTGTGAAGTCCGGTGTAGCTAAGACCGGTGCTTGGCACATTGCCTCTTTAAGATGTTCAAAGTCCTTCATTGCTTCTGGAGTCCATGAAAATGCATCTTTCTTCAATAATGTTGTTAGAGGTGCTGCTGTTCTCCCATAATTCTTAAAAATCTTGCAATAATACCCTGTCAACCTGAAAAATCCTCATAGATGCTTTATGGATGTGGGGATTTTCCATTCCTTAATGGTTTTAATTTTGCTAGGGTCTACATTAACACCTTCATGAGATACAATATGACCCAGATATTCCACCTCTTGTACCCCAAATAAACATTTGAAGCTTTTTGCATATAATTGTTTCTCCTCCAATAGTTTGAGCACCCTGTCAACATGTTGAACATGATCCTTCCAAGACTTGTTGTAGATTAGTATATCATCAAAAAATACTAACACAAATTTTCTAAGGAAGGGTTTGAAAATGGAATTCATCAAACTGTGAAATGTAGAAGGTGCATTGGTAAGGCCAAAAGGGATGACCAAAAATTCATAATGACCCTCATGAGTTCTAAATGTTGTTTTCGGAATGTCTTCAGTCTTCATTCTGATTTGATGATATCTTGAATGAAGATCCAACTTGGCGAAGTAAATTGATCCATGCAATTCATCCAATAATTCATCAATGACTGGAATGGGAAATTTATCTTTAATAGTGAGCTTGTTGTGCTCCCTATAATTTGGACACATGAACCATGATCCATCCTTCTTGTGAACCAATACTACTAGAGCAGAGAAAGACCTTTGACTAGGTTGAATTATACTAGCCTCTAGCATTTCTGCAACCATACATTCAATTTCACTCTTTTGGGCATAGGGATATCTGTAAGGCCTGATGTTTGGAGGAACACTTCCTGGAATCAAAAGAATAACATGATCATGATCACAAATAGGTGGGAGGCCTTTGGGAGTCTCAAATACCTTGGAATGATTGTCGAATACTTTTTGAAGATCTGGAGAAATATACGATTTCGATGTGGGAACCTCTAGTGAACATAATTGTGTAATTATGCCTCATTGTTCTTTCTTTAGAAGCTTTTTCATTTCGTTAGAGTTGATTATCTTTCTCAATTTCCCTGCAATACCCCTGAATTCAACTTCCTTTCCTTCTGAAGAAAATTTCATGAAACGTTTTTGAAAATTAAAATCTATTGTACCCAAGGATTGTAGCCATTGGACTCCTAGTACAACATCAGCACCACCCATTGGGATGGAAATCATTGGGCTATTCAATACATATTCCCCCATGGATAGCTTGATATTATGGCACTTTCTTGAGCAATTTATGGTTCCTCCACTTTCAACGATCACTTGACACTTCGGTGATGGATATATGAAGCAATTCAATTCCTTAGCTATCTTACAATGAATAAAATTATGGGTACTGCCCGAATCAATCAACACTAATACTTTTTTCTTCTTGATATGCCCTTCTATCTTAATAGTTTGAGGAGTGGTAATTCCAGCCAATGCATTACAAGATATGGTTGGATTCATTTCTTCTTTCTCTAGGGTTTGTTCCTAGTGTATATCCTCTTCTTTTGATGTTTCTTGTTCCTTTTCTTCCTCCTCTTCAAAATCTATGTAAATAATTTCTTCTCAGCACACTTATGACCTTTAGTATATTTGTTATCACAACTGTAACAAAGCCCTTTTGCTCTTTTTTCTTCCAATGGTTGTGGTGTCAACCTTGTAGGTTGTGGATGGCTAGGGGCAACAACACTTCCATATTTATGATTGTGAGTGATAGGCTTCCTTGTTTCCATAATTTTGCTTTCCATTTTTCTTGCCAACATGAATGCCTTCTCCAATGAATCAGGTTCCCAAAGGTGAACCTCATGTTGGATCTTATCCTTTAAAGTCCCTATGAACAAATCAATCCTATGCTCCTTTGGAATATCTTTTACCCTTATATTCAATTTTTGGAAATCCTCAATGTGCTCCATCATTGAACCCTTTTGTTTGAGATTTATCAATTGGCTAAAAAAAGTGTTGCTTTTTGTATCCTCATAATGTGCTATCATTTCATCCATAAAAATAGCCCAAGTGACAATTTGTTTATGGGATCAAAGCCATCGATACCATACAAACTAATTTGGTTCCAAATATAAAGTTGCAATGCGTACCTTTTGTGTGTTTTGCACATTATGGAGATCAGAAAATTGCTCCATCTGTAGTATCCATGATACGGAATCCTTGCCATCAAACTTCCTCATATCAATATTTGGAACATGGTGGTTCTTTGATCCAACGTTAGAATCTATGAAATCATGATTAACATTTATTTTTTTCTCATCATGAGTTTCCTTTACTACCCTTTCGCCATTAGTAAGCATTTCTTGTAGAAACTTTGTCAAATCTATCTTCAAATATTCCATCTTAGCTTCCACGCCTTTCTTTAAATCATCCATCTTAGCTTCCACACCATCCATCTTAGCTTCAACGTCATTCATCTTAGCTTCTACACATTTCTTTAAACCATCCATCTTAGCTTCCACACCATACATATTATCTTCTATGTATTTCCTTAAACCATCCATCTTAGCTTCCACGCCATACATCTTAGCTTCTACGTCTTTCTCTAAACCATCCATCTTAGCTTCTGTTACTTTTTGTTCGAGTCAAATTTGTTGCACTTGGTCTCGTAATTTTGATATATCATGTTGCATTTCTTCCTCTTCTTCATGAGTCATGCTAGAGCTTTCAGGTTTCTTACTATGTGTTTCCATTTTCTTTCTTCGGGGCATCAATTACTAATAATAATGCTTCACTATGCCCTTTGAATTCCTTCAAACTAATTTTTTCAAACCAAACTTATGCAAAAAAGAAAAAACTACAAACCTTTTTTCACTTTGTAGGAGCTCGATATTGAATCTATTGTATCACTGTAATTTTGGATCTCCAAGGTCTGAAATTTCTTCCTACTGTAACCCTTTGAGTACTCTTTCTAACCCCACAAGTATGATCAAGATTGGATTCTCCAATGAAGAGTTATGCCAAATCTCCCATTATGACCTGATTATAGACTAGTTCAGTACTGCAAGCTTGTACGAAGTTCCACGTGTCACTTTTTCTACCTTAGGATCTGAAACAGATACACAGAAAACTACAATCCATCCTCTTTCTATAAATTCTTACGAAATTTCAATCTGATGCTAAAAAAAAAGTTATGATGATTTTCTCGAGGTCACCTGTTTGAGATATAATTCGGGATCCTGTAAAAACCCTAACTTCCTTGGATCATATCTCCGAAAATATAGTGAGACAAGATCTGAAATTTGGACCCATGGTTAAAAGAGATTTAGGCTCAAATTACTTGTTTTGTTTTCTTCTGAAATGTTGCAGAAAAAAAGTTATAGCGAAAGTGACATGATGACCTGTTTGGAGTAGCGAAACCCTAAAATCCAACCTCTGATACCAAATGTTATGAAACCAGCTCCAAAAAGATAGAAAAGAAAGATCAACGCCTTAGAAACAAGCCTCTTTGAGGGGGAAACCTCCTTTACATTACACAAATGAACAATTATTGGATGATACAAATGACAAAACCTCCTTTTTATATATAGGAGTCTAAGGGGTCACAATATAACCAAAGCTGACCTAACAATAATAATATAAGGGAACAAAAATAACAATATTGGGCTTCTGTGGGGCACAATAATAACAATATGGGAACAATAGGGGAACAACAATAACAATAAGGGATACAATGATACTAGTAATGGGGAATCACTAGTATTATAGGGACCTAACATGATATTATGATGCAGACGCTAGATGGCCAAGATGACTTTGATCTTGGCAACGATGGTACATGTTTCAAATTAGTTGCAGAGAAAGTGCTCAAACCATATGAGATGGAAACAGAGACCTCTACCCTCTATCTAAATAACCAGATAGTAGAGCTTGAGTAGCAAATTCATGACTTGGAAGCACTAAACCAGGTCATGAAGGAGCAGACTTGGTAGAAGCAAGGCGAGATAGAGTTAGCAGAAGAGGTCAAAGAGCAGAAATGACAAGTGAAGATATGGAAGTTTCAGGCTTCTAAATGCTACAAGTGCCTCAAGAAGGTGACTAAACAACTTAAGAAAGCCTGAGGAAAGAAGACGAAGGTAGTGAAGGCAGGAATCAGTATCTAGGTGTAGGATTGAAAGATGACTTCCTACATTGAATATTTTTGTAGCAGGTAAAGGTTGTGTGAGGACACACAATATCTTAGGGATGGGAGGATGTTGGTAGGCAAAAATGCCCCATTTTTATCCCCTTCCTATCACAAAACCACAACCATTAACCTTTGTTTTTCTACATAAACCTCCTCATTCCTGCACTAGTCCAAGAATACTGTCTATTCCTACATAAACTTCATATTTCATGTTTAAGGTTTATTAAGTGCTTAATTAATCATTTTAAGTAGATTTCATGCCTTTAAATATTTCTTGTAACTTATATTTACTTTACTAAAGTATTTGATAAAGCTAAAGTATTAATTGTTTTGCTAGCTTGATATAGTGCAGGAAGATTCCTACACTGCCAGTGACTATTCGTTCTGTGATCTCCATAACAGTCGATCACTCCATGTGGGCATCTTGGTCCACGTCATCCAGTTCGGTTGCAATTATCTGGAGTTGAAATTAAAGCAGAAGACAATCAAGGATATGGCCGAAGATCAGTCTACGGCCACGAATAGTTCACACTTTATTATAGCCATCGGCTTAAGTTGTAATTTTGTTTGTTATTTTTGTTTCAGCTGAAAGGCTTGATTTGGAACGACTGTAATTTTTGGTTACGGCCACAGGATGAAGGGTTGTATAAAATGTAGATTTTAGATAGAACTAGCTAGCAAGTGATAGCGATAGAAGATCGTTGTAATTTCTGGTTTATTTATAATTTCGTTGACGCCCTCATTTTGAGCTGGACTTGAACTCTCATGTAAATTTGTTGATCGAAATTAATACAAGGAGCTGCCCATGGCTTTTTCATTCTGCATGTAATTCTTCATGGATGTATTGATAATATGCTGAAGGTTTTTGTTTCCTAAAATAGGAAACGAGCTAGTTGGCTAGGGCCCAACCAACCTAGCTCGTTTACCCTCTTGCTTGTTATCTTAAAAGGTGTGTTAACTTTATTCATTTATAGTAGTGTGATTTGAATCTCGAATTTTGTGCTTGCCTATGAATTCTGATTTATTCCATTAAATAGTCAAGTGTGAATGGATTTGTTGTGTGGAAGTTAAATTAAATCATTTCATATAATTTGTTTGTTGGTTTTCTTTCGCTTGGATCATGCAGATGAGATCCTTCCTGCACTAATGCATACAGGATCTTGCACTCTGGTTCACTAGTTCATTTACAGTGAATGTTTCATTTTTTTCCTTTTACATGATTTAATATATTTCTACAAAGCAAGTGTTTGTCTCTAATACTAAAAGTTGAATTCTTAAAGATTAAATATAACATTAGGAAATAGAAGAGAATGCTATTGCATATCTCGGTTTGTATTTTCACTTCACAATTTAAGGAAAAAGACTAGAAGTAATATGGAATATTACAATGAACCGTTTTGAGTTATATTTGTTTACATGCAAAACTCCTTTGATTGAAGAAAGTTTTCTTTACTTTCGAAGATTATTTTTATCTTAAGAGATTCTTTCTATTTGTAAGGTTAAGTTGATTAAAGCATTATTTTTGTGTGTAACATTATTTCAGATTATACTCGCACTTGCAATTCCTTTCATAGTTAACATGCTCTTTTATCTTCCCAAAAGCAACTTGGAACATTTGGTGTAGGAAACTCTATTATGGTACAAGGACTGGTGTCTTGCTACAGGAACAGAAGTGCTCCAAGTCTTAAGGCTTAGAGCCCCTACAAAAAATATAAGTCTTTAGTATAAGTAAAAGTTAAACTTCTCACATAAGTTTTGTACCTACACTAGTGCAAAGAGATTGCAAGAGTACAGGAATGACCGCTTAGTGTGAGAAGGAAAATCATTAAGAAGCCAGATCTTTTCAAGGGCCCACTTGTTAAACTGCCAACACTTGTACTGAGGATAGACATAGAGTTTCACTTCAGTGATTAAGATAGTTTACAGCAGTGTGAAAGTTCCTTTATTTGGTTTCTTTGCAAATGCATTCTTTTACATTCCAGCACTAGAATTACTTTGGTGTTAATTTCCTTTGAGATTTTTTTATGTTTAATTCTGCAAAGTTTCAATTGAGAAGTAAGAATAGGAATAGGAAAATTTCATACCACTTCTGGCATCACCTGTGCTTCATCTCTAAGTTTACAAAACCCCCAGGTTGACAATTAAGTGTTGAAGGAGCTTGCTTAAGGGCAATTCCTGCACCCAACAATTATCCTTTCCTACTAAAAGACCGCTTCTATAACAACATGATGCCAAGTAATAGTTGCGTGAACTATAGAGTGCTAGATGGTCCAAATCCTTCTACCCTTGATTTGCTAGATGGTTTATACCAATAAGATGCAAATAATTATGTGGGATATAATCCTTTAAATGTTATATGCTTCTTTCCATGATACCATAATTTTCAAAGTCCAATATTCTACTACAAATGTAACTGCACATGCTAATTTAATTGTCATCTTCTAATAAAAGAGAAAAACAAACTACTAGTAAACCTGATAGGGTGGAGTTCTTCAATAAAAGAGATCTTTGTGATCTTCATTCTTTGGCTTCTTTTTAGGTTCTTCATTTTCTTCAGCAATGTGAGTTCCACTTCTTTCCTTCCTCTTATTGTTCTTTCTATTTTTAGGATCCTTAGGACAATATATTTTAAAGTGTCCATATTCATTGAACCTGAAACGTTGTACTTTGGACATATCTTGTCTTCCACGTGGCTGATTGTTATTTTTATTGTTGTTCTTTTGATGAGGTTCAAACCTTCCAAACTTTCCATTCTTCTTATTAGATCTAGCTACAAAATCTTGAGGCTTTTCATTGGATTCGGTGTCATCTTTGGCTTTCAAACTTGTCTCTTCTAGAATACACAAAGCCCATAGCTCATTGATGTTTGGAGTGTCCTTTCTTGAATAGATGTTTGTCACAAAACTACTCCATTCTAAAGGTAAAGCATTGAGTATACAAGTAGTTAATTTAGAATTGGAAATAACTTCTCCAAGCCCTTGTAATTGATCCTTCAACTGTGAGACCTTTATAAGATATGAGGCCAAGTCTTCATCCCTTGATAACCTTGTTTTGTAAGGTCAATTCTTCAAAGACATTTTCTGACCTGTGGTACTGACAAAAAATAGTTTTACCAACTTGTCATAGATTTCTTTAGATGTGCCCAAATATGAAACAAAGGGTATAAGTTGATCTTTGATGGATTTAATGAGAATCCTTTGAGCCCTAATTTATCCTTTAGTGTACTTAGACAATTATTGAGTCTTATCATTGTATGGTTCTGTAATTTTTCCTAGAACATAGTCCATGGCTTCATTTTCTATGAGCACAAAATCTATTCTCTTATTCCATGCTTGAAAGTTTGATGGCCCATCGAGTTTGTTGCCTTCCTTACAAAATGAAGTCATTTAATTTGAATATTGAGACATAGAGAATAATATAGTACTTATTGTCAAAAGAATGACATGCTTGATGATTATGTCTTCAAATATTTTGATTCTCCTAAGATTTCTAAGAGACTTCAAAGATGTCCTAGAATAATGACTTCTAGGATGACTGGTATAATAGTATGTTCAGGTTGCTTCAATTTAAGATGAATGATGATGCTTCCAAGATTGTAGATGATGTTCCCAAGAGATCGATGCTTTTTAAGTTATGACTTCTATAGATATGTCTTCCAAGATGAGTGATGATCAAAAAGCTTCCAAGAGAGAGAGAGATTGATAAGATGATGCTCTTATTAAAAAAGATAATGAGTAACCAAGAGCCTTTAATGATAGAGAGATATGCATAGCTGATGCAGTAGTCTTACTTTGAGTCTTCTTCCTTGCGCCCTTGGAAAATGAGGTCCTCCAAAGTATCTCTGATGAATGTCTTCCACTTATGCCAACAAGAGTGATCTTCAAGTTTCCTTCTCTTCACCTTAGCTTTGATACCATGTTGAGAAATCACTAGGGAAACAATTAGGGTTTATTTCTCTTTACTTGATAATTTGTTGTGAATATATGTTAGATTCTTATTAATTTTATTATGTTCTTTTCATCAAACAATTACCAAAACCATAAACCATGAAGATCACAAATAGACAATGATTACAAGATATAGGCTCCAAGCTAGGGAAAAACCCCACAAGGGGGAAAACCTAGTCAAATATTCTCTTATTATATAATTAGAGCAAAGTGAGAAATCCAAGACCAAAAATACAAGACCAATACCTCCCACAAGACCCAAGTCAACCCTCCCAAACTCCTCCAACAAGTCAAATTCAACTCAAATCAACAATAGCCAAATCTCTCCAAATTTGGTCAAACTTTTGATTTTTGGCCCCTGCAATAGAATTATGAACCTCCAATACTTCTTAAATATTTCCCCCCCTGTAGTAGACCTATACCTTCCCACGTGTGGAATATTTCTTCCTCCTTTGTGTTATAGACATTTTTGGGCACCGCAACCCCAATCATACATGTCCATAAACCAAGGGCTCCTAAGTCCCTAAAAGTGTTGTTCCATACCCTAAAAGAACAAGGTCAGCTGATTACATCATCTCCCAGAAGTTCTCCACAGGAAACTGCTCAGAACTGGTCAAAACTGGACCATATAGGTTGCTCAGTGCTAAGGGTGCGATGCATCCCACCTGCCCAGTGTAAAGGGTGCGATGCATACTGAAAATCCCTTCTGTAGGGTGCGATGGGTGAGAGTGGACAAATGGTAGAGACAGTTTGCGAGGTGGATGATCATAGAATCTTCCAGAAACTTCTCCTATGACACTTGCCTCTCTGAATTCGCCCAGGGATGAGTAGGAGATCATCAATCTCCAAGTGGAATCAAGAACTATCAGAGAGAAGACACTAATCAAAATCCCAGAAGCTGACTCACCCCCCTGTAATCATCTATATATGGATCCCTCATCTCAGAGATCCAGAGGTTGGAATTTTGTATCTTGTAAAAAGGAAGTGCTGTTGGTTTCTTGGTGGAATATCATAATGTTTGGTGATCTAAGCTTTTCATGAGGTGAAAGAAGGGCTTTCATGTTGGAGGATGACGCTGGGTCAGAACAATTGGTTGTAATCCTCTTTGATATTCTTGATATTAATAAAGCTATTCAAGTTTTCCTCCACATTCTTGTATGTTTGATGATATATGCATTTTTGTGGTCAATATACATCTAGTCCTATATTGTTTATGATTGTAGATCTATGTTCTTTGATAGTATTATGCTGCTTTGATTCCACAGGTGTTCTTTGAAGCTGGGTAGACGAAGGAGAAGCGGCAAGGATCTGTCAGAAGGGAGAGGAACCGAGCAAGGAACCAAGCACAAGACTAAGGTTGGTGTCCTTCATTCCCCTCTCATCTACTTCTCATAAAGGAAAACGAAAGTAGTTTTAGTTTGTTTGTTTCTAAGATAGCTACCAGTCTGAGTGGGACTAGCAGCTCCGAGTGGGCACTAGATTTTTCGATAACAAAATGGCGAATCCACTGGGGAGTGAATAGATTGTTTGTTTGTCTATATTTTTTTGTTTTATAAACTTACAGACGGAGCCTGAAGTCGAGCCAGCTAGCCTTCGAACTGCATTTTCTATGCAAGTGCAAAGTAGATCAATGCTGCTTCAGTCTATCTCTAGTTTTTGTTTATAAACAGAACAATCGATTTGCAAACCTTCTAGTTACCCTAGTGGTGGCTCTAGTAACCTCATTAGATCAACCCTGTGATTTATATTTACTGAACATCACTTTCTCAGCCTAAATCCCTAAACTGAGCTGCAAACTGTGACCCAGAACCTAGTTTAAGTCTCATCCCTGGACCATCGCACCTTCTCCTCTTAGGAATCTGGATGCATCACACCTCCCGTTTGCAGTAGGTGCACTACATCGCACTTTCCCTGTGTTACAAGTGCGCTGATCAGACAAGACCTCTTCTGCTCTCAGATTTTGGTTTCTATGTTCACTTTCTTCAACTTTATTCAGGAGTTTTGTTGTCTGTGATCAATATACCACTGTGGAAACTCCCTTCCTTTCCATCATTCTGCCTCCATTGTGCAAAGAACTGTGAATTTTTTTATGTATTGTGTGCCATTTTTAGTTCTCTTTTATAAAGAAGTAGCATAATAAAACTATCGTCTTCTGATTTGAAAGTGTCACAAGTGTCGTTTTCAGTCAAAGAAAAGAATTCTATTGTTCTGGACGATCGATTATACGGTTACTCTTGTATTTGATTTGAATTAGTAGTTTTTCAAGTGTCGAAAGTAGTTTTCAATTCAAAATAGCAAAGTGTCGTCATTATCTTCCTTTCGATTTTGAAGAGAAATTTGTTAATACTGTCGCTTTGAAAAGATAATTCAAATTTTTACTTAGCATTCTTCTTGTCATTCACACATTAAGAAAGCTAAAAACAAATACATGCATGTGCATGTGCATGTGCATTTAGACTGCTTGTTGGTTTGATTTAGGATAGTGCATCTAGTGTGTGCTCTCTGCTTTATGTTGAAAGAATATCATCTCTCTTTCTTTAGTAGCTAGGATTTTCATTGCAAAAAGAAGATTAAATGATTGTTTATCATCTTAGATTGCATTTTAGGAATTATATATCTACATCATGCGGTGAACCTGAAAGGAAAATTTCTTAAGAAAGATCAACTGTAAAATAAATTCAATGAACATAAAAACGCTTTGGAACCTAATGCACAACATCTATAAGTCTAGGCTAGAGACATATTCCGGCGTCGTAAAACCTGGTAACTATCGCTTTCATTGTTGGTTGGGTGATTCCTCCTCTTTGAGACGACAAGTGCCAGTACGGACTTGTGCTCCCACATACCATCGAGTATATATTGGGAGACCACAATAGGCTATATCATTTATCCATAGGAAGTCGTGTTTACCACCCTATCGATTGCAATGCACTGAACACAACATTCGGGAAGATTGACTGCTGTACCGTAAAAAGTATTCTGCAGTTTTGCGATTGGTTTGGTAATCCCTCTGTCTATATTTCTAGAGTATTCTCTTTCATTCCTTTTCAGACTCCTTAAAGGAAAAGGTCCATCTGAGCACTTGTCACTTCAGGCTCATTAAAAATCGAAGGTGACTAGAGTCATCTTTTGTTTTATCTCGACTCTTAAAAATTGAAAAAACAAGTTGTCTCAAAGTGTCTAAAATTTATTTAAATCAGAATAATATCACCATTCCCGCGTTGGTCTTAGGTTGAGAAGAATGGATTCCACTAACCAAGGGTTTCCCCTCGGAGGGAATCCTAGTCCTTTCTCCTCTTGGTGAGATGTTGGTGCACCTCATATGGCCACATTATCACTTCTAGGATTGACTATTGGCTTGCCAATATGGCTCTTCTCGACCTCCGTCATTCAGAACACCATAATTCCTGAATAATCGAGTCGGCAAATAGATGATACTAAAGTTACCTCCCAACCTTCTACTTCATCCGATTCTCCCTCTCCTCCTTCCTCTTCGCTTGATGAAGCTGGTAAAGCCAAAAATAAAGTAACTAAGAAGGAGAAGAAAGAGAAGAAGAAGAAGGAGCCAAAGGCGAAAACGGGTAACCAGGCATCGTCTAGTGAAAATCCACACATTGCACCATCCAAGCCTAAATCTCCATGTGTCATTTGCAAAGGAGACCACTATCATCGAGATTGTCCTTGCATCCCTCAGATCTTAAGGGACTGGTCTCCTCGTTTGCACAACCCGGTGTCATCAACCTCTAAAGATCATATTGAGAGTACACCATCAACTAGTGAAAGCGAAGCATTTGGACAAAAAAGGAAATGTAAATTTCCTTGTAAACTGTGTGAAGGTGATCACGTCATCCACTAGTGTCCCTTCCTAGATGAAGCGAAAAGAGTTTTGGATAACCATCTAGCTTCAACGCTACGGCTTCCTCCTAGATACAAGAAACTCTTGCCAAGTCCATCACTAGTTGAAAATCTGATCGACACACCATTGTGGTCGGTCGAAGCATCTGCCATTGAAGATAAACCCACTGAATCTATACCAGACGAAAGTCAAAAGGTTGAGGTGGCAGTCGACCCGGTATTGTCTTCAGAAGTTCCATCTTCAAATGATACAAACACCGAAGAGAATGAGAATGACACCGTTCAAATTCTTTTCGTAAGCACAGACTCCTTTGAACATGGGGGCAATTCACCCATTCCTTTACCGCAAGAAGGAAGTTTGTCAGAGTCATATCCGGTCATCTATTCGGTCCCACCTCCAAGCAACCTAGTCGTTTCCTTCGATTGGAATCTATAGGCAGACCTCGTGTACCGGCTAATGTACCATTCCAAATCATTGTACAAGTTTACAAAATGATCATGGTTGGTACCATCATAGATGAAGGGGCTTCTGTGAGTATCCTTTCCTCAACTGCTTGGGAAGCGTTTAGTTCACCATCGCTTCTGCATGAAATGAGAAATCTGACAGGCTTCGACAAAGGAACCAGTCGACCGTTAGGGATCCTTCCCAATGTGCCCATAACGTTGAGAAGGAAAACTATTTACATGAACGTAATGGTAGTTCGAGGACCTTTAGATTATAATCTACTCCTTGGACATGACTATATTTATAGCATGGGAGCCATTGTCTCCTCACTCTTTAGAGTAATGTGTTTTCCGCATGAAGGTCGAGTGGTCAAGCTCGTAGCCCAACTTTCGTTCCCCGGCTCACACATAGCTAATAGTCAAATGCCATCCCTAAATGGTCTTTTCGCACAAGGAACATCGCATCAATCTCTAGTCCGTCCACCTAAAGAGCGCGAGTGATTCAGGAGGACATGACTGAAACCCAGGGGAAATGTACCCTGGTCTGTTTCGGCAGGAAAACCTTAGGTATGGGGTAGGTTTCCGCGGAGGATATATGACTAGTCTGACACACCCGTCCGTTTAGGAAAATGGGATTAGACTGGAATAATATTCCCTCGTCAAAGTTATGTGGGTCGAAGCGACCGCGCCACTCAACTTTGTCTATTTCAGTAGACATCGCCAAGGAAGCATTTTGTCTGCAACGTGGATGGAGAGCTTTCATATGGTAACCTGGAAACTGTAATTCGCTATTCCTGGGGGCATGCAAACCTTTTTATATGCAAGCGAATAGCGACCATTTATTTTCTTAGTTTGTATTTTCTCAACCTTTTAAACTCGTAGGATTGGTCATTCCTAGCTTTCATAATGAAAGGATCCGGAGCAAAGTTTCGAATGGTGCAAGCTCCCTAAAAATTGAACCTATTGATGAGACATCCTTATTATACGACTGGTACAAGTAGTTTTTATGTGAAGTTCAAGCTCGTTAAAAAATTATACCTTAGCAATGAGGAGACATTCTCCCAGAGTTTAAGCTCATTAAAAAATGAACCAACTTCCGGTAAATAACCATTGTGAATGCATTATCATCATCTTTTGAGCCCTGGTCATGTTCTTACCATCACCTCCACTCTGTTTTAGCCGATCATCCACTTCCATTTGATTTTTTACCCTTTTTGAGGAACAGCTGTGAAGAGTGATCCTGCTAGCCATCCTTGTGACACTGTCGTGATTGGAAAATTCCAAGCCTTACCTGGAATCAGCTGCTACCTGAAATTATCACTCGTTCCTCAAAAACCGAGTCTCTTTTAAGCTCTTTTCATCTGACTCATAAAATATGAAAAGATTGCCGAGAAATTGGCCTCTCCAGCTCGTTAAAGCTACCGGAAGTGATATCCCTCCTCTAGATTTTAATCTTTTTGGACCTGAGGGATTATTACACAAAAAGATTGAGCGCTTGTTTTGTTCGTCTCGTTAAAATTACCGAAAATTTATCCCTTTCATATTATTTTATACTTTTTCAGACTTAAGGGATTATATGATGAAAAAGGATTATTGGAGTTTCCTTTACATCCCTTTCAGACTCTCTAAAATTGAAAAGGACCGAGTTATCTTTGTTGTTAAACTCGTTAAAACCGAATAGCGACAAACTTGTCCATACAGATAAGAACGAGTTTCACTGTCGCTCGGCTTGTTAAAACATAGTGACGGGTTTTCCTGAAGGGAAAATTTTAGAACAAGCATATGTTATCCTCCTCAAGCTTGACAAAAATAAAGAGGTACTAGTCAGCAATGACTGGGGAAAAATTGGGAAGAAAACTTGAAGAAACTTTATTGGTAGCAAGTCACTCTTGAACATGACACTTTCACTCTGCATCCAAGTTGGGTTGGGTTGTTCCGTTCATTGGTTATATCACCATTGGTCCATCACACCATCCATTTCTGGGGTTAACGCTACCAATCCATGTTAGTGTCGCTGGTATGTTCAAGAGAAGTTGCTTAGAGAATTCACCTGTGTCTCATCCACTGCAATACATTTACACTCCATTCTTTCATGACCGTCACCCTGAACCCTGTATCATCAGATCGTTTTCACCTCCAAAAATCATTTACTCCGTTCTGTGTCGTAGATGTGGGATTCATTAAGGCCTTCCTACGGCGGGTCACTTCTTGTCGACATTAGCTTATTATCCAAGAAGTCGACTTAGGAACAACCCTTTCGGTACTTTGAAGCTTGCATACCTCAATGGCAAGTTTCTCACTTCCGGCGACAGGTTTACATCAATGGCCTTTGACCAAAAGATTTTGCATGGTGTTCGACACCAAGTCCTTTTTCACACCATGCGAATTGTATTGTAGTACCTTGAGGGTCATCATCATTATCAGTGATTCCTCTCGCGCTTGTTAACAACTTACATCATTGGCTGGTAATCAGGCGATGTCTTTCCATGTTCGACTCCAGAACATCTTTCACATGGATCGACTTGTACTCCGAGTGAAAATTGGACAAGATTGAAGACCCCGGATCTAGTTTCATCCATTCAAGCTACGATATATTTAGGAAAATAAAGACATCAAATGTACATTGTTGCTGCACGGATAATTATCCGAATCAAAGGCTGATGACTCTATCAGAATCATCAGTCTCCCACACAGATGGTTGTTTGTCTTATGTACATGAAAATGAATTTATAAAGCTGAGCATGGGAATGCCTGCCTCAGCTAGATCATGAAAAATATTATGAAGATAATGTATTGTATTGTATCTTATTACAAGTCGCCTTCCAGCTCGAAAAAACTTCGGATCCACATGATAAAGCATTTCACCTGACATCAAAAGATTAACGACCTCATGCTTTAGGGGGCAACTGTTATAGACATTTTTGGGCACTACAACCCCAATCATACATGTCCATAAACCAAGGGCTCCTAAGTCCCTAAAAGTGTTGTTCCATACCCTAAAAGAACAAGGTCAGCTGATTACATCATCTCCCAGAAGTTCTCCATAGGAAATTGCTCAGAACTGATCAAAATTGGACCATACAGGTTTCTCAGTGCTAAGGGTGTGATGCATACTAAAAAGCCCTTCTGTAGGGTGCGATGGGCAAGAGTGGACAAATGGAAGAGATAGTTTACGAGGTGGATGATCATAGAATCTTCCAGAAGCTTCTCCTATGACACTTGCCTCTCTGAATTCGCCCAGGGATGAGTAGGAGATCCTCTATCTCCAAGTGGAATCAAGAATTATCAGAGAGAAGACATTAATCAAAATCCCAGAAGCTGACTCACCCCCTTGCAATCATCTATATATGGATCGCCCATCCCATAGATCCAGAGGCTGGAATTTTGTATCTTGTAAGGAAGTGCTGTTGGTTTCTTGGTGGAATATCATAGTGTTTGGTGATCTAAGATTTTCATGAGGTGAAAGAAGGGCTTTCATGCTAGAGGATGACACTGGGTCATAACAATTGGTTGTAATCCTCTTTGCTATTCTTGATATTAATAAAGCTATTCAAGTTTTCCTCCACATTCTTGTATGTTTGATGATATATGCATTTGTGTGGTCAATATACATCTAGTCCTATATTTTTTATGATTGTAGATCTCTGTTCTTCGATAGTATTATGCTGCTTTGATTCCATAGGTGTTCTTTGAAGCTGGGTAGACGAAGGAGAAGCGGAAAGGATCTACCAGAAGGGAGAGGAACTGAGCAAGGAACCAAGCGCAAGACTGAGGTTGGTGTCCTTCATTCCCCTCTCATCTACTTCTCATAAAGGAAAACGAAAGTAGTTTTAGTTTGTTTGTTTCTAAGATAGCTACTAGTCTTAGTGGGACTAGCAGCTCCGAGTGGACACTAGATTTCCCGATAAAACTTTGACCTTCACTCTCTCTCTCTCTCTTTTGACTTTTATTGTTTTCCTTGACTTCTTCACTGATTATCTCTCTATACTTGGCACATAAATCAAACTTGTTTGAGATGATCCAAATGAGGACAAGTTGTATTGTATTTATACACATATAGGAGGTCGAATGGGTCCCTTCTAGGGTCGACTTGTCCAGGTATGAATGACTTTGTCTTATGGGGACAAAATTGACAATTTTGACTTAGATAAAATTATTTTTCTTGATTCTTTCAAAATTCCAAATGGGACTTGACTTTAATACAATAAATTGACTCATGACAAATATTATTTTAACTCAATAAACCCTAGAAGCATGAAGAACATGGTTGACCTAAATTTGTAGGTTTGTACTGTAAATTTGTCAATATTATAGTATTTTTTTGTGTCTATTTACTTAAAAATATATATAAGAAAAAAAATCACAAAGAGTTAATCGTTTTACAGAAGACAATAGAAGAGTTATAAAGTTGTGGAAGGAGACTTTCTAAACTAGAAATTTCCCCTAAAGCTGCAAAGATACACCAAAGGAATAAAAGATTTGGAAATATTATCTAGCCATAAATAGAGCCAAACATAATGTTTGCATACATTTTTATTTACTATCAAATATGTCTTAAAAAACATCATTTACCATAAAATATGATTAAAAACGCAAAAAGACCAATCTTTAGAATTTCAAATTCCAGGACTCGGTGTGACCAACATTTAATATAGTATAAATTAAAAAATACAGCCTTGGGTTGATTTTGACATGAATTTTTGAATAAAATTCTTATTTATTTGTACATCATTTGATCTTGTTCCCACCCACTTGGTTATTTTCTTGAATTCTACATTACTCCTACCGCCCTTTCTCCTTGTTGTTCATGAAATCTCCATATAAAGCCACAAGTGTTATAAAGCTAGAAGATGAGATACATATAAAACAAGACGAGCTGCGAAGCAACAAGTCCCTGCCTGTGTACTTGAAATGACTTAGCTAACAACTAACAATCCTAATTAACAATACTACGACAAAGAAACTTATTGCAATGTCAAATTATATCAAAAAGATTTGTTATATTATAAATATAAGAGTATAGGTGTAAAGCAGTTTCCTTAAACTTCTATTAAACAACTTACTTAGCTGGTGATCATGATTTACAATGACTAAAAGTTTCCAAAGGAAAATGATATATCCAATTGAAGTAGCTAGATCAAAAACCCTCTGATCATTTTCAATGTTGATGAAGAGAAGTCCAATTATTAACTTCCTCTATTCCAGTCCAAGAGTAGCATAGCTAGTTCCATGTCTTTGCTTGCAAATTTATTCAATTATGCTAATTTATCTGATTATGCATGACTTAGCTAAGGATATAGGGTTTATCCAAGTCAATTAAGTGTAAACAATAAAGAAAAAACAAAAAATCTCAACATATTGTTCTCATATGTTACTTGTTAGATGTCACCTTACAGACTTTGTTTGAATTTTTCAATATGACAAGACTACTAGTAAAGTGCTTAAAATTTATTGATGAGAGACATGCTAGTTTGCAACCGATATGTCTTGATGGCGTAGTATAAATCACAGACTGAACATGCAATGACATGGAACCTGCAGTCCTATTTAAAATTATTTGATCTTTAACAAAGCTACATTCCTCCATGTGA
Source organism: Pinus tabuliformis (assembly GCA_031772625.1). NCBI lineage: Eukaryota > Viridiplantae > Streptophyta > Pinopsida > Pinales > Pinaceae > Pinus > Pinus tabuliformis. Next base: position 1,478,905,149 of record CM062819.1, on the reverse strand, counting down.
AGCTGCCTTAAAAAGACTCCTAATCCATTTTCTACACACTAGTGGAAAAGCATAATACCATTTCAATTTTTGACGACCACGAGAATAAACAAATCCTTGTTGAACTGTATAATCTAAGACTTGTACTACTCGCTGAAAACAATCTTCCATGGCCTTAGTGCTCAATGTTACCAATGATATTCCAATGAGAAAAGAGCCTTTTTCTCTTCAAAAAGCACATGTCCATAAACATGGTAGTTTAAAATGATCTTCCAACGAGAAAAGAGTCTTTTTTTTTTTTTTTCTCGAAAAAAAACATATCCATAAACAAGGTTTAGTAATATAGGCAGACATAAGGCTTCATCAGGTTAGTAGTTATGCCAGTTGTGGAACTTGTCTATACCTTAGGCCAAATAAATTCAACATTTAACGAAATTTGGATTGAAAAAATTTACATGTCCACTTATTTCATCCTGAAATATCCATTTATCTCCTTCCCTCACAAACAAAAAAGTTCAAAAAAACTTTTTATCACCATAATTAAGTCATAGGGTCTTAGTTGTTTCATTGTAGACCACTGATAGCTACCCCATGCATCCATAAAGAATCAATCGATGAGTCATCCATTTGGTTTTTTGAAAACATAAAAACACAATGGGCTTGATTTTCTTGGAGTTTTGAATCTTTGAGAAATCAGAAGAGGATTGGCACTCTCTAGCTTAGGAGTATGAATGGATTGCCCCTGATCATCAATTGATTATCAAGTTGAGAAAGCTCATGCTTCATACATGTATATTCAAAGTGAATATAGGGATGCCTCTGCCTTTTGGAGGGATTGGAATTTTGGGATGGAGTTTTAATCAAATTCCTCAACAGTATCTCTTTGCATAACTATATTCAGTTTTTCATCATAGACTTATATTATTCATGGTTCTCAATCTGAGATGGGTGTCAACTAATCCAGAGGATAAATGGGTGTGAAAATTCCATAATGTTGGTCCATCAAACATTATTATAAGATAAGGATATTCACTTTCTTATAAGTTAAGAATATTTCTCTTGTTGGTTATGTATCAAGGGATCCCAACTAAGGCCCATCCATCCCAAAGTGGGTTCTCGACCTTTGTCTTGTCTATCATCATACATAGATGATGAAACCAATTTTATAGGAGCCACTTTTCTAAGAGTAGCTAGAAGTATTTACAAGATTAGTGTTCCAATCTACTTCAGGGTAGGGTCCATTGGCATGTTGATTCGTTTGGGGATTTCCACTCTCTATTGTATTCTGCCTTCACTAGGATTTTGCAATGCTTGAGGATATCAACCTTTTTCATTCTCTAGAAAAGCAAGTGTAAGTCTATTTTTGAGCAAGAGGTTAGTTCACTGTCTTCATTTGTACCATGTAGCAAGATGAGGTACACCATCAACAACTGTCCAAAGATGACCTATTGATGTTGATCACAGATGCCCAATCTCTAGAACCCATAGCTTATTCAGATTTTATTTCAATTTTTATAGCTTTACAAAAAAAGGCTATGATGTGCATTGCATATACAATTCAACATTTTTCTCTAATGTTTATAAATATTTTTTTTATGTAAATATAAGACATTTTTCAACAAGAAAAAGTAATGTAAATTAAGATCCCGCAGAATATATAAGCCCATTATATCATATATTGCCTCTTAGAACATAACACATTTGAGCCAGACAAATAACATACCCATATCATTCGTTAAAGATTAAAATTTTATTGAGTATTCAATAAAGCACATGACAAAGTATATACCATCCATTTAACTCAAAAGGGATACATTGTTTAAGGTTAATTTCACATTAAGAAGCTTTACATATTTTGTCATCATTCAAGACAAGGATTGTTTTTTAATATGATTTTGTTAACATCATACGATCTTAAATTTATAGTTATTTAAAATACTTATCAGAAAGGGTCCCAAGTGATTAATCAGCATCTATGCGAAATTCAAATAACCTACACGATGTTGTAACTAATAAAGAATAGGAGAATAGATTCTTGAAGCATATGCATAAAGGACTCTATAGACAATTCAGTTTTACATCAACATCATTGTATACCACCAATAATTTTTTACGAAGCAATTTTATTTTTTGAAGTCAAAATTTATTTGTAACTTCATCACCATAAGGTGTAGTTAACATGGTTCAAACAGTACACTGAGCAAGAGCATAAACAAATAAATCCTAGATGTCAAGTTCTCGTGGTTGCTAACTTTCTCCTGAATTGGGATAAGAAGAGGACTTGAAACCAATGATATGGAATTGAACAATATGTCATCTGACAAGATGCAAATTGACATATTTTTTTGGCATTGCATAGACTTTATATGTATATGCCTAAATTTCATACCTGCCATTCCTTATCGTAGATATGCATTTTTGGGAATGTGATGCACTTTTTCAATTCAAATCTAAACATCTAGATGTCACATATTGCAAAATATCTCTTCTTTTTTCATGAGTTATTTTCACATAAATTTCCCTTTGGCACCCTTTTTCTTTTGTGCCCAAGGGTTAATTTTTTTACACTCTCAACTATTTTGAGAGTGCAAGGAACATTTTATGTTCAAATGGTGCAATCTAAGACTATTGAGAGTTAGGACAAGTTGAATTCACTATTTGGAAAATTCAATGAATTCTAAACATTATAGTTGAAAGCCAAATTTTCATCCCTTGTTTGCAACCTATATGTCCTACTGGTGTAGTGTGAATCATAGAGTGAAAATGAAATGACATGGAACTTGCAGTCCAATTTAAATTTATTTGATCTTTTAAAAAGCTACATTCCTCCATGTGAAGCTGCCTTGAAAAGACTCTTGATCCCTTTTGTACACACTGGTGGAAAATCACAATATGATATGGCTTGGGGAAATTTTGAGGTGTTTTTGCACATTTTCTAAATGGATACTGGATGCATTAGGCATTTCCTACAACATAGCCTCCAAAAATTTTAGATTTGGTTCACATGGGTGTACTAAGTCCTTTTTTAGGTTAAATTTTGTGGAGGATCTTAGATGTGTTAATATATGTCCTTTAGTTTTTTTCTAAAGTGAATATTTGATGATGAATTTTACATCGCATAGGTTCACTACCAATAGTGTTGCTGAGGTTGGTGTTACTACTCTAACGTGTAGCAAACTTATTGGTTCCCTATGCAGAGTAAGCAGAATAAATAAAGCCGACAAGGTATTGGATATGTTGATTATATCTGGGGGTGTTCCTGATCTTATGTCATATAATGTCTTGATTAATGGATTAAGCAAAGAGGGCCAGATGGAATGTGCAATTCATTTTTTGAATGAGATGCAGGTAAATGAGTGCCTTCTTGATGCAGTTACACATAATACAGTGTTGAAAGGTCTCTGCCATCAAGGTAAATTGTGCCTCGATTTGGAGGTTCCCAATCAACAGTTACAGAATGGTTGCCTGCCTAATATTATTACTTGTAATATATTGGTGGAAGCAAATTGTAAGGATAGTGGAGTGGATGAGGCTACAAGACTCTTGAATGAGATGACAAGTATGGGTTGGGTTCCTAATGTGGTGACATAAAACATTTTGATCAATGGGTTCTCTAAAGAAAATAGATTGGATGAACCAATAGGATTTCTTAATGATATGCCATCAAAGGGGTGCCATCCCAATGTTGTTAGTCACAACACTCTTTTGCAGGGTCTATGCAATGCCAGGAGATGGGAGGATGCAAAAAATATCTTATCCGACATGGGCCAAAGAGGATGTTCTGATAACGTTGTCACTTACAACATCCTCATAAATTTCCTTTTCCAAGAAGGGTACTTGACTGCGGCAATCAGTTTTTTGCAGGAGATGGTCGTAAAGGGGTGAAAACCCTATTCATTGACCTACCACCCAATAATCAATAGGTTATATAAAGATGGAAATATGGATGATGCAATTGAGTGTGTATATGAGATGGTTTCCAAAGGTTGTTTTCCTCACATGGTCACCTATAGTACTTTGACAACAGCTCTCTGCAAGGATGGGAAGGTGCACCAAGTTGTAGATATCCTTAACTTCCTAGGACATCAGGGTTTTCCACCTCTACTCTTAGCTTACAATACAATGCTTGAATGCATCTCAAAGAATGGCCATTTAAAGAAGGCATTTGAGATTCTAGATGCTTTGATCAGGAAAAGCCTTACTCTCGATGCTACTACTTATGCATTAATGGTAGAGACTCTATGAGAGGAGTTGTTACTCGTGGTTCTATCCAATGTAAAACCCTACAAAATGTAGTATGGGTAGAATAGTTGTCTTTCAGGGTCCTTTCATAGGGTATAAACATGGCCTTCTTCTACAGGGTTCATAAAACAAGAATAAAATTGCTGAGATGCTTTACAAGAGCTTTCAAGTTGAGTATACTTTGACATGTATATGTTATGTGACCTGGGTTAAGATTCACAAGGGAAGGCATTGTAAAGTGAACTCTACAAAGTGGGTTTGGCTGGAAAGATCTGTTATTCTCAAATTCATCGTTGGAAAGCAATGACAACCAGAATTGCCAAGATGAAATGTTTTCTGGGTAAGTAGTTGGTAAAGTGGTGGGATAATTTATGGTTTAAGATATGTAATAATGAACTCCATGTGCAAAACATGAATTCAGATTCATAGAGAAAATTTCAAGCAAGGCTCACAAGAAACTCTTTCTATTTCAATTCCAACTCATAGTAGAAAGAAAAAATGTAACAATGCTTATGTAGCTGTCAAAAAATGCATTACTCCTAGGAGATTTTGAAAACATTTGGAACATTTAATGTTCACAAATTTAATAGTTTTTGGCATTCTCTAGAGGGAAACCCATTTTATAAAGGCTTCACATTTCTTTTTCCATAAAATATTTTGGTATTTTTCTATATTAGGGAAACGCAAAATCTACTTTAAGATAGAAAGTTTTATTATTTCAAATTGAGAAGCAACGACTTTTGAAATAAGAAAAGCTTTTTGCTTATGCAAAGTAATATAGTATGCATGTCAGGCATAAAAATTTCTTATTTTATGAGGGATAATAATAAATATGTTTGCTCAAGAATAATGTTTTATTTGTCTTCATGCTTGTAGGATTATGTTAGCATTGTTTGTTTTTCCCCATAATCTTCTGGTAGATAGACACATTGTTCTCATTTTTTTTTCCAAACACAAAGTCACTGTAGGGAAGATTCAGTACAACTTAGATTTTGAATGACAAGCCTTATTTCAATTCAAATATCAAAGTAAATCAGTACAAAGTGAGTCGATATTTGACTGAAACATTCATTTTTGGTTGATTTACAAAATCCTTGTGCCAAATGATTGATGCAAATCTTCAGTATTTGTTAGCCAATAGTTGGAGCTTGGCCAAATTCAACATTAGGCCAAGGTTAGCATTGGTTGTAGCTAGTGAGAGAAAAATCTTTGACACAACTCCTAATATTTTCTTAAGTGCTTGCACCTTATACCAAATATTTTATCAATGCCCATGCCAAAGGCCTTTACCAACAACTTAACACAATCTTGTGCCAATGACCAAAAGAAACACCAATCTTCCTTGCATCAAGAAGGTGTCAATAAACCAATGTCGAGGCCACAAGCAACATCCAAGCAATGCTAGAGTTGGTAGCATGCAAGTTGCACATGTAGTCATGGAACATGTACCTAACACTCAACAACATACATTAGACAACTATCATATATTTTCATAGTTTGTGTTTGTAGTTGTTTATTTGAGTGAATATGACAGGATTGATGGTTATGAATTATGGAATTTATTAGCATATACAAAATGCAGTTAGTTATCTTGGGTAGTGGAGGATCATAGAAGATTTTATGAACGCATAATAATTCTAGTATTTGTAGGGGATGCATCAATGCATGTTGCTTGTCTGTCAATTGAAGAAACAATGCTCAAAGGACATGAAGAAACAATAAAATGGACCTGGATATGCACAAAAAAATAAAATTTAACTCACAAAAATGAGAAATTAAATGGGGCATGTCACAAGGTTGACAATATACAAAGGATAATAGTAAGAATGGCAGGAGAATTGTCTGGATGAACAGTTGACAAACGAAACATGAAGTTCATAAGTACAAATAAAAAGATCTATTTAAAAACAAGGACAAATATTTAATTTTAAAATAACAAAAATTATATAGAGAAAAAAAAGGTCAAGGCCATGGCCAAATCAGTTGTTTCATTTTTTTTTCCATAGTCAGAGATAGAAACAATCATTTGACCAAATCACTGAGTACTTGCTTAAGAAACTTTTTGTTATGTTCATTGAAAAAAAAGGATTGAATTGACAACATAACCACGTTGAAATATGCCTGTGGTTGGAGTCCAGAAATTTGTGAATTGTTGACAATAATATGAATATACATTGTACATACATGGACCAACTCTCCTCACTAAAGTCAAAATGAATAAATGATTAATGGACCGACCTTTATGGTAATGGACATTTTTTGGGTTGAAGTCATTTGATTAATGGACCGACCTGTATGGTAATGGATTTCTTCCAGCATTAAAAAATCATAAACACTTTATTACAATGATATTACCTTTCTAATCTTAGCCATGTCTATCCCTCTGGATGATTCAGTTATGTTTTTGGACAATCCATTTCCAGTTGCAGGTGCACTTGGTGTCTATGTCATGATAAGCATGTAAATAAACTGTTGAAGCTAGGGATTTTTCTTTGAATGGAATGGTGACCAGTGAATGAAATCCTGTCCGATAATGATGATTTATAAATATCAACTGCTAATCTCGGTGGTTCATCTGATGCAGATTCTGATACTGATGAAATACTACTCCTAAATTCCAGATTAAATATTAAGACCCAATACCCATCTTGTTTCTATCCTCTGCTTCTAGATTGCAACATTCATTACAGTTTATGCAGAATTTATCTTTGCAAACATTAAACCTATTGTTTTGGGTTGGGCAAGAGTTTTTTGGCTGTACAATATGGTGTTCAGTGAAGCAAGCTATAAAAGGCATTACAATAAACAAAGTGAATTTCATCCTTCGCTCTTCTTAGTCTGTAGGTAAAAAGTAACCAAAGAGGTAAGCCAGCGGAACAGAAAGGAAATGAAGGTGTGTGCGAGGTAGAGGTACTTACACTTGGGACTGACTACTGGGTGGGAATGGAGCAACGAAGACTACAAAGAAAAAATCACTATTAAGGCAATGTCAAAATTAATAATTCCTTACCTCCTAGCTTGATGCATCGCTCCAGAACTTGAGACAAAAAGACAAGATCAAACTCAATCTCTCTATGGACCCTGATATTGCTTAAAAGGAAGCAAAATTTGTGAGGATTACAATTTCTAGGGAATTTAGAACCTGATTAGGCTTCAACACCATTTCAAAGAAGCTTTTCATCCCCGCTCATTCTGATAATGCTACCGTTGTGGAGGCTCAAATGTAAGTGGAAGGGGGTACAGGATAGGACACAGTGGTGTGAGTAGGGATAGTATTCGTAGCTGCTCTGAGTATAGGAAGAGGACATAGTGGAGAGGGTCAAATTGAAATTGTAAAAGAGAGAAGGGGTTCCCATTGTCCTTAATAGTTTGCATCCAACATAGTGGAAACACTGGGGAAATGCCCTCTTCAATCATACTTCATAAATATTAAATATATTAATAAAATAAACATTTTAAGAAATATAATTAGAAAAACTCAGGCCTTCATGAAACAAAAGGACCGTGGCCACCATTCTGAGGAACGACATGCATGCATTACATGTGCTTTGCATAATCTTGGATAGTTCGAGACCACACACCCAAGAGGCATCCATGCTAATCTCACAAGCCACTTATAAAATTAGTTTTGGCATGAAATCATTTTTCCTTACTGTAACGAAGACCATGTGCTTGAAGGATGCTTTCTCATGCTCCTCAATTTCCTAGCTCACCCCAATCATAGTGGTTATCTTATCAGGTGCCCAACAAGAATCAATGGCTTGTGGGTTGGTTTGGAGTCCTAGTTATTTCCAACAAATACCTGTAGGAAACCTTTCGTCTCAAGCGCTCGTCAGTCCTTATGAACCAGGTTTCTCAATTCTTGCCAACATAAGGAGTTAGTTATGCAGGTGTTTCAAGAGTTGGTGAGCATTGGGGGACTGCCCCAACTAGATGAACTAGGCTCCCCTCTCTATCCTATCTCCCGCCTCTCTTTTCTAGGTTATCCACTAATCACTTAGACATATGTTCGTTGGTAGTATCTTGATTTGATTTTGGTTGTGTTATCAATCTCTACAAGATAATACATTGAGAGACTAACCCAAGAGATTGATTGGCCTTCCTTCCTGGTCGAAAGTTTGTTGCCTTAGTGGATCCTAACCCAGGTTTAGAGTTAAATGTGCCAAACAAAACCCTACACTACTGGCCCTTTTGGCATCAACTCGCGTAGCGCAGGCTGAAGTCTCACCCGAAGCAATATGGGGGGATGCTGGAACCAAGTTTGTGCATCCAGATATTAGTGTGATGTCTTTTAATGCCCTAGATCTACCTTCGCATAGATCTATAAGCCCCTAGGGCTCGATACCACAAATTACTTTAAATGGCCTTAAGACCTTCACAAAGGTCTACGATACGTCTTTTCGGACCCTTAACAATTGAATCATCCACTTACGTGAATCATAAAATAACCCTAGATCTGAGCTCATGCATATCTACTTAAGTATTTAAGAAACATAACAGAATGTATTATAATCTTCACGAAAATACTTAACTTGTATTGCATACCATTATTAAGACTTATCCCATAAAGTCACGCATCATTAGATTAATATTTCATCAATACACTATTCATTCAAATCATATATCACAATCATAAATAGACAAAAGTAAACAGATAAACCCAATAATTCTTTAACAATCTCCTTTATTGATCTTCAATATGGTATTGCAGACTCAAAATTGCCTTGCGCACTTAGCTGCAGGGGTTTGCACACTCAACTGCGAAGACTACTATAGGCCTATGTGCACTCAGTTGCAGAACCTTTCTCTCCTCTATGACTCACTTCTCTGCACTATCTTCTATAGACCCATTACATCCCTCATCATCAGATTATCATGCCTTAGACTCTCTAAGAAACACCTACTTATACAATCCCATGGTCTGTGGACCATGGGTGGATCTCAAAACCAAATCCACTTTACATAGACAAGGGGTTAAAACCCCTTTTACTCCTAATTACCTATGTGCTTCGCATCCACAAATCATGGAGACTTTACATCTTTTCACAAAAATTACATCAAAACTTGGGTTTTTAACCCCAAAATTGACCCAGGGGACCCCATCCCAACAGGCCCCCAACACAAAGGTCATGACTCACCCTCGAGTCACTCAACTAGCATAGCGATATTGCTACGAAGATCCCCCAACTCCACCTACACGACTTCAACCTCGACAGTGCTCTGCGTACCTTCCTGCTTGACTTCTTCCACTAGCTGCTCGGTAGCTGGTCCCTCCGCGATGAGCTTCATCGTTTGTTGGGTCTGCTGCAAGCCTGTCAACTTCTCCTGAATGTTGTTTGTGACTTGGTAAGCTTATTCTGACCAAGGTCCCAATTTGTCCTTAAGCACAACCTCCTTCTTCTGGGTTGCTTCTACCTACGCGAGGAGCTTCTTTCCCTCCTGCAATTTGGCTAGGCGTTGTGCTAGAGTAATGGAGCACGTTGTTGCCATGACCTCATATAACAATACTAGATCATTCACTTGAAGGTTCAAATCTTGATGTGTCGATTGTGCCACACTTTTTTACGTTCCTTGTGTACTTGCTAATGGAATCTAGCCAAGAGTCGGTCCTCTTCAAGCTCCATCAACTGTGCGAGCCATTCTTTCAAGGCTTTGCGATCGGCCATTCCTGTGAAAGTTGCTATGCATAGACTAGGCACGATATATTCCATAGGCATCACAACTTCTACACCATAGACCAATCTAAAAGGTGTCTGCCCTGTCAACTTTTTACAAGTAGTCCTATACGCCCATAGTACTGGAGGTACGCGCATAGCCTAGTCATTCCGTTGTGCGTTACGAATCTTCGTTAGTGTGTTCTCCAAAATATTATTGAAGGCCTCTACTATTCCATTAGCCTGGGGATGATACAGGGTGCTCTTCTGATGATAGACCTAGAACTCCTCAGTTAAAATGCTGATTGTCTCATTTAGGAAGTGCATACCTCAATCACTCATCAACACTTTTGGGCAGCTAAATCTGGTTAACACACACTCAAACAAAAAATTCTCTGTTGTGGCCCCTATGAAATCCTTAACCGGCTGTGCCTCTGCCCATCTTGTTAAATACTCTATCGCGGTGATGATGTAGCGCGCACTAGTTTTCTTCCCTGCGGGCTGAATTGGCCCAATGAAATCAATTTCCCATTTTTCAAATGGCTGCAATGATACTTGAGGATTTAGTGGCAATTCATCCCTTCACGATGGTTTGCCTGTTCATTGACATGCATTGCATGCCCTACAATACGCTTTAGAATCTTTATGCAGTGTAGGCCACCATAAACCTAAGCACAAAATCTTCTGTGTTGTTGCCTTTCCTGCATAATGTTGTCCCGCAACCCCTCCATGAGCTTCAACGAGGATGCTATTCTGCTCAAAATCTGGCACATATCATCGCAATATCTCGTCTGCACCCATTTTATACAAATGTCCTGCAATCACTAAATCCACTGTGCGCACTACTAGTTCCTTCTTTTGCTGACTTTTATACTCTTCCGGTGTTGTCCCTATAGTCAAAAAGTGAATAATATATGAAAAGTAGTTATCTGCTACATGCACCATGAAGAGTTTCACATTAGGAAACCCTTCCTCTAGATTAGTAGGCTCCTCTCCTATTTCGATCCATGACATATGGTCAGGTCCTGCATTCTACCTACCTGGCTTCACAATAACCTCAAAGTCATACTGTTGGAATAGTAGCAACCATCGGCAGATCTCCCCCCACAAGACAGGCTTATTAACAAGGTATTTCAAGGCAAAAATGTGTGCCCAACAGATAGTGCCTGAAATTTTGAAGCGTATACACCACAGCCAATCCTTCGCGCTCTATTGTTGAGTAATTCTTCTTAGCCTTCGATAATTTCCTTCTTGCAAAGGATATAGGGTGGTCCATCTCTCCTTCACCAGCCTGTGTTAACACTACTCCCAACATAATGCAAGAGGCATCGACATGTACATGAAATTCCTTCTTCCAATCAGGGAAGATCAAGTTCGGCGTAGTAACCATATTTTCCTTCAAAGCATCTAAACTGCGTTGACATTCTTCATTGCAATAGAATGTAGTGTCCTTTTTCAATAGTTTCTCCATGGGCGCGGTAATCTGAGCATAAGCCTTGATGAACTTCCTATAATATCTTGTATGTCTGAGCGTTGCACACAGTTGTTTGACACTTCTTGGGGCCTCCAAATTCACTATCACCGCGATCTTGGCAGGGTCCACCATCAACCCTTGCTTGCACACCGCGTGACCTAGTAAGATCCCAAAGGGGACACAAAATAAACACTTCTTCATATTCAGTGTGATCTAGTATCTGCGACATGTATCCAACATCAGGTACAGGCTTGCTACATGGTGCTTCACTAAGCTGAACACCATCCAGTCATCAAAATACACCTCCAAGAACTTATGAATGAACTCCTTAAATGCTGCTATAACTACGCGAGAGAATATCGCAGGTGCATTCTTGAGTCCAAATGACATTATAGTATACTGCAAACAACCCCATTCTATCGCAAAGGTTGTTTTTCTCCTATTCTCTGGCGCAATCTTGATCTGATGGTACCCCGAAAACCCATCAGTGAATGAATAGGCCTCATTCCCTTCAACATTGTCTAATATTTCATCTGTAAAAGACATTGGGAATGGGTCATGGACGCAGGCATCATAAGTTTCCTCAGGTCTACGCAAATCCTTATTTCTCCCTTCTGTTTATTCTCCAGAACCAACATTGGTCTCACCCAATCAGATTCTTCCATAGGTTTGATGATGCCTGCTTCTAGCATCTTATCCAACTCCACGCGACCTTTTCCTTGTATTTGGGATTAAGGTGATACGGCCTTTGATTAATAGGTTTTGCATCCAGTTTCAAAGTGATTTTAATCACACCTAGTCGCCTATGATGCCCTTTAGGTCCGAAAACTTGGTAGGAAAAAGATCCTGGTACTAACGGAGTAACTCAGAAACTTTATCCACTCTCGTATCATCCTAGTAATTCCCAATCTTTGCAAATTTTGGCTGTGCTTCAGTACCAATGTTCACTTTCTTGGTTTTCAATGGTGCGGTGATGTTTGGGTTCTCTATTTGCATACCTTCAACCTTACGATGGCCTTCTTCCTCTAGAATATTAATATTTCTTGGATCTTCATCCTCCCCCTCAATAGTCACATTATAGAATTCTAGCGCATGGTGCAGCTGGGTGCTCCAATTTGGTTGAACCCACTCGAAAGGTTCCTATGGGATTTTGAAGATCGCTACCTTAATCTCTTGTAGAGCTTCATCAATGCTCTCGAACCCATCTTCAAAACTGAAGGTCATTAAGAATCCTTCTCTTAATATATCCCACTCCATAGTGCCATGACAGAGCTCAGTTTCCAGATACCAATTCATAGGGATTGTATCCAAAGTATGATAGAATAAGTGCACCCATTCTGATTGTGGCTCTGTTCCATAAGCTTTAGTCCACTTCAGTAGATGATCACCCAGATCATTTCTCCCATCGTATTTCTCAGTTAGTCGAACTTTAGGATGACCAAATCGCAACCTCATCATGCACTTGTAATCTCTCCATTCATAAAAGCTATCCTACTCTCATTCAAATGCATCCAAAAACTTATCCACGCCATTTAAACCATCATAATAAGGTAAATTCCTTACCTCCAATGACACACATCATAGTGATTTAGTCATCATGTTGCAGCGCAACGTAGATAATTCATGCAACCTATTCTGCCAATGCTCCAACTCTTCATCAGAATCCAAGGTACAAGAACTTTCCCGGTCCCATGCAATCCTTCCATCCGTTGTCAAGTTAACCCAATCTTGTTCTTGCGCAGTTATTTCGTAGATTTGATCCAAGTCATCATCACTCTCTTCATAGTCATGGATTGGTTCAATATAACGCAGCCCTTCTGTAGGGTCCAACGGTACTACAACCCGAAGTGATTTCCTTTTAAACGACATCATCCTCTTCTTTAAGTTGATGACTCCATTCATATCTATGGCCTAGTCAATTCCAAGGACCGTGGGGTATGGATTTTTTTCGTCAACGATCTTTATTACTTCAAAATCAGCCAGCGCACTCGTGCCTTCTCTATCCACTGTTACTCCATGTAGTCGTCCCATGGGGATGATCTTCTGTTGGTTTGCCATTCTAATCTAGATTGAAGATCACTGTAGCGTAGGTCTCCCCATTCTCTCCCAAGTATGTTTAGGCAAAACATTCGCGTCAGATCCGAGATCCAGAATGACCTGGTCCATCTCATAATCTCCTATCTACACGGTGAGCCTCAACTTGCGCCCTGTTCTTGCCTTGTGTTTTCCGATTTTTCTAACCACGTAGTGTCCATCAGGGGTGTTTTCTTTGTTGGTGCACTTGTTTATTAACTCCTGCAGGCCCTTCATAGCTTTTCTATTGCGCAACTGTTTCATGTAGGTCTCTAAGAACGTGGTAAACATAGAGGGATCAACCTCTATAGGTGTGCTGGTTTCTAGTACCTTGTTCTGGCTTGCTGAAGTGGAGGCCTCAACAGAGCTTTTTTTGGCTTCCATAAGCGTTTCCTTCACATGCTCCAGATCAAAACCCACTTCCTTCTCTAGCACCTTACGGACCCATCCGTCCTCTTCAGGTTGTTTTCCCTTGTCATCACCAGTCTTTATTCCACTCCTCAGCACTATATTCACATTTTGATCTTCTTCTCGGGGCTCATCTCTCATCATTTGTAAGTTTTGCATAGTTTGTTGAGGCTACGCCTTTTTCTCCTGCATCTTAGTGATCAACACAGGGAATTCTTCTATAGTGTGGCCAAACTGACTGCAGTATTGACATGACAGGTGTGTTTGATTCTGACACTCCCACGCGTAGTGCCCTGGCATTCCATAGCTATAGAAAGTAACCTGTTCACGACCTATACCAGGTCTGCTTCCTCCTCGGCCTCGTCCTCGTCGCTGATATCCTCTGTGTGCTCCTCCTGTGCCCTGATCTGGAGGTCAAGTTTCTGGTTGCATCTAATCTGTAGGCATTCTTTCCATCATTAAGTCATAGTTGCAACAGTGGCACTCATCATGGCCCACTAATTTGTAGAAGTTGCAGAACAACTGTTGTGGTGTCTAAATGAACTTTTGAAGAAAATGACAATTATCCGTGGTGTTTTTTCTAGCCACCTGACAAATAACACACCATTGCGAGGCCCCCATGATCGGCCCTGTTGGAGCTTCTGGCCTCAGGGGAATTGGTCCCCCTTCTATGATATAGTTCAAATATACATGATAATGGTCTTTGTCATGCCCCTGGCTCTTACATTTTTGACACCTAGCTTCCTCTCGTACCTCTATCTTAACCTCCTTCTCTTTCTTCAAGCTCTGCAATTCCAAGAAGAGGCTCTCCAACTGGGAGTGAATCTGTTGTACCCCAAGGTTGCATCATTCATGGGCGTCACATGCAAACTCATAATGATTTCCAAGGATTTTGCCTGAGTTCCTATCTTCTGTTGCGACAGAGAAATCTTCAGGTGGGGCAGAAGTAACGCTATAAACCACTCGCGGTGCTGACCATTTGTGAGTTGCATATTAGCTTTGCAAATCATAGATTTCAACCTTTGATCTAGTTCCCAAGGTGTTTCATCAACCCTAATCATGATCTTCTTAAATCCAACTAATGGCTGCGAGTCTGAATTAGGTTTACTAAATTATTTGTTTAAAGCAGCCTTAGTCTCTGATAACGTGGCCACAAGATGATCAAACAATACTTAATATACCATGTTAGCGTGCATCCTACAGAGCAATAAATAACTATGCTTTCTTTATGTTTTCATCAGTGATCTGCTGTGATGTCCACACAACATTCACAACAAACCAAAACTGATCTGTATCTTTGCTCCCTATACCTTTGAAAATTGGTAGCTTCATTGTGTTCACTGTTCAACATGTTGAACGACGGTGGTGGTGCGGAGGTGTGGGTGAAGGTGTATTCTGTGGAGGTGAAGGTGGAGGTGGAGTGGATGGATGATGTATCCATGGAAAACCTTGTCTTATCAGCTGGACATCACTCCGTAGTGAGGCTTGTACCGTTCCCTCGTCGTCGCTCGAAGGAGGTCCAATCAATGGGATATATTTAGGACCTTCTTTCTCTCGATTTCTGAAGATTTTTCCACTTCGCGTAGCTCCAAACATCAAGGCAATGGCATAACCCATTTTTCACACAAGAGAATCTTAATCCAGGTATTCAGAGATCTCAGATACTTACCTCGCAGTCCCTTGAAGAAGTGTCGCTCTGCTTCGTTGTAGCTGACTGAGGTATCAACCGCGAACTCTGTAACAAATCCTCCTATAATTCGATCGAGCCAGTGGTCGACAACCCATGTGATCTTGTCTTTAGAGGCTTCTAATCATCATACCAACTCTGGAGTCCACACTATTGGACCATCAAGCTTCCACCTCCCTTGGCCATCTTCCAACTTAGCTATCCACTCGTATAATTCGATTGGGAAGGTGCAGAAGAAAATTTCGTGTATTTCCATATACAAATATCTATCCAACCACTGCTCCTTTGACAGGCATGGATTCCTGTTCTCTTGCGCCGCGAATTCATGAATCTTCCTATCCAACCACTTCTCAATTTCCTTCTTAGTCGGATTCTAGTGATGCGACATCACACATATCCTTAAGCAGATCCTGGTCCTGGCAACAGAACCATTTGTTAGCTTAATGGGTCCTGACCTAGGTTCAGAGTTAAATGTTCCAAAAAAAACCCTACATTACTAGCCCTTTCAGCATCAACGCGCGTAGCGGAGGCTGAAGTCTCACCCAAAGCAGTATGGTGGTGTTTTGGGAAGTTTTAGTGTCTACGGATAAATGCTTAAACCCCTAGACTAGTAGCTAAGTCTAGAACAACAGTGCAAAGCATTCTCTACTTTTTCTATAATCAACAGATTAAATAAGAGGTAAAGAATCCTACCTGTAGCTTTCGCTTACTCCTTATCTCCCTTGATCAATTTTGTTGCTCCTCTCCGTACTTAATCCGCTTGAAGAGTACCTACACACAAACAAAAGACAACAACCGATCAAAGCATATGATAATGATCTATTGATTAAACATAACATGGAATCAAGTACATGGCACACATATGAAAGCATAAATGAATAACACAAGAATATGGAAAAAGCTTTGAACACTTTATTAGTAAAAGGAAGAGTTACAACCCATTGCTCAATTCAGCATCACTCCTCCAGTTCAATCCCATCCTCTCCTCATAACAAGCAAGACATTTTGACATCATTACAATACTTGAAATCAACTCAAGTCTCATACTAATAGCATCTCCCTATAATTCAATAATTTCCAGCCCCTGATCACTTAGATGAGTGGTCTTTTTATAGGTGAATGAAGGAAGTTATGCCATAAATGGTGATAATGAATGCCCTCCCAAACTTAGAATTTAGTTCCATGGAGGAAGGGATAAGGGATTGATGTTCCTTAACTCCCTTCCTCATCCAAATACAAGCTCAAAGGAGTAGATAGCCTTGAGAAACTTCTAGAGGCATCCAATGGATAAGGAATCTTTCAAACCCTCATGGAAATTCGCTCAAATTCGCCCAGCGCAGGCCAAAGAGGGACCAAGTGCGCTGCATAGCACCCTATCAGTGTATGGTTTGCATTGCAGTGCACCCTAATGAAGGCCTACCTGCGCTGATCTTCTTAGAGGTAGTTTCTGGATGATTTTGGTCATGAAACTTCTTGGGAAGCTAGGCATTCTGATGGTTGACTTCTTTAGGGCATGTAACAACTGAATTAGGGTTTGATGGGCCCTAATAGTACTGATTTGTAGGTTGGGGTTGATGTGCCCAAATGGATCTGTAATAATTTCCCCCTAAATTATGAATTCGTAAATACTTATGTCGAGTGAAATTCCTTATCATGTGGAGAGGAGGTTTCGAAGTGGAATGTGACCAGCATCAATTACAATACATATATCATGATAATTTGATTTTTCTCATGAACTTGCTGAGGGAAGGCATACCCATGCTCAGCTTATAAACTTTCATTACATGTACAAATATAGTCGTCTACAGATATAGACCCATGAATGGATGACCATGAATGTAAGGCCATTGTACATTTGATTTAGTACTCTTGAAAATATCGTAGCCCAGATGGATGAAACTAGATCTTGGATCTTCAATCTCGTTCAATCTTTCGCTCAAGTACAAGTCTAACCATGTGAGTAGATGATCTGAAGTCAAACATGGAAAGACATCGTTTGATTACCAACCAATGATGTAAGCCGTTAACAGACGCGAGAGGAATCACCGATAATGATAATGACCCTCAAGGTACTACAGTACATTTCGCATGGTGTGAATAAATGATTTGATGTCGAACACCATACAAAGTCTTTTGGTCGAAGGCTAGTGATGTCAACCTATTGTCGGAAGCGATAAACTTTCCATTAATGTATGCAAGCCTCACGGTACTGAAGGGGTGTTTCTAAGTCAACTTCTTGGATAATGTGCTGATGTCGACAAGAAGTGACTCATCGCAGGAGGGCCTTTATGTATCCCACATCAACGACCCAAAATGAGGTAAATGATTTAGGAGATGAAAAATCGACTGATGACACAAGGTTCAGGAATGGCAGTCATGAAAATGAAGGTTTATGGTATTGCAAAGGATGAAGTTTGAACTAAATGACTTCTCTTGAACATGTTGGCGACAATAAGATTAATTGGTAGCATTGACCCACAAAAAAGTAATGGATGGTATGATAGACCAACAGTGTGATAACCATCAAGCTGAATGACCCAACCCACATAGTCACGGTGATGAGGTGAAAGTGTCATGTTCAAGAGCGACTTGCTACCATAAAGTTTTCTCACTTTTTCCCATTTCCCCAGTCATTGCTGATTAGTACCTCTTTATTTTTTATCAATCTTGAGGAGGATAACATATGATTGTTGTATAATTTCACCCTTCAGGTGAATCCATTGCTATTTGATGCTTTAATGAGTCTAGCAAAGGTGAAACTCGGTCTTGTCTAGATGGACAAGTTTGTCGCTATTTGATGTTTTTAACGAGTTTAACGACAAAGATAACTCAGTCATTTTCATGTTTAGAGAGTTTGAAAAGGGACGAAAAGGAAACTCCACAAGTTCTTTTTCGTAAAATAATCTCTCAAGTCCGAAAAAGCGTAAAATAATACAAGAGAGATATTGTTTCCAATCCTTTAACGAGCTGGAAAAGACAAGCGCTTGACAATCTTTTCATGTTTAGAGAGTCTGAAAAGAGCTTAAAGAAGACTCCAATTTGAGGAATGAGTGGTGTCTAGGGTAGCAACTGGTTCTAGTGATGTTGGAACTTCTCAAAACATGTTGATTTATGTGAAGAGGCTGGCTAATAAAACCACTCATTGCAACTATTCCTCAAAAAGGGTAAACAACCAAGTGAAAGCGTATGATTGGCCAAAGAGATGGTGACAATGGAAGGAGAACAACCAAGGCTCATCTGACAAAAAAGGCTAATAGAATGGCAGTCATGAGGGTTAAAAATGGAGATGGGTTCATTTTTACACAAGCTTGAACCATAGGGAACTATGCTTGGATTCAGTTTCATGTTTACATAAGCTTGAAACGAAAAACTATGCTTGGAACTAGTTTCATTTTTACACAAGCTTGAAACGAGGAAAAACTTTGCTTGAAACTGGTTTCATTTTTACACAAGCTTGAAATGAGGAAAAACTACGCTTGGGTTTAGTTTACATGCCCCTAGCATGATGAAAGGGAGAGTCTTTTGTAACCAGATGGAAGTTGTTGCGGTGAAGCAGGACGGTTAACCAACACCTTTTTGGCTTCGTCTAGATAGGGACAAAGGTGAATGGGGTGATTCACTTCATATAACCTACAGGGAAACTTAACTTTACCACTAGGTGCATGCCCCCCAAGCTTCATTACATTCACCTAAGTAGACTACTCATGGCTATCAAGTGGATGGAATGAAGGTTCATTTACGAGATCAATTGAAAGACTCGACTGGGATTTTAAGAGATCTAATCAAAGACTCAACTTAGGACTTGGTACCTTGCTTCATTTTTTAATGAGCTTGATACAAGACAGGGAACTCTGCTCATATCCTTGGTTTCATTTTTTAATGAGGTTGACACAAGACAAGGAACTATCCTCATTAGCATGTTTCATTTTTTAACGAGCTTGACACAGTAAAAGAACTATCCTCATATTCCTTGTTTCATTTTTTTAACGAGGTTGATACAAGACAAGGAATTCTCTTCATATTCCTTGTTTCATTTTTTAATGAGGTTTACACAAGACAAGGAACTCTCCTCATAGACCTGTTTCATTTTTTAATGAGGTTGACACAGTAAAAGAACTATCCTAATATCCTTGGTTTCATTTTTTAACGAGGTTGACACAAGACAAGGAAATCTCCTCAATTCCTTGGTTTCATTTTTTAACGAGGTTGACACAAAACAAGGAACTATCCTCGTGGGGGCTGTTTCATTTTTTAGTAAGGTTGACATAGTAAAATAACTATCCTCATATCCTTGGTTCACAGCTCATAAGAGGTCATGAAGGAAAGATCTGGTTTTAATGCCCCCAGTACATGATGTACAACATCACTAAATTGATCGTGAATTGATGTAGGTATGGAATGAGTTGCCACATAATTAACCCATGGTGGGATGATACCATTGGTACAAAAGGACCATTTAGGGAAGATGGTTGACTAGGAACCATATTTGGACTGGGAAATGAAATCTGGTCAACGGTGACAATTCTACCTTCATGCGAGAAACAAATCACTCGAAAGAGTGTTGAAACAATAGCTCCCATGTCATAAACATAGTCGTGCCCAAGAAGTAAATTGTAATCTAGAGGGCCTAGGACTACCATCACATTCAGATAAATGATTTTTCCTCCCAATGTAATAGGTAACTGAGGGAGGATCCCTAATGGTTGACTAGTTCCTTTGTTAAAACCCAACAGATTCTGGGTAACAGGCATAAGCGGCGGCGAACCAAGCACTTGCCAAGTAGTTGAGGAAAGGATACTCACTGATGCACCTTCAACTATAATAGTGCCAGATATAATCATATTACAAACTTTTACTATGATCTAGAAAGGCACATAAGAAGGAAGGTAGAATCCTTCCAGTCGATTCCAATCAAAGGAAGTGACTAGACTACTTGGAGGGGGTCTCGTAGAAATAGGAGAATTAACCCCTTGAGTTACGAGAACTAGAAATTTTTCCTCCTATCTTGACGGAACAGGAGGACTGCCCCCAAGTTCATTAGAATCTGAAGAAACAAAATGAACTTGAGTGGTATCATATTCACTCTCTTCGGGAAAGGTACAATTACTGAAGGTGAAATTGGGTCAACTGTTACCTCGACCTGTTGATTTGGGTTAGGTATAAACTCATAGGATTCACTTTCACAGAGAGTGGGTTTGACCGACGGTTGATTTTGGTCAGTCAATTCATCAACTAGTGAAGGATTTAGGGAGAGTTTCTTGTAACCAGATGGAAGTCGTTGCGATGAAGCAGGACGGTTATCCAACACGCTTTTGGCTTCGTCAAGATAGGGAAAAAGGTGAATGTGGTGATTCCCTTCACATAACCTACATGGAAACTTAACTTTTCCCTTCTTTCCATGAACTTTACTACCACTAGTTGATGGTGTGTCACCAACATGATCTCGAGAAGTTGATGACACAAGATGATGTGAACGGGAAGACCATTCTTCTAAGATTTGAGGAATATCAGGACAACTTCGAAGAAGATGGTCTCCTGCACAAAGTTTGAATGGATATCAAACTTTGTGAGGCTTGATGGATGATTTCTCATCAGATGTTGCATTCAAAGCAATGGTTGCTTGGTTGTCCCTCTGCTGAATTTTCTTCTTCTTCTTCTTCTTATTCTTCCCTTTCTTCTTCTTCTTAGTCACCTGGTTACTAGTACCAATACTTTCACCAGGCGAAGAGGAAGAAGGGGAGGAAGAAATGACCAAGGAAGAAGGCAAAGGGTCAACCTTAGGATCAACTGGAGGTTGATTTTATCCAGTTGGAGGTGTACTTGATTGCGGAGAAATCACGACATTTTGAACCAAGGAGGTTAAAAAAAACCATACTGGAAAGCCAATGGTAAATCCCGGAAGGGACAATGTAGCCATATAAGGAGCACCAATATTTCTGAAAGGAGGAAAAGGACTAGGATTCCCATCAAAAGGAATTCCTTGATCAATGGATTCCAGATTTTTCGCCATATGTTTCAACCTAAGATCAACTAAGGAGTGAGCGTGGAGGATGTTATCCGTGGTCAATTAATTTATTTTAATCAAAGTAACATAACAAAAACAAAAGAGGGATGATATAGGCAAAAGGATTACCAAGTAACTGTGGACTGCAGAATACCTCCTGGCGAACCAAGAAGTACGGGTAGGAAATCTCCCTGAATGCTGTGTTCAGTGTATCATAGTGTAGAAGGTGACCAACTCGGTTACCTAAGGATGGATTGCAACCTAGAGTTGTCCTCCCATATATACCCGAAGGTATGTGGAGGTGTTATAGACATTTTTGGGCACTGCAACCCCAAGCATAAAATGTCCATAAACCAAGGGCTCCTAAGTCCCAAAAAGTGTTGTTCTAACCCCTAAAGGAGCAAGGTCAACTGATTACAGCTTCTCCGAGAAGTTCTCCATGAAAAACTGCTCAGAATTGGTCAAAACAGGATCATTTCAGCTACTCCATAGGCAAAGTGCGTTGCATCTCACCTAAACACACTATGTGGGTGTGCTGTATTTCAAAAAGCCCTTCTATGGGGTGCGATGGGCGAGAAGTGACAAATGGCAGTGTCATTCCGCAAGGTGGAGAGGCATGGAAACTTCCAGAAACTTCTCCTGTGACACTTGCCTCTCTGAATTTGACCAAGGATGAGTAAGAGATCATCAATCTCCAAGTGGAAGCAAGAACTATTAGAGGGAAGACACTAATCAAATCACAAGTTGACTCATCTCCCTTACAAATATCTATATATGGATCCCTCATCCCAGAGATCCAGAGGCTGAAATTTTTCATATTGTAAGGAATTGTTGTTGGTTTCTTGAGACAAACATCAGATTATTGGGTGATCTAAGATTTGTATGAGGTGAAGAGGGGCTTCCTTGCTGAGAGGATGATGCTGGGTCAGAATAACTGGTTGTAACTCCCCTTGGCTCTTTCTTGTTTATCAATAAAAGCTATTCACGTTTTCCTCCATACTCTTATGTCATTTATGTTTGTTGCATTTGTATGGTCAATTTACATCTGATCCTAGATTGTTTATGATTATAGATCCATGTTCTTGTATAGTGCTATCCTACTGTGATCTTACAGGTACTTTGTGAAGCTGGGCGTGCAAGGGAACAAGTACCGAAAGATTATCAAGAGAGAGAGGAATCGGACTAGGAGATTAGCGCAAGACAGAGGTTGGTCTTCTTTGTTCTTCTCTCATCTATACTTCATAAAGGAAAAACGAAAGTAGCTTTGCTTTGTTTGTTTCTAAGGTAGCTATCACACCTTAGTGGGATAAGCAGTTATGTGTAGACACTTTTCCCTGTAAGAAAATGGCGACTCCGCTGGGGACGAATTAGTTTGTTTGTTTATCTTCCTTGTTGTCTATTTTATAAACTTACAAACAGAGCTTGAAGTCGAGCCAGGTAGCTTTCGAACTGCATTTGCTATGCAAATGAAAAGTAGATAAATGCCGCTTCAGTCAATCTCCGGGATTTTTTTATAACTTAAACAACTAATTCACAAACTCTCTGATTGCCCTTTGTGATAGCTCTTAGAACCTCCTTAGATCTACCCCTGATTGTTGCATTACTGATCACCATTTGCTCGGCCAAAACCCATGAACTGAACTGCAAACTGTGACCCGGAACCCAAGAAAAGTCTCGTCTCTGGCCCAGCACAGGTACTGTTCTAAGAATCTAAAATTCAGCGCACTTCCCGAGTGTAGTAGGTGCACTGCATTTCAAATTCCCTGTGTAACAGGTGCGCTGATCAGACTAGGCATTGTTCAGTTTTGGTTTCTGTAGTTCATTCTTTCCAGTTCTATTCATGAATTTTGCTACCTGTGATCAGTATATCTCTGTTTGAAACTCATTTTCTTTGTTGTTATTCTGCCTCCTTTGTACAAAAGAACTGTAAATGTTTTTGTGTGTTTGTTGAGTCATTTTCAGTTCTCCTTTGCAAAAGTAACGTAATCGTACTGTCGTCCTTTGATTTGAAAGCATCGCAAGTGTCATCTTCAATCATAGGAAAGAGTTTGATTGCTGTTGATAGTCGGTTATCCTGTTACTATTGTATTTGGTCTGAATTTGTAGTTTTTATAGTGTCGAAAACAAGTATTCATTTCCAAATCGTAAGGTGTTGTGATTGTCTCCATTTTTTATTTCGAAAAGAAACTTGTTGATAACTGTCGCTTGAAAAGTAATTCAGATTTGTGCATCAACTTTGTTTTTACCATTTACATACTAAGAAAGTCGAAAAAAAATATATGCATGTGCATTTGCATTTAGACAGTCTGATTGGTTTGATTTAGGAAAGTTCATTTAGAGTGTGCTCTTTGCTCTTTGTGAAAGAATTCTGTCTTTCTTTCCTTAGTAGCTAGGATTTTCATTGCACAAAGAAGATAAAAAGATTGTTTATCATCTTAGATTGAATTTTAGGAATTATACTACATCTCACGGTGAACCTGAAAGGCAAACTTCATAAACAAGATCAACTATAAAATAAATTCAATGAATCTAACAACGCTTTGGAACCTAATGCACAACATTTAGAAGTCTAGGCTAGAGACGTATTCTGGCGTCGTAAAGCCTGGTAACTGTTGTTCTCACTTATGGTTGGGTGATTCCTCCACTTTGAGAAGATAAGTGCCTGTACGGACTTGTGCTCCCACATACCGTCGAGTATATTTTGGAAGACCACAATAGGCTTAATCCTTTATCCATAGGAAGCCGTGTCTGCTGCCCTATCGATCGCAATGCACTGAACACAGCATTCGGGAAGATTGACTGCCCTACCGTAAAAAGTATTCTGCAGTTTTGTGATTGGTTTGGTAATCCCTCTACCTAGATTTCCAGAGCAGTCCCTTTCATTCCTTTTGGAGACTCCTTAATGGAAAAGGTCCATCTGAACACTTGTCACTTCAGGCTCATTAAAAATCGAAGGCGACTAGAGTCATCTTTTGCTTTTTCTCGACTCTTAAAAATTGAAAAAACAAGTTGTGTCAAAGCGTCCAAAATTCATCTAATTCGGAAACATACTTCCCCTTTATTTTTAGTTGATCGAGTAATCCGCAATCATGGAAGAAAGTCAATTGAAACCCCGTCGTTCGCGGAGGCTTACGATTCAACCGTCTTTGTCTCCAGAATTGAAGCTAGTACGGACAAAGCGGACTCGTTTAACTAGTTCCAAATCTCCTGTTAAAGTTAGAACAAGTGTTCCAACAACATCAGAGACTCCGGTTACTCCAAACATTTCTGGTATCCCTGCCTCTACAGAAGAAGTTCAGCAGCCACAGAAGGACAGTGGTACTGATCCTAGTCTGAGGGTAAACACTTGTGTCATTGAACCAGTTTCATCTACAACCGGTTCGGAGAGTGTTGCTCCTCAAACATCTGTCGCTGCTGATTCCATACCTTCTTCGGCACCAGAAATATTCTACGGACCTGATGGTCTACCCCTTCCACCTGGTCTGATTGCTATAGAAGAGATTGTGGAAGATCCTCCATCAAATACTCCATCGCAATTTGGAGTCGGGATCACTCTGTAACCTTCTTCATCAAAAGTTAGTCTACCGCCAGCGGAAGCTCCTGTAGAATCGCTAGGTAATCTTTTGGATAGACTAGAAATGTCTGAACAACCGTCAACATCTAGGACTGTGTCGTCTGACACAGCGACGGTAGAACTCCCTGCTATCACTCCAACAATGTTCACCGGTATACCATCTATCCCGACTAGCTCTCAATCGCTAGAAGGAGCCCACTCAGGGGCCATTTCGACAGTATGGTCTATTCCTGTTTGTTCACCTGGAATAATGTCTAGAAACTCTTATGTTGAGTCTCAACAAATTGATCCATTTGGAGGTCAATTTGGGCAGTCCGGCCCTCAAGGGCAAACCATTCCCTTAAGTACCGAATTACCACCGTATGGGGGGCAGTATACCCTTTCATTATCCCCTTCGGGAGGACAGCCATACGGGAGTTTACAACAAAATTCGGGTTATGCTGGAATTACTTCAAGCGGTTGGGTACCGATACTACCTCAACAACCAAGAGTTGTATATTCGATGCAACAATGCTTACCTATGTCAAGTATACCAACTATGCTAGCTATTGTGACGGTGTCGCAAGTTCAAGCGCTGCCTGTTGTATGCCAACCTCAGGTTTCTCAGGTTGTAATGCAACAGCCCCTTGACCCTGCAACTCAACCACAATCGCCGACTGGTGGAATGACACAGGTTCAAACGGGTACAATTACCCCTCATCTTGGTCAAACAGTTAGTATCGGGCAACAGCACATGGCTTCACAACCATGGCTAGTGCAATACCAACAACCGCAGTTCCAACAAGTATACCAAGGTTCTGAGCAACAAATCTTTGTTCAAAACGGTCAAAATCAACCATTTTACAATGGTCATTCCCACCAACCTTACCAAAGTTACCAGCATAAAATGCATTATACTGGTATGCAAAGACCAACTGCTCAGGCAATCCCATCTTATCCTGGGTATGCTTCACCTAACCTGAATCAACAGTTACCCTTTGTGGCAACTTTAGAGTTACCTGATTTAAATCGGTTAACAAACGATCCAATCGCTTACGCCCCTTGGTGGCCAGCGTTTTCGCATAAACTTCCATCAGATATTCCTAAATTTAATGGAAATCTGGGTGAAGTTCCGTCGAATCATGTGATGACCTTTCATCTGTGGTGTTCATCAAACACCCTAAACGATGATTCGATTAGGCTTCGCCTTTTTTAGAGGATGTTAACTGGTCCGGCAGCAAAATGGTATATCGAATTGCCTAGAGCTTCATTTGAAAACTTCAGTACCTTAGCCACAACCTTTTTAACCCATTTTTAGTTACCGATAAGGTACGAAACGGGAACGGAACTTCTAACCGACTTCAAACAAACGACGGCCACTCACATATCTGATCATATACATGAATGGCGATGTCGTCGTAGAATGGTGAAAACGTATGTTCCCGATCAGCTTTTAGCTGAATGGTTTATTAAGTCATTACTGCCTTCCATCACGGAAGATGTGGCAAAAGGGGGAGTCGTCACAGAAGAGCAAGTTATCGCTCGTGCGCAATATTTGGACTTGATTTACACTCAGTCCGGCATGCTCTACGATAAAATACCTGACGCCCCTAGACCGGAATTCTCAGTTCCTCCTCCTCCTAAATCAAACAACGACTCTCATGCTGGCGATGGCGTGATTGGTGCAAAAGACACGAAATCGACAAAGGCTACATCCAAAAAGGCTCGTAAAATTTCAGGTCAAAATGCAAAAGATGAACTTCTTTCCTTGGAAGTAATCGTCGTATCAACAGATAAAGGCAAAGAAACCAAGCAACCAGGAGGCAAGAAGAAAGGCAAAGGGAAGAAGAAGAAACTTGAAGAATCATCACCTGAAAAATCTTCTGCAAACCCTCCTGGAAATAGGAAATCAAGAAATCCACGCTTTATATGCGATGAGGATCATTGGACAAAAGATTGTCCACACAGAGCTGAGCTTAAAAAATTCTTCAAGAATTCAAAAACCTCGGCAGTATTAACTGATCCGTTTCCAAATCCAGGGACAAATCTAGTTGACAGTGGAAATGCTTCCCCGTCTCAAGTGCTAATGTTGTCAGTTTCCAAATAGAAAAATGATGCTCTGATATCGACAAGGAACAAAGATTATGGGAATCCACAACTGTCGAACAACAAGGATAAAGATAAACCTAGTAGTTCGACAACAACTTTGACAGAAGTTGCGCCACCCATCATTCCTGAGTTGACAATAAAACCGCCAAAGGGAGTAGTACACAAGTCGACGTTTAATCCTTGTGCTAGAGCAGCACAGCATTATAATATAGTTGAAGATTTGGCCCAATCGCCATCCAATATGTTGACTCTTGAGGTACTACAAAATTGCCCATCCCAAAAGCAGGCTTTATTATCAGCCATTGGTGGGATAGACCCAAAGGATTCCAATCTTGTATCCTTCGATCATAACGGATACGATCCTCAGTTACCAGCTCAACTAGCTTTCCTCGTTCAAGTGAAAGCCCTCAACAAAACTGTTCATCGAATAATTATTGATGGGGGGCATCTACATGTATTATGTTGATGAGTTGCTGGAAAACTTTAGGATCTCCAACCTTGTCGCGATCTTCGACGACATTAAAAGCATTTGACGGACGAACATATACCCCATATGGTATTCTAGGTAACTTGAAGGTTTAACTAGGAGGAAAAACAGTAGAAATAGATGTTGAGGTAATCGACGGAAATCTCGATTACAACATCCTATTGGGAAGACCATGGATATATGCCATGGCTGTTGTTGTGTCGACCTATTTTAGGAAGATTGCATTTCCATTTCAAGGAGGGATTACAATCGTCGATCAACAAAACTTCCTCCCCAATGGTTCTCAAGTTACGGGAAGCATTCCAATGATCCATGGAAGCCCCCACTCGCTTCAAAATATTGGAGTAGGCCTACTAAAAGATCCTATATTAATGGGAACTTTCGCCCTTCCACCTCCAATAAATTTGATGGAAGTAGTGTCTGTAGGAACCTGCAACATGATATCTTCTAAAGAGATCTCAGAAAACAATATCGACATGGATCATACGCAGGTTTTTCCTCCAAGCCCAACAGAAATGTTGTAGCAATCAATGTTCCTAGCATGGGGGTCAAACCCAAATCAACGCTCATCAAGCGTTTGGATAGATAGGTCTGAGGAATATGGTACCCCTTCAGATCCTTGGTCATGAGTGCATGTCACTGACGAAGGAATTGTTCAATCAATGGTAATTGAAGGAGCACCATGGGATGATTACCACCATCGTTCCCTTCTTCCGGATTATGAAGAAAATACTTCTAATGACCTTTATCATCCTTCATTTTTTGATTTCCTATCAAACACTGTAAACACGGCGGATTCCGAGTGAAACTTGTCCAACATTGAAGAGACTATCGCCATAAATATCTCGACCAAAACAGGTGTTGTAGAGAATATTTATGTTGGCAAATGTTGTTCTCCTTCAGAACTGGAAATATATAACGCTCTTTTTCGCGAATTCAGAGATGTCTTTTCTTGGTCATATAGTGAAATGCCAGGTATTGACTCAAGTATCGTTGAACACGAAATCAAGATGTATCCAGATGTCAAACCAGTAAGACAATGGCTACGGCAGGTGAACCCCAAGAAAGCTGCTGCCATTAAGGCAGAAGTTGAAAAACTTCTCCATGCTGGTTTCATTTACCTCCAAACCCAAAAATATAGGCCAAATACCTCTTGCTCCAAACAAAAACGTATTCGATACCAAGCAAAAGACTACATGATCATCGGTGATACACTTTACCATCGTGGTATCGATACAGTTCGGAGAAGGTGCCTTACCCACGAGGAGGCTGAAAAAGTCCTGAATGATTTACATTCAGGCGTGTGTGGGGGCCATCAATCCGGTTATGCTACAGTGCAAAAATTTCTACGAGCAGGATACTTCTGGCCAACAATATTCAAAGATTGCATAACCGCAATCAGAAGTTGCCACGCTTGTCAAATTTTCGATAGCAAAACCAGAATACCACCCTCACCTCTGCAGCCAATAGTTGCTGTCGGGACATTTGCCAAATGGGGCATCGATTTCATGACATGTAACCCCACCTCGACCGGGGGGGATGGGTATATCATAGTCGCAGTTGACTATTTTACCAAATGGGCCGAGGCGATGCCTACATTAGATAATACTGGTGAAACAGCTGCCGTCTTCTTTTTCAATCATTTAGTCGCCAGATTCGACGTCCCACAAGCTATAGTCATAGATCATGGATCGTATTTTCACAATCACATGATGGTCGAATTAGCTGCCAAACTAGGGTTGTCTCACGACAGCTCTACTCCATATTACCCGCAAGCCAACGGACAAGTTGAAGCAATCAACAAGGTCCTGAAGCGCATGCTGCAAAGGATGATTGGAGTTCACAAAAGAAGTTGGCACCTAATCCTGTACTCAGCCTTGTGGGCTTACCGAACATCGGTAAGGAATGCAACCGGGTTTACACCTTTCCAACTGGTATATGACCTGGAAGCAGTCTTACCAATCCAGTGTGAAATCTCGTCCCTCAAACTCGCAATTGACCTTCTCCCCGGAACCTCAGAAGAGGAGGCTCGTTTCTTGGAACTAATCCAATTGGATGAAACCTGTCGTGATGCCGCTTTGGCTAACGAAGCCCATAAGAAACGAGTCAAGGCGCAGTTCGACAAGAATGTCAAACCCCGTGTCTTCTCAGAAGGTGATTTGGTCTTGCTTTATGACCAAGAATCCGATAAATTGGGGGCAGGTAAGTTCAAGTCTTTATGGATGGGCCCCTATATTGTTAAATGAGTGTTAGCAAAAGGAGCCTACGAGTTAATGGATTATGACGGAATTCCACTGGCACAACCTCGTAACGGGTTGTACCTCAAGCGTTACTATGCGTGATTCAGTATAGTAACTTGTATGCTTTTGTTATGTTTTTTTTTTTTTTTTTTCGCTAAAGTGTTTGTTTTGGTCAAGTAATCCACTTTTTACATTTATTGCAAATGTCAAACCTATTGGAGTCATGTGTTGGATATGCCGATGGAGCGAGTCGTAGTTTGCGGAACCTATCTTCCGCGGCCTGGGTCATTTTTGATCCAAGCGGTGAGTTAGTAAGTTTCAGAGGGGTATGTATTGGTCGATCAACGAATAACATCACTGAATATAGCACGTTGATAGAACTTATCTCTGATGCCATCACACATGGTATACGCTGACTGTTGTTAGGCTAGACTCACAACTCGTCATACTACAACTCACTGGTATCTACCCTGTCCGAAATCCAGCTATTTATCGCATGTTCCTAAGGGTTAAGATTTTGGAAAGACAATTTGATTTTATTCAATATCAGCATATTTCCAGAAACTTAAACACATTAACTGACTCATTGGCAAATTACGTGTTAGATAGACATTTGCAGCATTTATAAAAAGAAGTATACCATCAATGTTTGCATTTGGATCATGTAACTTAACCAAAATAAAACTCCGAAAATCAAAAATATATATATAACTGTTTATGGTTTACACATAATGTTCTGTAACCAAGACAAAATTGGTCAAATGACCAAAAACTCAAAACGCTAGGGGGCACCCTAGTCTTATGATGCTCGTGATAGCAAGTCACAGCCTGTGCGATCATGCGTAAGAGCCGAGTCCATCGTCTTGGCACACCAGTAGTATGTCGCTGCAACCTCAAGGGAAGCTCGTCAATACTCACATCTGGAATACCAAGAGTAAGGCCCTCAACCTGTTCCTGTAAGGCTGTGAGAGTCTCGGCCACATCGAGGTCGCGAAGGATAGCCCTTCCAACAGCCTCTCCTGCTAGGGCGGCAGCTGGCACTCTCAGGCGTACTACTGGCCGAACGGGACCAACATCTGCATGAACACATGAGTTTGATTAAGTCTTGACAGAATAAAGCACAAGGACATTATAAAATAAAAACGATAAACAGGAATATGGTCAAAGAATTTACCAATGGCACCCCACTGTTCGCCAGCTGGCAGTACTAAATCTGGGTCACCCCGGAAGTCCATACCAACGTATGGGTACTCAGAATAAACCATCTCTTGACGATCAAACCACCCAAATAAGGTATCAGAAAATGAAATCTGAGACTGACCAACATGCCTAGACATATGGTCGACCCATCTCTGCATACGTGGTTCAGTCGGTGAAGGTAAATCAAGTGCAATATACTGCGGCTGCATCAGTGGTATTTTTTCCAAGGCAAAGGTGGTCAAAATAGAACCATACCCAAAGTTCTTCAACCTCCCACTCTTTACCTTGGTCATCTGTTCTTTCATCACAAGAAGCATTGCGTCGCACCAGTTGAACACCTTCGGTTGGAGACATTCCAAGGCATACTGCATATAAGATCGGTTGGCTACATGAAGAGCCGCACCACCAGCCTTCCTACCAAAAGTAAATAGAATAGTCCTGAGGGACCTGTCAGTGACATCACAGATGATGATCTTGCCATCTTTACTCGGCTAAGATCCCTCTCTGCAATACCGATGAACATAATCTCTCACAGATTCACCTCCTCGAGCCGAACCTGATAAAGAGATGGGGGCACCCCGCCTCGACAAGCCAGTCAAGAAATAGATGTCCACTACAGTCAAGGGGATGGATTTGCCCCTGATTTGGAACACTTGGTTGGTAGGATCCCAAGCATCGAGCAAATACTGCAGTAAGTTGATCTGTTGTCTCATGCTAGAAATGTGGAAAAACTTCAGCAAGCCACAGTTCCGCAGTGCGTTTACTGTGACTGGGTCATGTAAAGCAAGCATGTCCTCTTCTTCATGCTCACGTTCTCGCCATGTAATAGTAATCTTGCTCCAAAGATCTTTGAAAAACAAACAAGAGAAGAGTTAGATCCTAATTTTGGTAAGAAACAGGCAAAATTTCCATCAATAACTGTGCATAAAATTCCTTCTTTGCGCCTATCACACCTGCAGTAGTGCTCTGGGTGCGTTGCATGTCATATGGCCAGTAGACAGGCCAACATCCAACTCACCTTTCGATACACAGAGGGTGCGCTGAAGGAAGAGCGAGTTTTTTAAACCCCAGAGGCTTAGAAAAACTAGGAATCAAGCTCCGAATGCAAAATGGAAAGCATGAAATGAAAGAGCTCAAGTTTAGCTCCTACCTGGTCCAGACGGCACCGAGAATCGTTCACAGAATCTCCTGAAATCAGCTGATGAAAATAAAGGGGGAAAAGCACCTCCAAATCTCCAACAAACCAAAGTTCAAATGAAATGGTAAAATTAGAGGTAAAAGCACTTTTACATTACTTTTTACGTAATTCGAGTAAAATATTAGTGTTCTAACTCATTTTTCAAACATTTATTGTTCATTTCTAACTAGTTTGATGAAGCAATTAAAATGCAATACAATCTTTGAAAGAACGAAGCTATTTATGGTAAAGTCAAGAAGTGACCGTGGTATCGAGCAGTTTTAGGACATAGTTCAAGCTTGTTAAAAAATAAACATAAGTCATGAGCAAATGTTTCCCCCCAGTGTTTAAGCTCAATAAAAAAAAATGAACCGATTTCCCGGTAAATAACCATCGTGAATGTAGTACTTCAGCCTTTAAAAGCCTTGGTCGTGTTCTCATCATCACCTCCACTCTGTATTGGTCGATCATTCACCTCCATTTGATTGTTTACCCCTTTTGAGGAACAGCTTCGAAGAGTGATCTCACTAGCCATCCTTGTAACACTGGTGTGATTGGAAAATTCCAAACCTTACCTGGAATCAGCTGCTACCCATTTTATCACTCGTTCCTCAAAAGACGAGTCTCCTTTAATTTCTTTTCAACTGACTCATAAAATATGAAAAGATTGTCGAGCCATTGGCCTCTCCATCTCGTTAAAGGGACCGGAAGTGTTATCCCTCCTCTAAATTTTAATCTTTTTGGACCTGAGGGATTATTACACAAAAAGATCGAGCGCTTGTTTTGTTCGGCTTGTTAAAAGGATCGAAAATTCATCCCTTCTGTATTGTTTTATACTTTTTCGGACTTAAGGGATTAGATGACGAAAAATGAATTTTGGAGTCTCCTTTACGTTCCTTTTCAGACTCTCTAAAATTGAAAAGGACCGAGTTATCTTTGTCGTTAAACTCGTTAAAACTTAATAGCGACAAACTTGTCTATAGACGAGAACGAGTTTCACTATCGCTAGGCTCGTTAAAACAGAGCGATGGGTTTGCTCGAAGGGAAAATTATAGAACAAGCATATGTTATCCTCCTCAAGCTTGACAAAAATAAAGAGGTACTGGTCAGCAATGACTGGGGAAAAATTGGGAAGAAAACTTGAAGAAACTTTGTTGGTAGCAAGCCGCTCTTGAACATGACACTTTCACTCCGCATCCAAGTCGGGTTGGGTTGTTTCATTCACCGGTCACATCACCATGGTCCCATCACACCATCCACATTTGGGGTTAATGCTACCAATCCATCACGTCAGTGTCGCCGATATGTTCAAGAGAAGTCATTTAGAGAATTCACCTGTGTCTCACCCGCTACAATACATTTACGCTCCATTCTTTCATGACCGCCACCCTGAACCTTATATCACCAGATCGTTTTCACCTCCATTAAAATCATTTGCTTCGTTCCATGTCATTGATGTGGGATTCATTAAGGCCCTCTTGTGACGGATCACTTCTTGTCGACATCAGCCCATTATCCAAGAAGTCGATCTAGGAACATCCCATTCCGTACTTTGAAGCTTACATGCCTCAATGGCAAGTTTCTCACTTCCGACGACAAGTTTACATCAATGACCTTCGACCGAAAGATTTTGCGTGGTTTTCGACGCCAAGTCCTTTATTCACACCATGTGAATTGTACTGTAGTACCTTGAGGGTCATTATCATTATCGGTGATTCCTCTCGCGCCTGTTAACAGCTTACATCATTGGCTGGTAATCAGGCGATGTCTTTCCATGTTCGACTCCAGAACATCTCTCACATGGATCGACTTGTACTTCGAGTGAAGATCAAACGAGATTGAAGACCCCGGATCTAGTTTCATCCATCCGGGCTGCGATATATATTCAGGGAAATAAAGACATCAAATGTACATCATTGCTGCACAGATAATCATCCAATCAAAGGGATGATGGCTCTACCAGAATCATCAGTCTACACTCAGACGATTGTCTGTCCTATGTACATGAAAATGAATTTATAAAGCTGAGCATGGGAATGCCCGCCTCAGCTAGTTCATGAAAATATTATGAAGATAATGTATTGTATTGTATCTTATTACAGGTCTCCTTCCAGCTTGAAAGAACTTCGGATCCTCATAATAAACCATTTCACCCGACATCAAAAGATTAACGACCTCATGCTTTAGGGGGCAACTGTTATAGAAATTTTTGGGCACTGCAACCCCAAGCATAAAATGTCCATAAACCAAGGGCTCCTAAGTCCATAAAAGTGTTGTTCTAACCCCTAAAGGAGAAAGGTCAACTGATTACAGCTTCTCCAAGAAGTTCTCCATGAAAAGCTGCTCAGAATTGGTCAAAACAAGATCATTTCAGCTGCTCCATAGGCAAAGTGCGTTGCATCTCACCTAAACACACTATGTGGGTGCGTTGCATTTCAAAAATCCATTCTATGGGGTGCGTTGGGCGAGAAGTGACAAATGGCAGTGTCATTCCGCGAGGCGGAGAGGCATGGAAACTTCCAGAAACTTCTCCTGTGACACTTGCC
Organism: Pinus tabuliformis; assembly: GCA_031772625.1. NCBI lineage: Eukaryota > Viridiplantae > Streptophyta > Pinopsida > Pinales > Pinaceae > Pinus > Pinus tabuliformis. The sequence continues at coordinate 1,478,870,316 of CM062819.1, read as the reverse complement.
TCTCTGAATTCGACCAAGGATGAGTAAGAGATCATCAATCTCCAAGTGGAAGCAAGAACTATCAGAGGGAAGACACTAATCAAATCACAAGCTGACTCATCTCCCTTACAGATATCTATATATGGATCCCTCATCCCAGAGATCCAGAGGCTGGAATTTTGCATATTGTAAGGAATTGTTTTGGTTTCTTGAGACAAACATCAGATTGTTGGGTGATCTAAGATTTGTATGAGGTGAAGAGGGGCTTCCTTACTGAGAGGATGATGCTGGGTCAGAACTGGTTGTAACTCCCCTTGGCTCTTTCTTGTTTATCAATAAAAGCTATTCAAGTTTTCCTCCATACTCTTGTGTCATTTATGTTTGTTGCATTTGTATGGTCAATTTACATCTGATCCTAGATTGTTTATGATTATAGATCCATGTTCTTGTATAGTGCTATGCTACTGTGATCTTACAGGTACTTTGTGAAGTTGGGTGTGCAAGGGAACAAGTAGCGAAAGACTATCAAGAGAGAGAGGAATCAGACTAGGAGATTAGCGCAAGACAGAGGTTGGTCTTCTTTGTTCTTCTCTCATCTATACTTCATAAAGGAAAAACGAAAGTAGCTTTGCTTTGTTTGTTTCTAAGGTAGCTATCACACCTTAGTGGGATAAGAAGTTCTGTGTAGACACTTTTCCCTGTAACAGGAGGCCCAATCTGTATAAGCATTATCTAATGCAAAACCGCACAGTGAGAGCATTCCCATATACTTTACATACTGTATCACCACCCTATATACCTGAAGGTACATGGATGAGCTATGATATACTCACGTATGTGGAATGAGGTATCACAATCGGGATGTATTGCAGACAAGTTAGTGACAACTGCTTTGTTTTAGGATGCCGAAACACATCTCTAGCCTAGACCCCTAAATGTTTTTCGTTAGGTGACAATGCTCCATTACGTAAATTCAGATAAATTTTAAGTTGATATTTAGAATTTTCCTTTCAAGGTTCACCACGTGATGTATGTTTGCAATTCCTAAAATGCAACTAATATGATAAGCATTCTTTCCATTGAATTTAACAATGAAAATCCTTAGCTAGTAGGGATAGAGCAATCAGGTCTTTGACAAAGAGCAAAGAGCACAACTAATGCAATTTCCTTAGCTATTCCTTTCAAGCATTCACAAACTACAATATGAACGATGCAAGTTTTTCTTTTCAAATCCCTTAATGTTATGATGAACAAAAAGGAAATATGCACAATCGATCAAAAATCTCTTTTCATAAAAATGACGATTTTGCGACAATTTCTTTTCAAGGAAAGGAAGAATTTACGACACTTTCGATTTCAAAGAAATGAGGAATTATGACACTTTCGACGAAAAGACAAACCATATGCACATATAAATCAATCGATCTTTTATGAATGAAGACTTTACGACAATTCAGTTTTCGAAGGAAAAGATGACTTTACGACACTTTCTTTTGAACAAAGATTAATCATATGCACACATTAGTCAATCAATCTTTTACGAATGAAGAATTTACAACAATTCAATTTTTGAAGGAAAAGATGACTTTACGAAACTTTCTTTCGACAAAGATCAATCGACCAAAAACTAACTTTGACTATAGACTGATAATGACAAAGAAAACATTAAAGAAACATTAATCAATCCAATCAAAGTAGGGTTGGCTAAGGAGATGAAAACCTATTTTCTGAGACATGACATCATTGACATTCAACAAGCAAGAAATCAGAAGAATTTTGGCAAAAACTCAATCCAAAGGTGGGAATTTGACCTAAGGTTGATCAGCGCAGGTCAAAGAGGGGCTAACTGCGCTGCAGAGCACTGTCTCTCACTAAAGCATGCACTGATTTCAATGATTTCAAGATTGATCAATGCAGGTCAAAGAGGGCCTATCTGCACTGATCAGCGCAGGTCAAAGAGGGCCCAACTGCACTGATTGAAATATTTCAATTTTAATCAGCACAGGTCAAAGAAGGTCTAACTGTGCTGCATAGCACTGTCTCTAAGGCTAGCCTATGCTGATTCCTGTGAGGCCACTCAAGAGTCATCTAACCTTAAATTTTGACCAAAATTCAATGCAAAAGGCTGAATTACAACAAGTAAAGTATGTCAAGGTGTCTAAGGAGGTGGATAAGCTACTAGGAAAGGTGATCTTCCCTAGTGGAGTTGCCAATTTGTTTTGGGAAGTTTTAGTGTCTACGGATAAACGCTTAAACCCCTAGACTAGTAGCTAAGTCTAGAACAACAATGCAAAGCATTCTCTACTTTTTCTATAATCAACAGATTAAATAAGAGGTAAAGAAGCCTACCTATAGCTTTCGCTTACTCCTTATCTCCCTTGATCAATTCTGTCACTCCTCTCCGTACTTAATCTGCTTGAAGAGTACCTGCACACAGACAAAAGACAACAACCAATCAAAGCATATGATAATGATCTATTGATTAAACATAGCATGGAATCAAGTACATGGCACACATATGAAAGCATAAATGAATAACACAAGCATATGGAAAAGGCTTTGAACACTTTATTAGTAAAAGGAAGAGTTACAACCCATTGCTCGATTCAGCATCACTCCTCCAGTTCAATCCCATCCTCTCCTCATAACAAGCAATACATTTTTACATCATTACAATACTTGAAATCAACTCAAGTCTCATACTAACAACATCTCCCTATAATTCAATAATTTCCAACCCCTGATCACTTAGATGAATGGTGTTTTTATAGGTGAATGAAGGAAGTTATGCCATAAATGGTGAGAATGAATGCCCTCCCAAACTTAGAATTTAGTTCCATGGAGGAAGGGATAAGGGATTGATGTTCCTTAACTCCCTTCCTCATCCAAATACGAGCTCAAAGGAGTAGATAACCTTGAGAAACTTCTAGAGGCATCCAATGGATAAGGAATCTTTCAGACCCTCATGGAAATTCACTCAAATTCGCCCAGCGTAGGCCAAAGAGGGACAAAGTGCGCTGCATAGCACCCTATCAGTGTATGATTTGCATTGCAACGCACCCTAATGAAGGCCTGCCTACGCTAATCTTCTTAGAAGCAGTTTCTAGATGATTTTGGACATGAAACTTCTTGAGAAGCTAGGCATTCTGATGGTTGACTTCTTTAGGGCATGTAACAACTGAATTAGGGTTTGATGGGCCCTAATAGCACTGATCTGTAGATTGGGGTTGATGTTCCCAAATGGATCTGTAACAGGGGGGATGCTGGAACCAATTTTCTCCATCCAGAGATCAGTGTGATGTTTTTTAATGCTCTAGATTTCCCTTCACAGAGATTTATAAGTCCCCAGGTCTCGATACTACAACTTCCTTTAAACGGCCTCGAGAACTTCGCGAAGGTCTATGATAGGTCTTTGTGGACCCTTAATAGTTGAATCATCCACCTACGTGCATCAGAAAATAACCCTAGATCTGAGCTCACACAGATCTACTTAAGTATTTAAGAAACATAACAAAATTTATTATAATCTTTGTGACAGTACTTAACATGTATTGCGTATAGTTATTAAGACTTATCCCATAAATTTGCGCATCATTAGATTAATATTTCATCAATACACTATCCATTCATAGCATATATCGCAATCGTAAATAGACAAAAGTAAACAGATAAACCCAGGAATTGTTCAACAATCTCCTTTATTGATCTTCAATATGGTATTACAGACTCAAAACTGCCCAGTGCACTCAACTGCAAGGGTCCACACACTCAGCTGCGGACACTACTCTAGGCCTTTGCGCACTCGGCCATAGAGCCTTTCCCTCCTCTATGACTCACTTTTATGCACTATCTTCTATCGACCCATTACATCCCTCATCATCAAATAATCATGCCTTAGACTCTCTAAGACACACCTACTTATATAATCCCATGGTCTGCGCACCATGGGTGGATCTCAAAACCGACTCAAATTTACATAGACAAGGGGTTAAAGCCCCTTTTACTCCTAATTACCTACGCACTTCGCATCCACAAATCGCGGAGACTTTACATCTTTTCATAAAAATTACATCAAAACTTGGGTTTTTAACCCGAAAACTGACTCAGGGGACCCCATCCCAAAAAAGTCTCAGGCAGGAGTTAGTTTGACAAAGGAAGGTGGAAAAAGAGAAGCTCTTAGGTCAATGGTTCAAGTGAAACTGAATCACTTTACCTCAGTGAGTTTCTTGGTAATAATATTTAAGAAAAGTTAAGTACCTCATTTTTGCTCTAAATATTCTTGTTTACTCTAGGTATTAATATTAATTTCTTATATATGAATACATTTGTTATTTACTACAGAGTTATTAGGTACAAGAGTATGCTTGAAAACTACTATGTTTTAGAAATTCTGTAGTTATATGAATTTACATATGCTTCTATGTTTTATGAATTGGTGTAATAAAGTTATCATAGGTCTATTAATTGTTGGTTTATAGTATGGTGATAGAGGTATGACCACATGTAGGATAAATTTCATGTAGGTATTCAATATTTTTGAATATATAAATTATACAACCACACCATATTATATGCAAGGGGGTTTATACAAGAGAAATTTCTCAAGGAATAAAACTCCATAAATGCATTACTAAATTTTAAAATAGTGGAGTATCCTTAGAATATCTACGTTTTACCCTTGTAAAAATAACTAGCCTGCAAATTTTTGTTACATAGTTAGATGGGCCTAAGCTCACAACTAAACTTCACTTCTACATGGATGTTGAATCAATAGAGCTAATTCTAAAGTTCCCTTGAGATCTCTCTGAAAATTTCCATCCTTGAGTATAGTTCTTTCCATGGCTATTAATATCCTACAAACTCTCAAGGTCTTATTCACATGGACCTAGTGTTCTAAATTATATGCAAAATTGAATGTTGTGAACTTTATAACCCTCTTGGCTAGAAGAGTGTGTAGTTTTAGATATGTGTTCTCTCAAATGAACATAGCAATGATTATCACAATTCCTTGGTCACTGAGTTAATTTTGTGGAGATTATGATTCTTTTTATGAAATTTACTTGGAGACCTTATGTGGTTATGTGGATTTTAGTAGTGCCATTTGCTACTCCTATTAAAAAAATCATGTTGCAATGGGTGTATGTTTAATAAATCACAAATCATTTCCATGGAAAGTGCTTTTAGAGCATAGTTATGGATTTGAAGTAACATTGTATTAGGTTATGACATACATTTATGGTGTTGTGTATTTGTATATTTTGCTAACATTATACCTCTTCATAGTCCTGATTGATCCAGATTTATGAGGTAGCAAAATGAAATACAAATTTAAATCTAACATAGAGATGTAGTGAAAGAAAAGAACTTCAGTTAATTAATCACAAATACTGAAATTTTTTTACATGTAGAATGGAACAAACTAGCTCGAGTGATGGTAGTTTATCTCTGAGAAGATATCTGATGGATACATGCCTTCAGAAATATGTTCCAATGAGACTCAGAGGCCTTTTTATCATAAATAATAAGTGTGAAACCCTAACCCTAGGAGATGAATCGCCAACGGTTTTGGGCCTTATTGGGGTAAGTTGGACCGCCCACTTCCTGGAGTCGTAACTTTGGCATACGATCTCTGTTTCGCTATCATAATACCTCATTTCAAACATCTCCATGAGAAGGAAAAAAAATATCTATTAAGAAAATTATAGCACTTTTCTACTCTCTCTATTTTCCCAGAAAACGTCTTTTAGCACCTTAAAACGACTTCAGAAATTTAGGAACCGAAAAATTGCCAAAAATAGAAAGTTTTGCTGAATTTAAGGAAAATAAAAGAAATCTAAGTGTTGGGGGTCCAAGTGGAATAGGCAGGTGGCCACCAATATCCACCCGGATCAGTCCTCCCCCCTAGGAAGAAATGGTTCCCATTGCACTGAGTTCCTCCATAAGATGGGGAAACTTATGTTGAACTTGGTCCCTGGTAAGCCACTTTCCTTGGTGTAGGAGCTAATTGGATTTGACAACCTGATACAGTTGGATCTTCTTTTGGCGAGTGTGCTTAATCTGTGTGTCCATATCCGATCATTCGTGGCTTATTCAATGCAATATGGGTTGAGCTCTATTGGTGTCAACTGCTCAACAATGTCTAATGTGTCAAGGAATGGTGGAAAGTTTGGCCGAAGATGGTCCACATTGAACACTGGGTGTAGGCCAAGGAATGGGGGAATGTTGAGCTTGAAATCACTATCACCCAAAACCTTGATGATGGTGTAATTCTCGTATCATAGTGGTCAAATTTTCTGATGGGCTCCAGTAAGGCATTCCTTCTGCAAATGTAACCAAAATTTATCCCCCACTTGAAACACTTGAAACTTATGTGGTACCTAATGCTGACCATGACATTGTTTGTACTTGGCATTGGCATTATCCAAGATATCATGGACCTATTGGTGGATGTGTTGGATGCATTCAATAAATCGATGGCTTTATCAGCATAAGACTGAAGCTGTGCATATTCTACTTGTGTAGTCACAAGAGGCATTGCAATATCAATGGGACACAATGGTTGAAATCCTATGCCCACTTAAAATTGGTTGTGTCTAGTCGAGCTATGGAGAGTTATTTTATAGTTGTGTTTCACATAAGGAATACTCTCATACCATATTTGTGGATGCTTGGAGTTGTACATGTGTACTATCTGCACTATCATCTTATTGACAACCTTTGTCTAACCATCAATCTGTGGATGGAATGCAGTTGAATTGGTGAGCTTAGTGTCCAATAATGACCAAAGGCTCGACTAGAATGTGCTCAAAAACCTATTATCTCAATTTGATATAATGGTCTATGGGATCCCAAAATGAACCCACACGCATTCGAAGAAGAGTTTGGTAGTGTCTTTTGGTATGATTCTCTTCTAACTGCAGGCCACCAATATAACCATCTTAGAAAATATATCAATTACCACAAATAAATAGTCATTATGATGCTTGGTAGAAGGGAGGCCAGACATATAGTCCATGGAGATGGATTCCCAAGGTTGTCTAGGAGTAAGAAGAGGAGTGTACATGCCTTTCTTCTTAATGGTTGGCTTGGTGATAGCACTGGCAATGCAAGATCTGATATATTTTCCAATGTTCTATCAGAGTTTTGGCCAATAAAAATATTTTTGGAGTACTACCACTATCTTCTCAACACCAAAGTGTCTTGATACCTTGTTTTAATTCACCTCCCAAATCATCTTGGCACACTCGCTTGAAGGAACACAAAGATGCCTCAGATAGCACAACAATCCATCCTAAAGGTGGAAGTCTAGAAGTGGATTTCCATCCATCAAAATCTTGTAGGTGGAAGTGAACTTTGAGTCACTTTCATATAGTTGTGAACATCCATAGGTCTCATGCCTGCAAGAGTTGAGAATTTTACTGAGTGCCACAATCGGGGGTCAATTGAGGCAGTATGTGACATGATTAGTGCTCCCTTGTTGTACTTTATGTTTAGATGGAATTGTTCCAAGTTTGTGCACCATTTTTTATGGTGATCATTCTGAAACTTCCCCTATGTCTTCATAATTAAAGAGATCAGTGATCTATGTGGATGATCATCTCTTCCCTGAAATATAATGCTTCCATTACTGGTAGGACTGCATGATAGAGTACATCTCCTTATCGTAAGTGGGGTACCTACAAACAATATCAAAGAGAGTCTCACTATGATAAGCCATTAGATACCCTTTGTGAGTGAGGAATGCACCAATAGCACAATCTGAGTCATCTATCCCAATCTCAAATGGTTATTGTAGGTATGGCAAGGTGAGGATTGGTGCAAAGCAAAGGTGGTGTTTTAGATCAACGAATGCCTTCTGTTGTGCCTCAGACCAAAAAAACTTCACTTTTTCTTTGCCCTCAGTAACTTGACTCCAAGGCCAAGTAATATGAGAGAACCTATTGGCTTAGGTTGGGATGAACCAGGTTTGATCTTTTACTGTGCACCAACAAAACCCTCAATCACTGGCCCTTTCGGCAATGACCTACAAGCATATCGCAATCTCACCTGAAGTGACTATGGGAGGATGTAGAACCAGGTTTATGTAGCCTTGAGGGATGCAGAGATGTGGTATTTTTGTGTTTTCTTATACTTAACATTCATAAGTTACTTTGGATTCATACATTACTTTGCCACATTACATTCATCACTTAAAACATATCATATACATCCATAAAAGTTCACTGTACTGAAACAATATACAACTGTAATAAACTGCTACACTATAACAGATAATAAGAAAATAAACACATGAAGACACAAATTTTACTGTGGTTCATCCCAATGTGGGGCTACATCGACAAGAACTATTGCTTATAATAGAAAATTTATACGACAAACAGTTCTTGGCTTGTGCACTCAACTGCATGCAGTCCACACACTCAGCTATGGACTCAAGCCTCTGTGCACTCAGCTGCAGAGCCTCACCTTCTTTCTCAAACTACAATTCACAAGGATACAACTGTTCAATAAATTATGTGATTCTTTCATACTATCTCCTTCTTTATTATTCATCCCTATATATACTATTACATCGAGGGATATATCATCGCAATACCATGGTCCATATACTATGGAATCCCCTAATACAAGCTACTATGGTAAAAAACCATTCATCATTTACAACATTACATTATTTTAACAAAAAGGAGGGGCATTGACATGCCCCTAATCCCATATACCACGTGATATATCTACTGCACGGTCCACTTTGGCACTTTGCTGCTCCACTGCGTGGTCGACATTGGCACTCGCTTCTCCATTGCGCAATCCACTTTGCGCTCCACTACATCCTTTACTTTGTAATCTACTCCCAAAAATGCAGAGTCTTCATCAAAATTTTAGGCCAAGTTGGATTGTGCCCAATAGGCCCCCAACACTCACATGTGACTTGTCCCGAGTCACTCAACTGCTTTGCCTCTGAATTTTTCTACGTTGTTGTTGTAGGCCTCGTTGAACTATTGCAAAGTTCCTGTCACTTGCTTGTCCTCATTGTGTGCTTCCTCTAATAGTGCCTCTATCACGTGTTCTACAGCCTTCTGCACCAACATTGTTTCCCTTTTTTGAAGCTCCTGAAGCTTCTCATCCACTTCGCGCGATAACTGGATGGCCTCATCCTGCGAAGGTTGAGTCCTCTCTGTCAAAATCTGCTCCTCCTTCTTCAGTTCCTCAATGTTCTTCTAGAGGGCCTTACTCTCATTGATCTTCATGAGCCTCTGTGAGATGGGTAAGGTATTTGTAGATGCCTGAATTTCTTCTAGCTGTTGCTGCTTCTACTACATTTCTTCCAGAAATTTCTATAAATTTGGATCTTCCTACAACGAAGTCCAAATTTTCAAACTTTCGTCAAAGAGTTTAACATAGTATACCACTGCTGTGCAGATGTTGGACATTACATTATTTAGGTCAGTCTCCCTTTGATCTCTCACTTCTTGCGGTGTAGTCAGCTGCAACTTCATTTGCAGCTCACTGTCTTGCATTTCGTATTTGAATTGCACTGTGGAAATTTTCTCCTTGTACCCTTTCACTGCAAGGCCGAGCTTCATGACCTTGTCTTCTACTGGCTCTTCCTCTCAGACATCAAGGTCCGAAATCTCTTTACATGTGGCTTCAACCACCTCCTTGATATTTTTGTGTTCCTCTACCATTTGATCCTTTTCTTGGATCACCTGCTCAAGCTTCTGCCAAAGCGCAACTCGCTCTTTTTCTACTTGAATATTTAGTTGCGAGGTGTGTTGTTCGTGCAGCTTCAGTTCTTCAATTATCTCCATGTGTAGCTTGTGTAGTCTTGGCAATGGTATTGTTGTGATGTTCATATTGACATGCTTCCATTCCTTAGCCTGTTGTTGTAGTTCTGCAGAGTCGAACTATAGGGCTCCTATAGGTATCTGTACTAACCTCGCTGCAAGCATAGGCTCTATCTATCTTTCTACTCCAACCCTTTCCTATATATGCACTCCTTATTTGACCATCTATCCATGTATCTTCAATTTTGCAATCCACTCTACGACACTAGTCAAAAGTGCGCCGTAGCGATCTTCTACTATGTCCCAGGATTTTGTTATTTCTTCCTGTATCCTATCTCTGATCTGCTCCAGGTCCCCATCAATAAGGAACCATGATATCCTTCGTTTTATCTACTTTCTACTCTTTATTTTTCTTTGAGGTAGCTTCACCCTCTGCCTTCGTTTTTTCTGTGTCAGTGGGGGCTATCACTGTCTTTTCTGATTCTATGTTATGCTCTTCTAGAGGGTGCTGGTGACCCTCATCATGTAGCTCTTCTTCTTCTTATTCATGCCCATCCTAAACCTTGTCCTTTCCTTTTCCACTCATTTCACTGTGATGCGATGTGTCCTCCTCTTCTTCTGTCACACTATCTCCTACTTCTACCTCCAATGCAATCAACCATTATGTGGTCCATTTATGTACTAGTGATAATAGATCATCTTCTATGATTAAGGATGGTAGGGCATGATATTCCTTCTTTGTATCTTTGCGCGGTTGTATGTACACTCTATGAAAATATGTCTTAAACTTTACAACTACACTATACTTCTCGTATAGGCTCGGCGACAGGCTAGCATTTTGGTTCACTACCATATGAAAATCCATATGATACAATATGAAGAACATCATGTTCTCCATTGCTCGTGGTGCTTGGGTGGTAAACCATAGTGAGGCATACCGCACAGCTTCACAAACATCTGATGAAATCAAGGGGAACTATGAATCCTCCATCTCTCTCCATGCTAACATTGTAATAATCAAAAGTAACCACGCATAATGGAATGTGGTACCTTTCTCCTAGATTTCGCGGCAATCATGTAGAAATTCCTTGCACAGGTATTCGGCCCAATCGTATTGAACCCCTTTGGCACACTACGTGGCTAAGGAAACCACCGACATAGGAACTTCATCTTCTCAGCACTTTCTCGTGATATTTCCAGCTAGTATGTGCACTGTGAAGTGAACTTCCTGGTCATTGATTGAATTGATGTCATATCCCCTATTTCCTTTTTCTAGCCCAAACTTCTTCTTCATACTGTCTGCTATAGTGCGGTCTTAATATTTTCCAACGAACTCCTCTACGGGGTTCCGCCCTTGGTATGGTAGTCTCGTGATCCTCCAAATCAACATTGGGTCTATGAGGATCTTATTTCCCATCCATAAGCATCCATCATGCACTAGCATGAGCAACTAACGTGCACATGCCGTGTTCCCTGAAATTTTGTCGAAGTGCGACACATTTAACATATTTAGTAGTCCTGACTGCGCCAACCCATTTGCCCACTGTTTTGGTTCTAGCCTTGTTACTCCATTATCTGGGTAGTGCACCTGTTTCAAATACCAGTCTGGTGTGAACTAAGGATACTTTTTCCTGTTGTTAAATTCATAATCTATGAACTTCAACTGCGATATTTTTCCAAGTAGTTCCCCAGTAAATGGTACTTTTTTTTGCAGTAGGGGTGTGAAGGTGCCAAACTTTGCATCCTTAGAGTCTTTGACTGGTTTTTCATTTGGTTTCCTTGGCGGAATGTATGGTGGTAGAGGAAAAAACGTTATGCCCTTTGTTTCCCTTTGCTCTGCATGCTTCGCTTCTTCCTCACTATGTCTGACTTACTTGGGTTGCTGTTGAGGTTTGATAGGTTTCTTATCTTGTTTCTTCTTAGTTCTCTCTCCCTTGGTCGGTTTCTTCCGCGACAATCTCCGTTGTTTTTTTTCTGATGTTGTTGTGGTTCATGCTATCGCGGGCATCTCAGTTGATGTTGCGGGCATACCAGCGGTTACTGCGACAGTTGCTTCCATGACTCCTTCTATGCATCTATCATTGAATATATGCACAAATTCTTCAGTTGAAAGGATGTTCATGCGGAAGTTCTCTGCAATTTATTCACACTATCAGTACTTGAATTCTCAATTCAGTAAAGTGTTCGATCTGGGTAGGAGGTGACTTTTTATAACAAGTTTGAAATTTGAACCCCATGATTAGATCAAATTTTGTCCAGATTGTGTTCATATTGTGTTCATTAATTGCATATCTATCCTTAGATCTTGCCAATCTGTCCTCATAAATGCAACTTTATGTGTATTTTCCCCTTTTAATGGTCATATTTATGTTTTTCAGTGAACTTTGATGCATCCCATAGTGTAGTGAACATCTGTCTTATGTCACAGATCCTATGTACTTTGACATAATATAGACTGTAGCGAAGTAACTTCCTACATTGAATTTCTTTCTGCAACATAGTTTATAGTCCCATGCCCACTTTCAGCTACAGGTGGCACTAAGACTTTTCCCCTTTCTTCTTTAGAGCGAGGTTGTAGGGACAAGGTTGTCCGTGTATAGCTTCAACCTGCTGCCATTTACTCTACCTTGAATCAACTCTCCATTTAACTTCGCTAATTGAATTGCGCCTCCATCAATGTTTAAAGGAAATTTAATTTTAAATAATTAACACTGAATTTCCATGTCATAATGCGTAAGCCAATTAAAATCCCTTGAAATTCAAAAGAGATATAGGTGTGACTAGGGACCAACAAATATTTTAATAACATGATTTACCTAACTTAAGTGTGAATGGTGCCCAAGTGACCCAAAACTACATTAAATATTAAAAGTAAAATTAATATCTTATTCTATAAAAGTTATAATATCGAGAATATTTTTATTGAAGGGTAAAATATGGAATAAGTGTGTTTTTAATGATGCGTAACTAATTTAAATTTTAAATTTACTTTTTTTAATTTAAACTTTATTAAATCTTGTGTTTATATATATATATATATATATATATATATATATATATATATATATATATATATTGATAAAAGTGCATTTATTTGGGTAATTTAAATTTAAATTTACTTTTTTAATTTAAATTTTATTAAAACTTGTGTTAATAAATTTATTTTTATATATATTGTTATTTTGATAAAAGTGATGTTTATTTGAGTAATTTAATTTAAATTTTATTAAATCTTGTGCTAATACATTAATTTAAATATAAAATATATTATAGTTATTTTGATAAACGTGACATTTATTTGGGTAATTTTGATAAAAGTAAAATAATAAAAATCATATATTAAAAAATTGTCTACATGGCATTATTTTATTAATTTCTTGAATTTTTCATAGGTGGGTATTTTTGAGTTAATATTTCCTCTAATGAATATACTTGATAACATATGGGCCTAACCAATGCATTTTAAATTTTCCTGGGAATTTCACAAATTTACTGTCATAGAGGAGAACAAGGTCTCCTATCTGAAACTTCTTTTTCTTAATATGCCTGTTATGCCAGGCCTTTTCTCTTGCTTTTTGTACTTGTTGATGGAATCATGCTATAAATATATCTTCTGCCAAAGCAATCAATTGTGACATTCTTTCCTCCATTATCTCAGGGCCTGCCATATCTGTAAGTCCGTAATCCTTAAGCTAGGCACAATGTATTCCATGGGCATCATAGCTTCTTGCCAATAAAATAATCTGAAGGGTGTCTAACCTGTCAACTTCTTACATGTCGTCCTATGAGCCCATAATATTTTTGGAATCCTAAGGTCCCATTCATCTCTGTTCACATTACATACCTTAGTCAGTGCATTTTCCAAAACCTTATTAAATGATTCTACTGTTCCATTGGCCTGAGGGTGATAAGGAGTACTCTTCTGGTGATAAAATTGGAATTCCTCAGCCAATGCTTCAATGGTTTTATTCAGGAAGTGGGAATCTTACTCACTCATCAAAATCTTTGGACATCCAAATCTAGACAATATATACTCGAAAATAAACTTCCCAGCAGTCTCTACGATGAAATCCTTTACTGGTTGTGCTTCATCCCACCTTGTCAAGTAATTAGTTGCAGTAATTATGTACCTTGCACCAGTCCTTTTTCCAGGTTGGTTTATAGGTCCAACAAAATAAATCGCCCATTTATCAAAATCCTCCAATGTAACTTGTGGTACCAGTGGAATCTCATCTCTTCTTGAAGCTTTTCCTATTCCTTAACATACATTACATGCTTTGGAGTACTCCTTTGCATCTTTGTTTAGTGTAGACCACCACAATGTTTCTCTCAAAATATTTTGTGCAGTAGCTTTCCCTACATAATGTCCATCAGTTGCACCTTCATGAGCCTCTCTTAGAATAATCTGTCTTTCATGTTTAGAGACATACCTACGCAATATCTCACCTGGCCCCATCTTATATAACTTTCATGTTATCAATGAAAAGTTAGTTGCCTTAACCACTAATTATTTCTTCTGTTGCATAGTATATTCTAAAGGAGTTATTCCTGTGTTCAAAAACTGAATAATATCTGCAAAATGGTCATCTGCAATTCTGATTGCAAGTAATTGCGCATCATGGAGATTATCTTCTATGTTGGTTGGTTCTTCACATGTTTCCAATCTTGAAAAATGATCAAGTCCTACATTCAATCTTCTTGTTTTAACAATAATTTCAAAGTCATACTCTTGGAACAACAATAACCATCTGTAAATTTTATGTCCTAAGACAGGCTTGTTAACCAAATACTTCAATGTAGAATGATTTGTAACATTTTGAAATGTGACCCCAACAAATAATTTCTAAACTTCTGCAAGGCATATACCATTTCCAATCCTTCTCTTTCTGTAGTTATGTAATTCTTCCCTGCTTTAGATAGTTTCCTACTTGCAAAAGCTACAAGATGATCAATATTTCCTACACCAGGTTGTGCTAGTACCACTCCCAAAGCTATACAAGTAGCATCCACATGGACATGAAATTCCTTATTCCAATTAGGGAATACTAGTAAAGGAGCAGCTACCATATTTTCCTTCAATATGTCAAGGCTCTTTTGACATTCTTCATCCCATTGAAAAGTGACATCTTTATTCAACAATTTTTCCATATGCATAGTAATCTGAGCATTTCCTTTGATAAAATTTTTGTAATATCCTATTGATGAGGCTCATCACTAGGTAAATTATATGTGTCTTAATGCCACTCTCCAGCTTATTAAAATCAATGTTTCTCACGTTTACTTACATATTTTATTATATTTTTCTTAATGAGAAGGCTAAAGGTGAGATGTTATGTCATGTGGCCTAATATGCATTAATTACATGACTTGGAATAGTTTTGGGCTAATTTAAGTGTAGGAAATCAAAGTGGACAAGCAAGAGGGATTTTAGGAGATTTGTCTCCCTCAACTCCTCAAATCATTCGAAGATTCCTCCACCAGATCTCATCAACTCGGAGTTACAAGAAGCCAAACCAACCAGGTTCATTAGTAGCCAAGCCAGTGACAATGAGGACAAGTAATTCTCAATTTTGGGAGCCAAGTCTCCCTAATTTTTAGGAGTTGTTGGTAGATTCAGTTTGTATAAATAAGAAGGCCAAGGGCCTCATTAGGATTTGATTTTATGTTGTAGCCAAGAGGCAATTCAGAGCTAAAACATTGTGACTGTTAATACTATGTTGTATTTGACATTTTGATGATAATGAGAAGGTTTACCTTGATCCAGCACTAAGTTGACTTAGAGGGTTGAAGCTCTTGGGTTAGGACCCAACCCTAGTAGCATAGGTTCCTCTTTTTGTACATGTATTCTTAGATTAAAATCATAGTTAGTTGCTGAAGTTATTTATGCTCTGTTTAGTTTAACAAATATTTGAATGATTATTTAGTATTGTTTCCATTAATTGAAGAAGTATATCAATGGTACAGTAGTGACCATTACCTCTTCCTCATCCCCCTCATGGGATCATGGTTTGAGGGCCCCACTCTCACAGCCCCAAAAACAAATTTATCTTTTGATCATTGCATAGCTTAGGCTTCATTACTGAATAAGTCACTATTTATGATTTCTTGGAAGCACCTGTAGTTGTGATTTTATTTCTTGATTTTTCTAGAGTTTAAGAAGACATTTCATTTCATATATCTAGTCACTAACCATCAATAAATCAATTTTCTCAAATTCAACTCATCTTTTCCCTATTTATATGAAGTTATGCATAAATGAAGAGAAGAACATGTTTTGTTGTAGGGAGTGTTGATCTGAAAGGAGAACTCATCCCACCAGCCTCATCTAAGTCTTCTCCACCTTCTCCCAAGGCCTACCAACCCATAATCTAAATCTTTTTTTTGTAGCTAGCATGGACAACCACCTTGGGAAAATCCAACCTTCCTGAAGTGTTGGGTTGAGCCTTGGGTAATCTGCACCTTTCCCACACCCTATTTAACCATTAGACATCCTTCCAGCACTTCATTTCACCTTCCCTAACTTCCTATGGCCTTCAGTTAACTTCCTGTAGAAAACCAAGAAGTCCTTGTTATCACAAAAAATGATCATCTAGCCATAATTTACTAGATGGGTCAAAGTACACCATGTAGGGCCAATTTTACCATAGTAAATTTTCTTCCACTATGAGAAATTACTTAATAAACCACATTTGTTAAGTCAAATATAATTAAACACATGAAGAATAATTAAATAAATCACTATTTATTTAATTATTATCTAGGAATAATTAATTAAACCATTGTTTAATTAATATTCCTTGTCACATTTGACCCAATTATGAGAAATAAATAGATAAATCATTAATTATCTTATTTTTCTCTAGGAATAGTTAATTAATCATTAATTAGTTATTATTCTTTGTCAAGTTTAACCAAATCCCTTAGGAATAATTAAATAAATCATTATTTGTTTATTATTCCTTAACCATATATAAATGACCCATTTATTTATTTATTTATTCTAAATAAAAGTTTAAAAACTTTTTCCCTCAAACCAAATATAATGAAATATTCCAAATGGTTAATTCTAGAATGGGGTTAATAATATTTTATTATTGCTCATTATGTGAGTATAACCTAATATTTTGTTATAAATAGAAAGGTTTTCCATTCATTCTTCACTTTCGATTATTTTCATTGTTGCATTCACTGTTGCAACTCTGATTATTATCACTGTCGCACACCATTTTTCTTTTCCATTTAGGTTCCCATTGAGATCAAACATTTTATTTGTTGGGTTTACACATTATAGAGGAGAGAGACTCTATAACAGCTGAAGACATTTGAGGATAGCCAAGAACCCATCCCATAGAGGGGGATTGGTAAAATTATGTGTTCCCTTCAGAGGTGTTGTTTAATAAAATATATTCTTTATATATTTGGATTCCATTAGATTATTAGGTTTACTTGCGCTTATTTTACTATTCCATTTTGTTGTTTAACTATGATTGTCGCATAGATCAGGGCTTTGGCAGGTTTTGTTTCTATCATTTGCTGCAAATCTACAATGTTTAGCAGTCATTTTCATTTTTAGTGTTGTTTGTCATCCACAACCTTAAGTGATTTCTTTTCGTACACATTCAAGAAGAAAACACAGTAACAATTTGGTGACTCCAATGGGGAATTTCTGATTGTCGTCCAACAATTTGGCAACTCCACTGCATTTTTAATTATGATCCAAAAACCTGGGTGACCTTCAGTTTTCAGCGTAGGGTTTTTCTTTTTTAGTTTCTTAATGTTGTTTACTAGCTTTCTAACCTTAGATCAACCAAATTTCTAACTTCTGTAATTTTTCTGGTCTTTTTTGCAGGTCACAAGAACCAACCGAGAAAAAAGGCGAAATTATTTTCTAAGACTTGCCGACCAAGAATCAAGGAGTAGAAATCACATTTTTCTGCCCCAAAAGTGTGACCTGGAGGTCCAAAGTGCACTTTCTGGCCTAAAAAGTGCGATATCCCAGGAATCAAGTCAGTACCTGCGATTTTAGGTTTTTAGGGATTTTTTTTGATCTGTTATGGGTTTTGCCGAGAGCTATCTACTGGGTTGGTTGACCACTATCCTACCCCTCTTAGGCCTTTATTTACACTGATTTGCTCATCGAAGTGGAATTTAGCCCCTTAGGGATTCTAGTACGCTTCGACCTTTATAGGAGGAGTTTAGCTGAGTAAGAAGTTTGAGTTTTTGCAGATATTTTAGCCATATTTTCTAGATCTGTACCTTCCTGTTTCAGATCTTAAAAGATAGGTTGCTTCCATCCAAAGTTTCATCTCAAACCTTGTTTGGTCATTTTCCCTAGAGTCCCATTGGTTGCCCTAGGTTTCACACCCATCTCCCTATCTTTTTGCAGCGATTTTCCCCTCCAATTTTTTGTTGTTGCTACACCACTTTCTAGCAGCATAGTGTTATTTGATCCCAATCACATAGATTCTTATATCTCTTAGCATTTTTCGTGTGTTTTCAATTGATTTCGCCACCAACCAGCACAATGTTTGCAAACCCAGTTTGGGTGGGGTTTAGAAAGTTGATTTGCTATTCATTTTCTGTTTTTAATTTTAGTTTATTTCAACAATATTTTTCTTTTTTCAAACACGACCTTGACTTAATTAATAAACACATTGAGACACACAATCACACCTTAAGCGAAGGGCACTTGGTTTACACTGCCAAGCCAAGACTTAACTTAATTAATTTATCTCCCCTCACAGAGACAAAAACATCTTGTTGATCTCCATTCACCATTTCCGTGTCACTTTTGTCTTACAACCATTGCACCACCAAGGCATTTTTCAATGAGATTCTTAGGCCTTCATCCTTAGTTTCCAGTTGAGAATATTACTCCTCCCCGCAGGGGTTGAGTTCATAGTCCCCCGAGTCCCCATACTGACTCCTCTTCTGGTTCATCTGATTCTGAGCCTCCTTCACCACATACCGTCATCATGTCGACGCATTGTAGGTGCAGGAACCCAACTTAGTGTTGGATCTGGTTCTACCCCGATGGTCACATCTAGCGGAACCATCTCAAGAACCATTATTCCGACATATCCCATGCTACCTTTCATGGTTGGCTTAAGCCTCCCGAATTTTATCCAGTTGATAAATTACCCTATACACCACGATGTTGGTTGGCCTACTATGCCGAATAAGCTCCCCTCCGAAATTCCCAAGTTTGAGGGTAATTATGGAGAGGACCCCTCCGATCACGTCCTCTCCTTCCATATGTGGTGTTCATCCAATTCCATCGCCAATGATTCCATCCATCTTCAGTTGTTCCAATGCACACTCATTGGAGATGTTGCGAAGTGGTATGTTGACTAGCCCTCCACCTCTCATTCGACTTTCTTGATGCTTGCTAAAGCATTCCTTTCATATTTTTAGTTAGCTATCTGATACGACACTGGTACAAAGCTCTTGACCACATTTCAGCAGTCCTCTGCCACTCGCCTTTCTAATCATGTCTAGGAATGGCGTAGAAGAAGGAGCATGTGTCATGCTCCACCCTTCGAAGACCGTGTCTACCTCGATTGGTTTCTTAGGACTCTTTTAGTGCCTATTGCCAAAGATGTTGCGTCTCATTTTCCTCAGACAAATAAATAGGCTCTCCAAACCATTCTGAGATATGACTTGATTTATGCTCAATTCGATTATATCTATACCGTTATACCATACCTCCCCAATCCTAGTGGTTGCAATGCACTAGCGTCATCTCACACCGCTGACGGTATCATTGGATATATTTCACATCGTTCACCACATACTCATCTGAATTATGGCTATCTGTAGGGGGGCACCAGTTTCTCTAACACTTATTCCCCTCTTGCCAGCAACATGTATTCAGGCCAAAGCACCTCTTACGCATTTACCCAACCACGTCAGAAGATGTCAGGGCCAGATAGTGCTCAACCTGTCTACCAGACCGTTGCCTTTTCACCATATTGTACCTATGCACCGCCGAGTGCTCCAGCCCCTCAGGCATTAACATCGCAGCCTCCCATGCATCCTCAGCCCTAGCAGCCATCTCCCCCTCAGGGTCAAGTGTTTGCACAACAGAGTGTGACCAATCCCCAAAATTCAAAGAAAAAGGATAAGGGGAAAGGGAACAAGGGTAAGCAAGGTAACTAAGGTAATCAACCTAATGAACCCCAGGAAAACTAGCCTAACACCATCAACCAACAACAGGGCGACCAACCCAAGCAGAACAAGGCTCTTCGTACAAATAAGCCTTGTGCATTTTGTGCTGTACATGGCCATTATACTCATGAGTGTCCCCTCTTACCCCAGATGCGCCAAATGTGGGAAGCCCAAGCAGCTTCTAGAAGTCAATCGCCTCAGAATCCTCTGCCATCTCAACTAGACATGCTCACAAATATTTTCCCTCAGCAAGGATTTGTTGCTGCTCAACCTCAGCAAGGTCAGGCAACCCATCTTCCCCAACCTTCTGGTCCTGGTGACTACCAGATCCTTATGATGAATTCTGTTGAGGTCAAGACCTCTAATGTCAACTTGCAAACTCGGTCACGTCAATATGATGTTAGAAAATTATATATTATGGAGCAATGGAACACATAAAATATTGCAGAAATATAAACACAGAAAGCGCATAAAACAAGAGAGACATAGATATACGTGGTTCACCCAGTTTGGGCTACGTCCACCTCGAACAACCAGTCCTTCCTTTCTATTATCCAACAAAATGAAGAGACACAACCTACAGCAGATCTGCTGTAATATCCTCTGTTCTCTCTCACAGTCTCACCTCTCTATTTCCCGCTCACAGAATACACATCTATCACACAGCCTCAAATAAAAATGCCCTCATACAAAGAGAGGGGTTGCCTTCTAGGGCAAAAAACCCTAAACTAAACATAAGTTCTACCGTCAGATCATCTGCCTAATGAACGGCCCAGATTGACTAGAAATTACTATACTTTTACAAGGCAATTTTACAGTTGTTTTTAGCTTCGGGGGCGCTGCCCCCGAAACCCCCCACCAGGGGGGGGCTCCCAAAGGTCGTAGCCGCCCCCCCTGGACCCCCCTTGCAGCGAATATTTTATGGGCGGTGTTTCCGCCCCCATTTCGAACTGGGGTCCAATGTGGCGATACCTTTGAATATAGAAGATAATCAGGCTCCACACCCAACAATCTCCCACTTGGAGACTGATTGTAGCAACTCCACCGCTGCTCCATTTGCTGGACAATGACTCCTCTTTGGACCTGACTGTTTCTCATCTTCATTGTCATCCTTGAAGACCAATTGAAACTGAGCATATTCTCAGTTTCTCCCTGGTTACAACTTTTGTTAGCATATCTGCAGGATTCTGGCTAGTGTGTATCTTTTCCAGCTTCAACTCTCCATCTTCCAACACTGATCGTATGAAATGGTACTTGAGCTGTATGTGTTTAGTCCTTGAATGAGATGCCGAGTTCTTTGCAAGATGAATGGCACTTTGGCTATCACTTTATAACGTGCCCATATCATGCTCTTTACCCAATTCACCCATAAACCTTTGTAACCAAATCATTTCTTTATTAGCCTCTGTAGCAGCAACATACTCTGCTTCTGTTGTTGAAAGTGCAACAACACTTTGGATTTTTGAAACCCAACTGACAGTTCTTCCTCCAACAGTAAATACATATCCTGTAGTGCTCCTCCTGTTATCTCTGTCACCTGCCATATCTGCATCAACATATCCTTGTAGGGAGTTGTTTGAACCACCAAAGCATAATGCTTGATTTGTGGTACCTTTCAAATATCTGAGAATCCATTTCATTGCCATCCAATGTTCCTTTCCTGGATTGTTCATGTACCTGCTTACAACTCCCACTGCATGTGCAATATCGGGCCTTGTGCAGACCATTGCATACATTAAGCTTCCAACTGCTGATGCATATGGAACTTTAGACATATAATCCATGTCTTCTTGGGTCTTTGGGCACATTTCCTTGCTAAGTTTGAAATGGCTAGCAAAAGGTGTACTAACTGGTTTTGCATTGTGCATGTTAAATCTTTTCAACACCTTTTGTATGTACTCATTCTGAGATAGTGTTAATTTACGATTTTTCCTGTCTCTAGTTATTCTCATACCAAGGATTTGTTTTGCAGCTCCCAAATCCTTCATTGCAAATGAATTTGCCAATTTTCTTTTGAGCACATTTATTTCCTGCATGTTAGATCCTGCAACAAGCATGTCATCTACCTACAATAACAATATAAGATAGCTGCCATCATTTTGCTTTTTCAAATACACACAATGATTAGAGTGACATCTAGTATAACCTTGTTCAGACATAAACTTGTCAAATTTTAGATACCACTGCCTTGGAGCCTGTTTTAAGCCACACAAGCTCTTCTTCAACCTGTACACTAGTTTCTCCTTCCCTTTCACCTCATATCCTTGTGGCTGCTGCATATATATCTCTTCCTCCAAATCCCCATGGAGAAAGGTTGTCTTTACATCTAACTGCTCAAGATGAAAATCTTCAGCTGCTACAAGACTTAAAATAGTTCTGATTGAAGTCATTTTAACAACAGGAGAAAATATTTCATCAAAATCAACACCTTTCTTCTGTGCAAACTCCTTCACCACAAGTCTAGCTTTATACCTCTGTTTTCCTCCATCTTCTTCCTTCATCCTGTAAACCCATTTATTCTTCAATGTAGTTTTTCCTACAGGCAACCTGACTAAATCCCAAATCTGGTTATGCATTAAGGAGTCCATCTCTTCTTCCATGGCTACCTCCCACTTCTTCTTGCTTTCAACCTGCATTGCTTCTTCAGAACATTCGGGTTCACTGGAATTAGTCAACAATAAATAATATAATGAAGGAGAGTATCGTTTAGGGGGTCTACTTATCCTGGTAGATCTTCTAACACCACTTTCAGGTGTTTGGGGTGCCTATTGTTGTGGTTGTTGATTATTATTATTTTCAGGCACCTTTACTTTTTCAGTGATTTCATCAAGAACTGGATATTCCTTGTTTTCCTTTTCCTGTTTCTTTTCCTGCAACTGATTCTTATACAAGACCTTTTCATTGAATATTACATCTCTGCTCCTAATGATTTTGTGATTTTCGTAATCATATAAGCGATAACCAAAATCATTAACACCATATCCAATAAAGGTACATTTCTTTGACTTTGCCTCAAGCTTTGTTCTATTTTCTTTATCAATATGGACAAAGGCCTCACAACCAAAAGGCTTTAAAATAGAGTACTTTACCTTTTTACCTGTCCATGCTTCCTCTAGAACACCACCATCCAAGGAACTTGAAGGCCCTCTATTTATTAGATAAGCAGCAGTATCTACAACATCTGCCCAAAACTGTAAAGGCAATCTTGCATGCAATCTCATGCACCTTGCACGCTCCATGATTGTTCTGTTCATCCTTTCTGACACACCATTTTCTTGTGGTGTTCTTGGAACTGTCTTCTCTCTGCGAATTCCATGCTCTGAACAGTACCTATCAAACTCTTTGCTGCAATATTCACCTCCATTGTCTGATCTAAGACACTTCAATTTCTTTCCTGTCTCAATCTCAACCAAAGCTTTCCATTTCTTGAAAGTATCAAATACATCAGATTTATTCTTAATACAATAAATCCAAGTTTTTCTAGTTGCATCATCAATAAAAGTAACACAATAACGAGAGCCACCGAGAGATGATACCTGAGCAGGTCCCCATACATCTGTATGCACAAGCTCTAATTTTTCATTCTTCTTTTCTTTCCCAACTCTGAGAAATCTGACTCTCTTCTATTTTCCATAAATGCAATTCTCACAGAAGTCCAAATCAACATTCTTCAAACCCGGCAACAAATTCCTTGAGTGAAGAATCTTCATCCCCTTTTCACTCATGTGTCCGAGCCTATGATGCCATAATGCTGCATTTCCTCCTTTGGAAGTTAAAGCATTAACAGAGTTAGAAATACCATTGCATAAATACAATGTACCAACCTTTTCACCTTTTGCTATTACCAAGGCTCCTTTGGTGACCTTCCAAGCTTTATCTATGAAAGTTGTCACACAACCTTCACCGCCTAACTGCCCTGTTGAAATCATATTTTTCTTTAGATCTGGAACATGCCTTACCTCCTTTAATAGCCATTGGTTTCCATTCTGCTGTTTTACAAGAACCTTACCCATTCCAACGATTTTATAGGGTTTATCATCACCCAGACGAACTTGTCCAAAATCTCCTTGAACATAGTCATGAAAGTATTTCTTATCAGGTGTGGCATGGAATGAAGCCCCTGAATATACCACCCAGGAATCAGTGATATTTTCGAAAGAAAGAATCAAAGCATCTTGTAACACCTCACCTGTCACATTTGCTTCATGATTGTTTTCTTGTTGTGCATCTCCTTCTTTTCCCTTCCGAGATCTACATTCTTTCTTTAGGTGTCCTTTCTTTCCACATTTCCAGCACACTATCCCCGATCTGGAATTGGATCTACCTTTCCTTGATTTACTGCGATATCCTGAGCTCTTTCCTCTTTCCATTTTTCTTCCTCTAGACTCTGCACTCAAAGCATTTCCAGATGTCTCACCGGATCTTTTCCGTCGCATTTCCTCGCTAAGGATAGCACCGACAACATCATGAAACTTTAAAGTACTAGATCCAGAAACGGAGTTACTAATGGCCATTACCAAACCATTCCAACTTTCTGGTAATGAGCACAAGAATAACAGAGCTCTAACTTCATCATCAAAGTTTACCCCTACAGAACTTAACTGACTTGTAACTGTATTAAAATCATTTAAATGGTCTACAACAGATCCACCTTCCGACATCTTCATATTAAATAAACGTTTCATAAGAAATACCTTGTTTGAGGCCGAGGGTTTTTCATATAGTTTCGACAACGTTTGAATCAAACCCTCTGTCGTGGTTTCCTTCTAAATGTTGAAGGTGACTGACGCAGCAAGGCACAACCGTATTGTTCCGAGTGCCTTTCTATCGAGAAGGTTCCATTCTTCATCTGTCATACCCGTCGACATCTTTGATTTTCCGCCCAATGGTAGGTATAGATCTTTCTGATACAGATAATCTTCCATCTGCATCTTTCACAGCAAGAAGTTTTGGCCATTAAATTTCTTGACCCTAAACTTACCATCTTCCGCCATTGCTCCCACTCGAACCAGGAACCCTTCTTTCCTGCGAGTTTATCAGCCAAATAGACCTTCGGCTCTGATACCAGTTGTTAGAAAATTATATATTATGGAGCAATGGAACACATAAAATATTGCAGAAATATAAACACAGAAAGCGCATAAAACAAGAGAGACACAGATATACGTGGTTCACCCAGTTTGGGATACGTCCACCCCGAACAGCCAGTCCTTCCTTTCTATTATCTAGCAAAATGAAGAGACACAACCTACAGCAGATCCGCTGTAATATCCTCTGTTTTCTCTCATAGTCTCACCTCTCTATTTCTCACTCACAGAATACACATCTATCACACAGCCTCAAATACAAATGCCCTCATACAAAGAGAGGGGTTTCCTTCTAGGGAAAAAAACCCTAAACTAAACATAAGTTCTACCGCCAGATCATCCGCCTAATGAACGGCCTAGATTGACTAGAAATTACTATACTTTTACAAGGCAATTTTACAGCTGTTTTTAGCTTCGGGGGTGCTGCCCCCGAAACCCCCCACCAGGGGGGGGGGCTCCCAAAGGTCATAGCCGCCCCCCCAGACCCCCCCTGCAGCGAATATTTTACGGGTGGCATTGCTGCCCCCATTTCGAACTGGGGTCCAATGTGGCGATACCTTTGAATATAGAAGATAATCTGGCTCCACACCCAACATATGACAATCCACCGACTTTGTCAGCTACTAAGTCCAAAACCAAATCATCTATTGAGCCTCTTACAACACGAAATGGTCCGCTATAGATCCCTCAAACTAAAGTCGAGTTAATTCCTAAGATCCCAAAGGGACCATTACGACATAACGTGGCTTCTAACTAAGCTACCCATACATACAATATAGTAGACGACTTGGCACAATCACCTGCTACCATGTCGACACTGGAAGTCCTCCAATCATGCCCATCCCAAAAGAAAGCTCTAGTAGTTTCTTTGGGTGTAGTAGATCCCTCAGACAATCGTTTTATTGTTTTCCCCATTGATATGTCAGAAGATCCTCCATTACCTCCATCTATTCCTTTCTAGATACCAGTCTGATTTCGTAATGCCATCATCTCCCGATGCATTATTGAAGAATATGCATCCACGTGAATGATGTCCACTGTTGTTTGGAAACAACTTAAGTCACCTGAGTTGTCCCCATCCACCATCACTTTGCGTGCTTGGAATGATCACTCCTCCCAGCCTCTCAACATGTATTACAATTATCCGGTGACTCTTGTGGGCAAGGTTGTTCATGTAGAAACCAAGGTTATTGATGCCCCTCTATATTACAACATTCTCTTGGGTCGTAGTTAAACTTATGCCATGTCAACCACTACATATGCAGTTTTCCACAAGATATGATTCCCCCATGAAGGGAAGATTGTCACCATCAATCAGTTGACATGCTACGAGTCATCATCCTTGACCTCCCCTGAGTCCATTATCTCGTTGATGTCTGAAAAGTAGTCTTCTACTCCTCTCACTAGTGTTTCACCCAAAAACTACAAAGATTCCTCATTATTGGGTGTTGTCCCTAGTCCTCCCCCTCCCATCTCTAAGCCTAGCTCTTTGAGTGTTTTAATGTTACAAGTGTCATGAGTTTCTCAAAAGTAGTCTGGTACATCTGATCCACAACCAGCTCCTCAACACCCCGCGGTTACCATCTCAGCTGAGCCATTCAGATCTACCCCCCTAGGACCTTCTCCTTTTGTTGGTGCCACCCATTTGTTCCCACCAGGAACTATTCCTAAAGGTCTCAACCATCCAGGAGTTATTCCACCAGGACATTACCCTACAGGACAGATACCTTTCTTGTTTCCTCCTTTAGGAATTTTTTTTGTCCCTGTCATGGCTTCATTGGTCCTCCCTAATATGACTTTGGGGATCCCTGTGTGGTACATTGATCCCCCTACGAACACTCCGCCTGGTCAGCTAAGACCATATCATGATTTGACCTCGGTTCAACCGGTCCCTATGACCCCTGTCACTGCTCTAGTTCCACCGCCACCTCAATAGGAACCCACTTCTATTGCAAAAGCATCTAGATAGGGGGGCATAGCCAAGAAGAAGGAACCTAAGGACAAGGCTTCCCAATCACCTCCATCTCCCAAAGCTCCAAAGCTGACACCTCCATGTGCTATGTGTGAGGTTGTTGGGCATGCCACCCATAACTATTCTGAGCTTACTCATCTCAAATAGTTGGTTCATGAAACGTTACCTAAGTCAAATATCCCTAAGGTCTAAATTACCTTATCGGGACTAGCCAAGAAACTCAAAACGTTGTGCAACAATCACCCTTGTGCCTTGTGCAATCATTATGGTCACTATTCCCATTGTTGCCCTCATCTTGACGAATTTCGTGATTGCCTTCAAGCGCTTTGCGAATACGAGGCCACTTGTAGTGGATCACCTACTCCTCTACATGTGGATTCTGATACCACTAGTACACCAAAATAAGGAGACACTGGTCCCACCATCGTGATCCCTCCCCCTGATGTCGAGATGATAGAATCCATGGTCCATATCCTTTACTTGTCGTCATCCTTGAGTCCCTCGCAAGAAAGCCTTTCTGAGGTTTCTGCACGCGCTTCTCTCGAACCTCCTTCGTCGGAAGTCTTAGTCTCAACATTGATAGATTTTCCATCTACTAGCTCGTCATATACCATTCCATATGATGTGTATGTGTACCTTCTTTCTCAAGATGATGCACCAGGTCCTGCCACCACATCATGTAGTCAATCTTCCTCCAGTCCTCCCATATTCCATTCCAATGAGGACATCATGGAAGCCATGACTACCCCTGATTACCCTTGGGATGATATGCACCATTATGTGTACTTCCTCCCATATTTGCGAACCCAAAAGTTTTCTCCCCACTCTAAACACATTCAGTATGCCCATACCATACTGGGGGGCACATAAACCCCTACATCTCCTTATCATGCTTTGGAGGATCGGGTGTCAATTTGGGACGAGATGCTTGAATCCCTTTTTCGAGCACTTAGAACACAATGGCGCTCCACAAACTCCTCCTGCTAGGGGGCATCATTGCCACCTTCGCATATCAGATTAGTCCCTTCCATCATATATGCTTGCAAACAGTATCTTCTTAATTGATACTGGGGGCATGATGGTTTTCCCTACTATCTTCTTAATTGATTAACATAAGTCTCGGCCTAGATCAGCACTGGATCTAGGTATGGTCGATTATCCTCCCATTCCTTGGATAGTTTTTCCTACTGGCCTCTCCGGCGAGCCATATTCACATCGCATATTGTAGACGTTTGACACTGTATCTTTAAATCTTCTACTCTATGTCCACATAGTACCCATGTTTGATTTAGTGGGTGAGGATGATTCTAGACCTCCTCTAGTAGTTCATTCTCGTTTTTGTCTTCCCTTAAATTTTCACCAGGAACCATCATTCCAAGAAGAATTAAGGCCATATTTAGACAAGTAAGGCCACTTTCCTGAAAGTCACAGATCCCAATTCCGATGGTTGGTTTTTCCGCTACAATCTCCACAAGATTTAGGTCCTTCTCCTCCTTTCAAATTGGAGGGAAAACACCCTTTTATAGGAAAACCTGCAGTTTTTCTATCACCCATTGCGACCACACCGTAGCTCATTTTGACGAATCATCAACACCATTGGAAAGCTCTCATCGAGTACTATAATGGGACTTTCTTCATTTTTGATGATTTGACACTTCACCTGGAAGCCATTTTTCCAAAAAGGGTCACTTCGTCACCTCTCAAAATCGAATTTCTTCATATGCGACGCTTGTACTTTAGGGACCACCTTCCCTTAGAACTTTTCATATCACGTGTCGATTTTCATCATGAGAAACCATCATTTTCTCATGAGAAACCCTATTTTCGCCACCCTACAAGAACTACAGGAAACTCATGGAACTATAGGAAGCACTGAAATTTCTCCAAAAATCTGAAAGTGGGTGCCTAGGGTCCAGTTGGTCAGAAATTCTCATTATCCATAGCATCACAGTGAAAGGTAGGTGGCCCATCTTTCTTGTGTTTTTGCCTTGATAGCTAGGGAAGGAAAAAGGAAATATTTGAAATGTTCTAGTAATTATAGTGGGCCTGGGGTTTAGACAGAATTTTTTGAAGTTTAAAAAAAAATTGTGGAGATAGGAAAGGGTAAAAATTGTAGTCATACACCAAAAATTCTAAACTCTTAGTCACCCTGAACTCACACTAAGGCTAGCCTACAAAACCTCCTACAGTCAGCTAACCAAAGAAGAAAAATGGGAGCAAGATTCAACAGAAGGGAACCCACAGACACATCTAGGATCCACCTTCATCCCCCTATGGTAGATATATTTAGGAGGCATCACTAGTTGGGATTATTTGAGTTTCTCAGAGGTTATGATGATGATATAGTTATGGAATTTTCCATGGCACTCAACCCTCATACTAGAACCAATGCTACTACTGTGGTGAGGGGGCTGTCAATTACAATCAGCCCTGAGGTGATCAGTGGAGTCACCACACTTCCTCAAGGGGTGCAATGGAGAAAGGAGGATAAGGCTAGCAACACATTTTATAAGAAAACATTTTTCCTAAATGATGAAGAGATAATTGAGGACAAAAATGGGGTCATAAGGGAGATCCTTTCCTATCCTTGGAATGAAGTGAGCTATCAAATTATCAAATACATTTCTTGTGAAGGGAGGCGTAGTGTAGTCTATGGCTACCAATTTAGACTCCTCCATGAGTTGATATTTGGAGAGGATCTACCCATAAACCAAAGGCTCAGTGTGCCTTATTTCCTGTTGCAATCAATGATAGACATTAGCCAAAAGGTACAAGAAGGGAAACATTAGTAATTGGCACATCATGGGCTCGTTAAGCTAATACTAAAGGATGCCTTGAGTCAATTAAGAATTCCTATCCTATGGTCCACATTTAGATACATGGAAAAAGAGGTTGTAATTGAAATCCAAGCCCTTGAATATGATAGGGACCCAACCTCTAGTGGTGAAGAGGAGGTAGAAGAAGAAGAAGAAGAAGAAGAGGCAGAAGAAGAAGAAAAAGAAGAGGAGGCAAAAGCAGATAAAATAGAGAAGTGAGAAGGAAAATAAGGAGAAGAAGATAAAGGTGAAGAGGAAGAGCAGAAGGAAGAGGCAAGCCCTAAGGAACATACCAAAGAAGGGAAGAAATCTCCAAGGTTGACCCCTGAGCCCACTGAGAGGGAGGAAGTTTCTGCCTTGACTGCCCTAAGCACACCCATAAATTCAAAAGGAAAAAGATAGAGGCAGATTCCCCTCTATTTTGAAACACATAAAAAGATACAGGAAGGATAACCGAGGAAGAGGGAAGGCAAGGAAGCAACACCACAAGTGCAAGAGGGGGAAACTTCTCCAAAAACATCTGAGGGGGAATTCCAAGAGCTATAGGATCCTAGCCCACAACCAAATATGAGCTCTTACTACAAGTTCATTGAGGGAGGCAAAGTAATACCACATAAATTTGCAATCCCTCTCTTCTTTGAACTTGAGAAAGAGAGAGGAAGGACACATCATTGGATGCAAATTTCCAAGTCAAAGAAGGTAGAAGATGTGGGCCATATGAAAGAGAAACTCCTAAAGATGGGCGAGGAGTTGAGTGAGATGAGAGATAGGGAACAAATTATGATATCTCAACTACATGCAGAAAACACATGGCTAAGGAGGAAGTTGCAGGAAAAAGAGAGTCAATTGGCCACCATGGCAAGCCTCTCCATGGAGGCACTTCAGTGCAGGATGACATCAAGATCATATGCACTATACATCAAAGATCAATAGCTGCAATTTAAGATAAAGACACTAGAACAAAAGGGGACTATGCCTTTCCAAGACTATAGGCAGTTCATTGAACTATGTGACAAGATCACCCTGGAAGATAAGGCCACGATATTTGAATTTTACCTACACAACATGGCCTTAACAAATTTGAATATGTGGGACCCCAATGCAAAGTTGGGGGATTTATAACTAATGGCCCTTGCATCATGGATGATTCATGAGGAGTCCAGGGCTAAGGAGGTAAAGAGAATATTGGAAAAAGAGGAAGGGGAGCCCCTTTACATCAGAGTAGAATAGATAAATTCAACGATTTTCATTAGCAGCCACAACAACATCTCCAATGATGCCCAACTTGCACCAAGATAGATAGCTACACAAGAACAAGCCATCACCCACTTTGAAAACATGTTGAGGTTGCTGGGAAATGAAAGCCAAAAAGCATGTGAGAGGAGATGGAGCAACCTACCATACAATCTAAGGATCAGAGAGTAACATTCTCTTGAGAGGTTGAGGAATGTGCTGGAAAGGACCCCACTATATAAGAATGCCATGCAGAGACTAAAAATCAATTGGATTGGTTTAAAGCTCAGTCCACCCTTGTTTTTGGGTCTATCAGAAGGTAGGAAGGAAACAGAGGAAAAAAAGTAGTGGAAAGAAATAGAGAAACATTCAGGGTTCTATCCTCAAGAGGAAACTCCATCAACAGAGGCCTGGGATGTCAGAAAGGCCACAAGAGCTATGAAAGATATGGACATAGAATAAATTTCTCAGAGGATGAGCAACACCATCAGTAGGTGGTGATGATGAGGCTCATCAATAGGAAAACTATATGGGTCTTAGTGCCACTCTCCAGCTTATTAAAGTCAACTTTTCTTACATTTACTTACATATTTTATTATATTTTGCCTAGTGAGAAGGGTAAAGGTGAGATGTTATGTCATGTGGCCTAATATGCATTAATTTCAAGAATCGGGTCCATTTTGGTCTAATTTAAGTGCAGGAACTCGAAGTGGACAAGCAAGAGGGGTTTTAGGAGATTTTTCTCCCTCCTTAACTCCTCAAATCATTCAAAGATTCCTCCACCATATCTCATCAACTCGAAGTTACAAGCAGTCAAGCCAGTGATAGTGAAGACAAGTCATTCTCAAGTTTGGGAGACAAGTCTCCTTAATTTTTAGGAATTTGTTGGTAGCTTCCGTTTTTATAAATAAGAAGGCTAAGGGCCTCATTAGGATTCGATTTTTTTTATTATTTATTTATTTCTTTATTTATTTTTATTTTTATTTTTATTTTTTATTTTATTTTTTATTTTTTTTCCTGTAGCCAAGAGGCATTTTAGAGCTAAAACATTGTGACTGTTAGTCTTATGTTGTATTTGACATTTTGATGATAATGAGAAGGTTTACCTTTATCGAGCACTGAGTTGACTCAGAGGAATGAAGCTCTTGGGTTAGGGCCCAACCCTAGAAGTAGAGGTTCCTATTTTTGTACATGTATTCTTAGATTAAAATCATAGTTAACTTCTGAAGTTATTTTTGCTTTGTTAGTTTAACAAGTATTTGAATGATTGTTTAGTCTTGTTTCCATTAATTGAAGAAGTAGATCAATGGTAGAGTAGTGAGAAAGAATACTTCATAAAATCTTGTGGCAGTGACCTCTTCCTCATCTCCCTCATGGGATCATGGTTTGAGGGTCCCACTCTCACAACCCCCCCCCATAAAAATTATCTTTTGATCATTGCATAACTTAGGGTTCATTGCCGAATAGGTCACTATTTACGATTTCTTGGAAGCACCTGTCGCGTTGTCATTTTGTTTCTTAATTTTTTTGGAATTTAAGAAGGCATTTCATTTCATAGATCTAGTCACTAGCCATCAATAAATCAGTTTTCTCAAATTCAACTCATCTTTTCCCTATTTATATGAAGTTATGCATAAATGAAGAAAAGAACATGTTTTGTTGTAGGGATTGTTGATCTACAAGGAGGAACTCATCCCACCAGCCTCATCTAAGTCTTCTCCACCTTCTTCTAAGGCCTACAAACCCCTAATCCAAATCTCTATTTTGTAGCCACCGTGGATAGCCACCTTGGGCAAATCCAACCTTCCTGAAGTGTTGGGTTGAGCCTTGGGTAATTTTCACCTTCCCTACACCCTATTTCACCATCAGACATCTTTCTAGCACTTCATTTCACCTTCCCTACCTTCCTATGGACTTCAACTAACTTCCTGTAGAAAACCAGGACATCCTGTAGTAAACCAAGACATCCTATAGCAGTTCATGTAGTAGCTACATGATCTCTTGTAACAACCTATTTTAACATGTTTTGAGAAGAAATGGTAGCATGAGCATAGGGTAGGCCCTCCTCTTGACTTCCATGCATCTTAATGCCATTTGAGACCATCTCTCCTATGCCTCTCTCCCCTGCAAAGATCAAATAACATAACCAAGCATTTACATTTCTAGTTTAGAAATTAAAAGACTCTTTTTCTGCAATTTCAACATGAGATAGTTAGTGCATGCATATATAAATCATAGAGTGATACTTTCCATGTCCAGTTAGTCCAAATAACTAGATGATAAAATGCAAGGTTAGGTTAGTTCTCTTTTGCAAGTAGTTTATGTCATTTCTTAGCACTAGTACAAAATGGGTAATTAGTTACTAAAAAAATGACTAAAATTTTCATATAAATAACCATTTTTCAGTCGGCGATCAATAGTAGCTAATTTACAGTATCTTATAACATGACCAACTTTTAGTCATTTTTATCTTAGTTATTAATTGGTTGTATCAATTTCATCGTCTAGTAGTATATTTAGTCATTAATTTGATTATTAATTAATTTATTGATTTAGTTATTAATTGCCACAATTAATGACCAAATATACAACAAAATATACTACTATACAATCACCCAAAAAAACCAATTAGTGACTAAAAAAATATCACCAAAATGTTGGTTGTGTTATAAGATACTGTAAATTAGTTACTAATAGTCATATATATGTAAATTTTAGTCATCATTTGAAACCGGTTAATGACCAAATAAATATGACTAAACTTTGGTCGTGTTATAAGATACTATAAATTAGCTACTAATAGTCATATATATGCAAATTTTAGTCATCATTTGAAACCAATTAATGACCAAAGAAATATGAATTAAGTTTGGTCATGTTATAAGATACTATAAATTAACTACTAATAGTCATATATATGCAAATTTTAGTCATTGTTCGAAGCCAATTAATGACCAAAGAAATATGAATTAATTTTGGTCGTGTTATAAGATACTATAAATTAACTACTAATAGTCATATATATGCAAAATTTAGTTGTCATTTGTAATCACAAATTTATCATTTGTAATAGTCATTTATCTTTTTTTGGTAGTTTCATATTCATTATATAAACAACTAATTTAGTAGCTTATATTCATTTCATTTACTTTGATTAATAATCATTATAAACAATTAATTTAGTCATATATTAATTCTATTTGTGTTCATTATTAATCAATATAAACTACTAATTTAGTAGTTTTAAATTAATTTTGTGTGTTTATTATTAATCAACATAAATTAATTAGTATGATTTTGGGACTAAAAAAAAATCATACAATATGCATGATCATCTAATATACAACGCAAAATTACATATGTTAATTACAATACTAAACAATATCAAGTGCAACTATAAGTAATTTCAAACACATAAATTATATTATATAAAATGTCAAATATTACAATATGAGTTTCCAATTTAATATTGGTTGGACTACAATTTACATATGAAATGTTGTTTCATCACTTCAAAACATTATCATTGTATTGCCAAAGCATTGCAAGTGAATTCACCAACTCTGAAGACTTGACCATCATTCTTTGTGTGTGTGTCTTATGTGAGATATATATTGGCTATAAGGGTATCACTAGATCGGTTTTCTTCTCTCCCTCTTTTTGCATTTGTTCCTCCAATGTTATATATAGTGTTCTCCTTTTTCATCAATTCTTGCTTATTACCATCAATATTGAGTTCTGAGTTCCTTTTCTGAAAACAAAAAAAGATACAGTGCAGAGTTTAAGACATGAAAGACGATGAGCACTAGAATATAAACTAAAATAGACTATAAAATATTTATACAACATATACGTCAACATCAACAATGTCAAAGTCGTTTTTCCCCATAAAAGCAAGAAACTCGAACAAGTTTTCTTCAGTTGGGTGATACTACTAATTATGTGGCTAGATGACCTGTATAAACAAATGAAAAATAACGTCACCATAGAAATGAACACCTTAGTAACTTAATATTTAACCTTCAAGGAAATCTCAAGGTACAATTATGTCAACTAAGTTAAATGCCAAAAATCTCAAGTTGTAGATAAATTGTGAAACAAAATAATATGAGATGTGATGTCTAATCCTTGTCGTTTTATTTGCAAGAACATTTCATTCTCTAATGCATGAACTTGGTCAAATATATGATAAACATGTGCTCAAATAACAACATTGAAGTAAACTTTTGTAACAGTCATGAAAATATTTTAACACAAAACAACTAAAAATATTCAATCAATATTGTGTAATAATAATTTCATCTTCAAGCTTTGGTTATTTAAATGGACATGATACCAAGTATTTTCAATTTCATAGTTAAAAGACAAAACAAAATCAAATGAAATTTTCAAAATACAATCAAACAATACAGAGTCGATATCATGGAATGGACATTGCAATTATAAAAGAAATTACCTGTCCATTGTGTTGACGGTGCTGGACCCGCCAACATGTCAAGGGGATCTCCCCGGTAAGAAGTCCCAAATAGACCTCAGACCGATTGGTGTAGGAGTCACAGCAGTGGGTCGTATGGTGATTCCTCGACCATAATTTCACACAGAGGAAAGTAAGATGACTCTATTGGTAGCAAGGGTGTGACAACTACAATGAGTCAAGGAAGGTATGAGAGGTTCTAACACATGAGGGTTGCGATGAGCGCACCCCTTGGCAACCTGTAATAGTACTCAAATGGGAAGGAAACACACGAGTGAAGATACATCACAAGTTGAAAAGCCAGTTAGCTAACAATCCAAAGTGATGGTTAAACCAATCAACACATTTCAGTAAGATTCATCCATACTTATACATAATATTCCATACATGCATGCGTAAGAAAACAGATACATATTCCATTTAGAGTAAAAAAGATAGCTAGAATACAATACAACATATGCATGAAACGTGTTGGCTCTTATTATATAAAGAAGTGTAAGTTCCAGTCATACAATATATCCATGTCCAACCACTAGTCCCAATAGTGAAACGTTACACCCAAATCTGCCTACTCCTCCAAAGAGATGTACTAGCTCCGCGTAGTGGAGAAGCCAAGGCGCGTTACAACACTGTCCAAGCTCTCTCCAAGATAGTCTTATCAGAAGCTTGGCTAACCAAAATCCTCTATAATGAGTTATGAGGGACTATTTATAGCAAAGGGTGGGGTGACCCTTACCATTCCCATTTGTGACAGTTCAACTACCCTCATGACTCTTCACCTACTCTATGATTGTTACATCCAAATATTAACACTTAACTTACACTTGATATGACTTAACATTACAATGCACATGTACCCATGTGAAACAAAATGGCTTGAGCAAGCGATGCTAGACATCTCTTTGACTTAAACAACCATGGAAGTCCAACTCCTCAACATCCTCATGCTGATCAACGGTAACATATTGATGCCAAGATTGGTAGTCCTTGATGGTGTCCGTGTGCTCCACGGTGACAATCGTTTGAAATGTGACTCTTGCCTCCATAGCATTCAGGTACACTGATCGGGCTCCTTTTTCCAACTTGTTTGAAAGCATGTGCATCATTGTCTTCAATGTGGCTAGACCAACAACAACTTGTGCATGATGTATGCACTGATAGGAAAGCCTTGGCTGGTGGTAGTGTGCATCAACTCATCGAAGTACGAGTCAAGCTCTAGTTAGACCTGTTTCTTCGTCTTTGCCTAGGTGAGATTCACATTAGATGGGATCGCATATGTGCGCACCACAACATCCATACTCTTGAATACTTGTGCATGGGAATCTTGTATGCTAGTGATGAGATGCGGGAGCTCTCCATAGTTCCAGATCTAACTCTGGATACGTGCCTTCAGCTTGACCACATTGGCCCTCATCATCTTAGACAAGTGGAGTGGGGCTCCCTTATACTTCATCGTCCATGTTTACATGTCATCAACAGCAACATGCAAGTTCATCAAGATTCGTGCTCTTCTAGCACATCACTGCTACCAGCTATTGAGATGGATGACTACCTTGTGCATGGTACCAAACTTGGAGTACAATGCTCGCATAACTGTGTCAAGGGACAATACTTCATCTTGTATTGCCTTCTTTAGTTTAGCTCGGGTGGACATTGTCACCAAGTCTCCTCCTTGCTTGGCCATCTTTGCCATTCATTCATTCTTAGCTACCAGAAAGTGAACACTTGAGCTAGTGGCTTCGGCATACACTTTGGTTGCATCGCCCAAGGCTCCTGGATGTTTGCGCACATCAGTCACGATCACTGATTCCTCAATTTTCACAGGAGATGTATGATCCTCCGGAGTTGACACTCTGCAAGACTACACAACTTTGTTTTGAGATTCATCAAATGAAATGTTGTGCATCTCCCCTTCCCACTGATTACCAAGGATCTCAATGCCTCCTTAGTCATTCAAGACTTTCTCATCATCTGGATGCATTCAAGCGTGTGAGTTGACCTCTTTGTGGTAAGGCATGAGGCCGGTGTCTTGTTCCAACTCCTACTACTCCATGTCTGCATCCAACTATTGAAGTGTTTATTCTTTCTCATGAGCGAAGTCTTGCTCCTGTGATGGTTCACCCTGTTTTCCTGATGCCATCTAATCTGATAAGTCCACTACTTGTACAGGCATTGTTTCATCTGTTTTCACATGTTGCGCCCCCTCCTGTATTTGCTGCTACTACACTTCCCTCTCTTGTTTTCACATCTCTTGTTCCTTTCGTAGTTGCTCCCTCAGCTCATGCAACTCCTTCTCTACTTCTTCCATTCTTCTCCTATCCCTCTACCTTTGCACAATTCGCATGTCGCGCTGGTGCCTCTTTTCCTTTGTAGCCATAGCTGTTTTCTCTACTAATGGATCTGCTCAGAACTTGTAGCTTTGCTCTTCCTCCATGCGGTCAACAATCTTCCTCTTACCTTTGTCACGCATTGGTATGCTTGCCTCTACTACCACTGCTGCTAGTGGTGCTCTTCTTGATGCTGCTTCATGTTGCTTTTCTAACCACTCCACAACAAAGCTGACCTATTTGTTGGGTCTAGAGAAACTGTAGCAATATCTCCATGGCTCCTCCTCGGCCCAATGAAATGCCCAGTGGATCCAGTTGAACTAAACTCTCATGCAGTGATCCTTAACAATGCAATGTGGGTCATACGAATTGTAACTTTGGAGGTCAATTGGGTACTTCTTCATCTGTTCTTCTTCGACATCCTCTTGCTTGATACTCTGGATCTCATATAACCCAATCCGCAACAGAAGAGCAGGCCAAGGTGCCTTCTTCTTCTAGTGCAGTCTAGCTATCAATCTTGCCAAGATGTGATATGCTACTTCTTGCATGACAAGTACGTCCAAGGAAAACTTTGGTAGAACATGCAGAGGCTTCTCCATGCTAAACATTCGGATGAAGGTGCCCGATAGTGAGGCATACCAATCTGCAATGCCTAACAATGCCTCCATCGCTTCCTTTGACATGCAGGGTGGATCGTATTCGAATATCATCTTGTACATAGGGGTGACAAAATGATCGGACAACCATGTGATTACTCCCCCAAAGCTGCATTCAGGAAAAAACTTGAAATATGTGTTCACAGCAGTCTCCCCTGGTGACCATGCCCACTCCAAACCCGGGAACTCCTGTCGGGAACAGACTGCATCTAGGATGTAGTTGGACATGTAAATCTCTGCAAGCATACCTTATGGTGACTATCAAGCCTTCGTTACTTGTTCCTTCAGCTGATGAGCCAACATGCTGGACTAGTTACAGGGTTTTCCTTCTCTAGCCAGTTGGTCCAGTGCAATCACCTAAAGCTGTGGGAAGGTTTCCGTGCTTGCTTGGCCATACAGTCAACATGAAAATATGAACAAGTATTGGTAAGCCTTCCTCAGTATCTTTGTCTTGTAGATCTATTTGGGTGTCAACTTGAATCGAGCCAACTCCTTTACCCAGTTCTTCAAAATGTCTCTGGAGTTAGCACTACTATTAGGTAAGCTAAATGGAGTTTTCATGATAGTCAGGGGCTCTAACATTTGATACATCTCATTGTAATCTCGCGCCCAGAAGGTTGCAAGCTTTGTCCCACTGACACTGCTCAAGGTCATCGTCTCCGGATCAGTGTGAAAGACGATCCAATGTATCATGTTTGCGCATGGGAATGCGGGGTATCTGCATGCAATCTGGTACAAGCCAGACTTGTGAATGTTCACGTACTCTTGACAGTCTTCGAAGCCTTCCTCAAAAGTTCTTGCAAATGTTTCATTGACCTCTTGCCACTTTGGTGTGATGTCCCTGTCTAGGTACAATTTTGTATCTTCAAAGATTAGTAGACTAAAGGACATTCGCTCAACTGTTGCTCCAGCTACATTTCCATCAGTGTCTTGTGATCCTACTCTCTTGGAGGCCATTGATACAATATCGCTAAGAGACGGATGAAAACCTGAAAGATCTAGAGACAAGAAACATACATGGCAAGAAATCTATCAGCGAAAACCAAATTCTGGGAATGACACAGCACATACCTGGGAGATTGATGGGCAAGATTGCGCAATTTCTACTGGGAGGCTGGGTGATTGGCTACTATAATTGCACAAAACATAGTCTAGGAGGCAAGATTGGCTACTGGATTTGTGCAATGCACAATCCAGACTGGTTGTTGGCTGTTGGGATTGCGCAATGCGCAATTCCAGCTGGGAGTGACTGTAGGCTCAGGGACTGTATTGCGTAATTTTCTGGGCCAGCAGTCACGGTCCCTCAAAAATGTGAAAAACAATCCTGGAGGATAGTGCTGGGCATAAATGTGCATTTCTGGAGAGGAAGGCAGAGCCTTCCTTCCCCAGATTGTGCAATGTTGTCTCAGTCAAAGTAGAGTCCAGGCCAAGGTTGGCCCAACTCACCGATGGGTAACTGAAAGCAAAAGATATAGTGAATGCATGGTGACACTAAGTGAAAGAAGAAGTGATTGACAGTGCATGCAAACATGAATGAAATATTTAGTAAACAGATCAACATGCATGTGGGTGAAGTGAGTCGCCAAAGCGACGACTGTTCATGCAAAACAGTTTCATGCATGTGATAGCAGTGAGATAGAAACGAAAACTGAAACATAGTTAGGAAAAGATAGTATACATGTAAACGACAACAAGCGTTCAAAGAAATCAAGCAAACATCACTCACACAAGCGAATACACAAAAAGCGACAGAAATGCTGAAAAAGACAAGTTGAGGCCAGTTACCGTGAATAGCTAAGCCGAATGTTTTGAAGAGTCCTGGATGTACTGTGGGATGTCAGAGCTCCAAGATTTATGTGAAAGAATGAGCTCTAATGCGTCGAATAAATAAGTTTTGAGCTCATGACGCACATGCCACAAATTTAGGAAAAACCGACACTTGGAGGAAAGTTTCTAAAACAACTTTGCATGTAACCTCCAGCTGCTAAAAATAGCTCCCTGAATGATTGGATGCCTTTGCATGTTGCATTTTTCTATTCTGGGAAAAAGCAAGCCATGCATGCAAGTTACGTTTCCTTAGTCCCGGGTGGAACTGGTTAACCCAACTTCTCATGCATGTAGCTGCTCAATTGCTTGAAGGAAATGCACATTTCTAACTGGGAGTTGGGCTAGCTACCCAAGTGATTTGCGCAATTTCTAGGTAGAGCAACTGACTGCTGCCCATATTTGCTCAAATTCTGGGCTGAGCAGCCCTGCCGAGGAAAATTGTGTAATTTTCACTGTGAGCGTTGACTGGATGAATTGCACAATCCTAGAGCCCAACAGGCTGCCAGACAAGATTACACAATTTCTGGAGGGAAGGTTGGTTGCCCTCCAGAAATGTGCAATTTCTTGGGGGAGCTGCTCAACCTATAGCTAAACCAAGTCTGGGTGATCAGCCTATGAGGGGAATTCATCACGCTGTGATCGACAGGCTGCCTTTGTGCAAGGAAAACACTAAATCTTGTGTACTTGATGAAGCAAGACAATGTGCTATGAAAAGTTGGTAGGGAGGCTCCAAAATGAGGATAAAGAAAAATTTTGGAGGGTGATTGTAGCTGCTACAACACTTGGTGACACTCTGGTAGAACTCCAGCTCTCTAAATGGACCTTGTTCGTGAAAAGCAAGTCTAACACCTCTAGAATTATTGTTCAATTCTCACCT
This sequence comes from Pinus tabuliformis, assembly GCA_031772625.1. Classification (NCBI taxonomy): domain Eukaryota; kingdom Viridiplantae; phylum Streptophyta; class Pinopsida; order Pinales; family Pinaceae; genus Pinus; species Pinus tabuliformis. The sequence goes on along the minus strand of CM062819.1, from coordinate 1,478,829,116 downwards.
CATCTTGGTTTCAAGCTAGCTTGATTGTAAGATGTAGCATCTGCCAAGCTCTTGGTTGGTTACACACATTCCAAGCCAAGGCAGCATAGTTGTTTTGATTGGGGTTGAGGGGTATATTGGTGCACAAGCAGTATAGTCGTCAGAGTCTTAGTTTCATCTCTGGTGTTGCTCCGCTGCTAGTAGGCATGGACAATACCCCGACAGAGTCACATAGGAACACAAGCATGGCTCCGCTGCCAACGAGCCTGGTCAGTGCCTTGGCGGATTTACTTGCATCACCTCCCTGCGTAGGAAGCCTTTCCCTTCTTTGACTTATTCATTTTTCATTTTGATTTTTTTCACTTTTCATTTTTTGCATTTTTGATTTTTTTCAACTATGCATAGCACTTATTCATTTCAAAGGTGGAAGATGGATCCCGACTTATTGAGAGCAGAAGAGGTTGTTCCACCAGAGAAGTAGTTTATTGTATCTTTGATGTGCCTATTAAGGTTTTCCCCCTCATCTTACTCTACTTTACTGAGTTGACAAGGGTTAACCCAAAAACAACTGACTAGAGAAGGTGACACTAGTTAGCTTGCAAGTGTTGTGTTTTCACAGAGGTTCACTTCGAAAAGTACATATTTTCCTTCAACATATCACAAACTAAATGTAACAAGTTCTTCATACAGAGGCAAGATGACAAATAACCAAGTAGTGATATATGTATAAGCCCTCTTGTACTTCACCTAGCTCATTTCAAGAGTTAGACATGGTTTCATGCGAAACTAACCTACGAATGAAACAAGCGAACTAACAAACAAAAAAGCAAAGTAAGAGAAAAAGTGAAAGTGAAATCAAAGAAAGTAAGCAAACAAGCCGGCAAACAAACAAACAAACAAATCATGTAAGAAAACAAGCATGCAAGAAAACTGACTGAAAGAAAACACTACTCCTACTCCACTAACCGTGCATGAGTATGATCACATGAAGTGATATTTCCAATGTAGCCACTAGCACATTGGTTGACCCATGTTGGTGAAGGCTTGGTCCACGAGCAACCCAGTTGTGCGAACCAACAAGCAAGAAAGATATAACAATGAAGACAACCACACTACATGTTTCAAAGTGCCCACAGGACATAGGTGAGTACAAGTTCATGACGAGAAGTCCGTGGACTTATCATAGTGCTCTATGACACTGTATGTAACTTTGAAGCATAAACACACTCTTAACTATGACATGCAAGCAAATGAAAGAAAAAAATATAACTTACGTCACGAATGAGTTCTTGCAATGTAAGATTCCTCCAATGCATGAGCGATGGGATCGTACAATTTGAGTGGAGGAAGAATGATCTATGTGTGAGATGGATCTTCGATGCATACAGATGAGTGATGAGGATCCTTGGGTGATTGAACAGTTTCCTAATTAGAAGTGATACTAACCCCAAGAGAGTGAGGACCTGACATAACCATCAGCTCAAGCTAAAGTGCCTCGACAGTCTTGGGTGTTTCAACTTCATCATCAGATAGATCATCATAAATCGGTGGCTTCAAAAGATCAATTTTGGTAGAGTCATGATCATGATCAAATATGGTAGTAAATGGATCACGACAACCACAATTAGAAAAATCAATGATTTCATCAGCATCCTCATGATCAGATGAATCAAACAGAGGGGTAGATGAAAAGAGAGAAAAATCATCCTCTGTGTTTCTGGAAAAGATAGATGAAAGATCAAGTGGATTTTCAATGAATAACTTATCCTCTCCATTGTCGAATGATGGACCAACATCCGGTGAGTCTTGCACACAATCAAGAATGGGTGCATCTTTGGATGAAAACACACATGTGAAATCATGGATGGCAGGTTCACCAAAGATGTTAGGAAAGAATAGAGGGGGCTCAGATGGAAGGGAGTCATCTTTCGTCGAGTGTTGATGCTCAAGCTCCCACTCATACTCTTCATGAATGACAACTCATGTTGGTTGTGCAATACCAACTCTATCAGTGGCTTGTTCCTCATTCACCACAAGTGAAGAGTCTGGAATGGAAGAACACAAGACAGTATCATCCGGAGGAGAAACTGAGTGCAAAGACGGAAGTCGTGGAATATAATGCATATGGGAACTCGAAGGACTCACAACCAACATTGTGCAAATATTGAGTGAAGTGATGTTGGGAGGATGTGCAAGTTGAACAAGTGAGTGAGCATGATCTTCAACATCACTTGGCAGTGGTGGAGCTATTGAATGAGGGGATGGCAGACAACCAGTCGAGATAGTGGTTGCATCCACATGAGATTGCGCAACTCCATCAGTGAATAATGTTGAGTGAGGCTTGATTTCAATATTCTTCTTGGGACAAGAAGATTTCTTAAGGAAATACTTGAATCAGTCCCAAAGATAGGCAAATTTCATCTGGCTCCTCGGAGCTTGAAACTGCAAGTCACAGAAGCACTGCCAAAAATCCATGATCAATTCATGTGGAGCCTTCTGTTGTTGTAGCAGTTTTTGGTTAAGGTAGTCTGGATAAAAATGATAGAAAGTGTCTTCAATGAGATCATAGAAGTGCTCAAGTGAGTGCACGCTGTTAGCCAGTACGCTGAACAAGCATCGAAGTGGAGATTCACGAAGTGTGTATGCAAGCAGCAAACTGGCATGTTTGTCAAAACACCCATCTTCCTCATGAAGCATGGAAACAAAGTCATGTAAGTACTTAGGCCAGGCCACTTCGCCTTCACCATCATACATGTAAGTGGACAAGTGATCGAAAAACTCCCTCGTGATGGTGACATCTTCATGACTCGAGAAACATCGCGGAGGGCGAAGAGTGCAAGAATCCATGAAAGGTATGCAAAGGTTCAAAACTGGTTGAGAGGACATAGCTTGTCATCTAGCTCTCCTTCTAGCACCAGAAATTTTGATGGTGCTGGACCCACCAACATGCCAAGGGGATCTCCCTGGTAAGAAGTCCCAATTAGACCTCAGACCGTTTGGTGTAGAAGTCCCAGCAGTGGGTCGTATGGTAATGCCTTGACTGCGATTTCGCACAGAGGCAAGTAAGATGACTTTGTTGGTAGCAAGGGTGTGACAGCTGCAGTGAGTCAAGGAAGGTGCATGAGAGGTTCTAACACATGGGGGTTGAGATGAGTGTGCCCCTTGGCAACCTGTAATATTACTTGGATGGGAAGGGAACACACGAGCAAAGATACATCACAAGCTAGAAAGCCAATTAGCTAACAATCCAAAGTGATGGTTAAACCAATCAACACATTTTAGTAAGATTCATATATACTTATAAAGAATAACCCATAGATGCATGCATAAGAAAACATATACATATGCCATTTAGAGTAAACAAGATAGCTGGAATACAATACAACATATGCATGAAACATGTTAGCTCTTATTATATAAAGAAGTGTAAGTTCCAGTCATACAATACATCCATGTCCAACCACTAGTCCCAATAGTGGAATGTTACAACCACATATGCTTGCTCCTCAAAAGAGATGTACTAGCTTCGTGCAGTGGAGAAGCCAAGGCACGTTACAATATTGTCCAAGCTCTCTCCAAGATAGTCTTATCGGAAGCTTGGTTGACCAAAAGCCTCTACAATGAGTTATGAGGGACTATTTATAGCAAAGGGTGGGGTGACCCTTGACATTCCCCTTTGTGATAGTTCAACTACCCTCGTGACTCTTCACATACTCTATGACTGCTACATCCAACTATTGACACTTGACTTACACTTGACATGACTTAACATTACAATGCACATGTACCCATGTGAAACAATATGGCTTGAGCAAGCCATGCTAGACATCACTTTGACTTAGACAACTATGGAAGTCCAACTCCTCAACATCCTCATGCTGATCAACAGTAACATATTGATGCCAAGATTGGTAGTCCTTGATGGTTTTCATGTGATCCGTGGTGACGTCCATCTAAAACTTGACTCTTGCCTCCATAGCATCCAGGTACAGTACTCAAGCTCCTCTATCCAATTCATCTGAAAGCATGCGCATCATTGTCTTCAATGTGGCTGTACCAACAACATGCTTATGCATGATGTCTGCATTGATAGGAAAGTCTGGGCTGGTGGTCGTGCGCATCAACTTGTCGAAGTACGAGTCAAGCTCTGGTCAGACCTATTTGCATGTCATCAATAGCAGCATGCAAGTTCATCAATATTTGTGCTCCTCTAGCACGTCGTTGCTGCCATCCATTGAGATTGATGACTTCCTTGTGCATGATACCAAACTTGGAGTACAATGCTAGCATAACTGCGTCAAGGGACAATAATTCATCTAGTATTGCCTTCTTCAGTTCAGCTCGGGCAGACATTGTCACCAAGTCTCCTCCTTGCTTAGCCGTCTATAGTTCCTTCACCATTCGCTCATTCTCAGCTACTAGAAAGTGAACACTTGAGCTAGTGGCTTCGGCATACACTCTGGTTGCATCGTCCAAGGCTGTTGGATGTTTACGCAAATCATTCACCATTCGCTCGTTCCTCAACTTGCGCAGGATATGTATGATCCTCCGAAGTTGACACTCTGCGAGACTGCACAACTCTGTGTTGAGATTTGTCAAATGAGATGTTGTGAATCTCCCCTTCCAGCTGATCACCAAGGATCTCAGTGCCCCCTCGGTCATTCAAGACTTTCTCATCATCTATATGCATTCAAGTGGGTGAGTTGACCTCTTTGTGGTGAGGCATGAGGTTGGTGTCCTGTTCCAACTCCTACTGCTCCATGTCTACATCCAACTGTTGAAGTGCTTGTTTTATCTCATGAGCGAAGTCTTGCTCCTACGATGGTTCACTCTATTCACCTGATGCCAGCTGATATGATAAGTCCACTACCCGTACGGGCATTGTTTCATCTATTTTTACATGTTGCACCCTCTGTTGTATCTACTGTTGTTACGCTTCCCTCTCCTGTTTGCACGGCTCTTGTTCCTTTCGGAGTTTCTCCCTCAACTCATGCAACTCCTTCTCTGATTCTTCCATTCTTCTCCTATCCCTCTGGCTTTGTGCGATTCACATGTCGCGCTGATTCCTCTTTGCCTCTACAACCATAACTGCTTTCTCTACCAATGGATCTACTTGGAACTTGCATCTTTTCTCTTCCTCCATGCGGTCGACAATCTTCCTATTACCTTTGTCATACACTGGTATGCTTGCCTCTACTTCCACTGCTACTGGTGCTCTCCGTGATTCTTCTTCATGTTGCTTTTCTAACCACTCCACAACGAAGTCGACCTATTCATTGGGTCTGGAGAAACCGTAGCAATATCTCCATGGGTCCTGCTCAATCCAATGAAATGCCTCGTGGATCCAGTTGAACTGAACTCTCATGCAGTGATCCTTCGAAATGCAATGTAGGTCATACGGATTGTAACTTCGGAGGTTGAGTGGGTACTTCTTCATCTGTTCTGCTTCGATATCCACTTGCTTGATACTCTAGATCTCATATAACCCAATTCGCAATGGAAGAGCAGTCCAAGATGCCTTCTTCTTCCGGTGCAGTCTAGCTATCAATCCTGCCAAGATGTGATATGCTACTTCCTGCATGATAAGTACATCCAAGGAAAAATTTGGTAGAACATGCGGAGGCTTCTTCATGCTGAACATTTGAATGAAGGTGCCGGACGGTGAGGCATACCAATCTTCAATGCCTATCAATGCCTCCATCACTTACTTTAACATGTAGGGTGGATCATGTTCAAATATCATATTGTACACAGGGGTGACAAAATGATTGGACAACCGTGTGATTACTCCCGTGAAGCTACATTCAGAAAACAACTTGTAATATGTGTTCACAACAATCTCCACCAGTGACCATGCCCACTCCAAACCCAAGAACTCCTGTCGAGCACATACTGCATCTAGGATGTAGGAAAACATGTAAATCTCTACATGCATACCTTCGACTGATTGTCGAGCCTTCGTTACTTGTTCCTTTCACTAATGAGCCAACATGCCAGACCAATTACATGGTTTTCCTTCTCTAGCCATTTGGTCCAGTGCAATCACCCAACTCTATGGGAAGGTTTCTGTGCTTGCTTGTCCATACAGTCGACATGCAAATATGACCAAGTATTGGTACGCCTTCCTCAGTATCTTTGTCTTGTAGATCTGGTTGGGTGTCAACCTGAATCGAGCTGGCTCCTTTACCCAGTTCTTCAGAATGTCTCTGGAGTTAGCACTATTGTTGGGTAAGCTGAATGGAGTCTTCATGATAGTCACAAGCTCTGACATCTGATACATCTCATCATAATCTCGTGCCTAGAAGGTTGCAAGCTTCGTCCCACTGACACTGCTCAAGGTCATCATCTCAGGATCAATGTGAGAGACGATCTAGTGTATCATGTCCACGCATGGGAACGCGAGGTATCTACATGTAATCTGGTACGATTCGGACTTGTGAATGTTCACATACATCTAACGGTCTTCGAGGCCTTCCTCAAAAGTGCACGAAAATGTTTCATTGACCTCTTTCCACTTCAATTTGATGTACCTGTCTAGGCACAATTTTGTATCTTCATATATCGGTAGACTAGAGGACATTCACTCAACTATTGCTCCAGTTGCATTTCCATCAGTGTCCTATGATCCTTCTCTCTTGGAGGCCATTGATCTGGTACCGCTAAGAGACGGATGAAAATCCTAAAATATTTGGAGACAAGAAACATGCATGGAAAGAAACCTGTCAGCGAAAACCAAATTAAATTCGGGGAATGACACAACACATACCTGGGAGATTGATGGGCAAGATTGCGCAATTTCTACTGGGAAGTTGGGTGACTAGCTACCAGAACTACACAAAAAGAAGTCTGGATTGTCTGGGAGGCAAGACTAGCTATTGGATTTACACAATGCGCAATCCAGATTGGTTGTTGGCTATTGGGATTGCACAATGTGCAATTCCAGCTGAGAGTGACTGCAGGTTTATGGACTGCATTGCACAATTTTTTAGGCCAACAGTCATGGTCCCTCAGAAATGCGCAAAACAATCCTAGAGGATAATGTTGGGCAGAAATATGCATTTTTGCAGAGGAAGGCAGAGCCTTCCTTCCCCAGATTGCGCAATGTTGTCTTAGTCAAAGCAGAGTCCGGGCCAAGGTTGGCCTGACTCGCTGATGGGCAACTGAAAGAAAAAAAGACAGTGAATTCATGGTGACACTAAGTGAAAGAAGAAGTGATTGACAGTGCATGAAAACATGAATGAAATATTTAGTGAACAGATCAACATGCATGTGGGTGAAGCGAGTCACTGAATCAACGACCGTCATGTAAAACAATTTCATGCATGCTACAATAGTGAGATAGCAACAAAAACTAAAATAGAGCTAGGAAAATATGTAAATGACAGCAAGCATTCAAAGAAATCAAGTAAACATCACTTACACAAGCAAATACACAAAAAGTGACAGAAATGCTAAAAAAGACAAGCTGAGGCCACTTACCCATGAATAGCTGAGCCGAATGTGTTGAAGAGTCTTGGATGTATTGTGGGATGTCATAGCTCCAATATTGATGTGAAATAATGAGATCTAATGCATCGAATAAATAAGTTTTGAGCTCATGACATGCATGACACAAATCTAGGAAAAAACAACACTTGGAGGAAAGTTTCTAAAACAACTTTGCATGTAATCTCCAGCTGCTAAACATAGCTCCCTGAATCATGGGATTCCTTTGCATGTTGCCTTTTTCTATTCCGGGAAAAAGAAAGCCATGCATGCAAGTCAAGTTTCCTTGGTCCTGGGTGGAACTAGTCAACCCAACTGCTCATGCATGCAGCTGCTCAACTGCTTGAAGGAAATATGCATTTCTGGCTAGGAGATGGGCTGGATGCCCAGGAGATTTGTGCAATTTCTGGGTAGAGCAGCTGACTGCTACCCATATTTGCTCAAATTCTGGGCTGAGCAGCCTTGCTAGGGAAAATTGTGCAATTTTCACTGTGAGTGTTTACTGGTAGGATTGCACAATCCTGGAGCCCAATAGGATGCCAGACAGGATTGCGTAATTTCTGGAGGGAAGGCTAGGTTCCCTCCAGAAATGTGCAATTTACTGGGGAAGCTACTCAGCCTGCAACTAGACCTAGTTCGGGTGATCAGCTTGAGAGGGGAATGCATCAAGCTGTGATTGACAGGCTACCTTTGTGCAAGGAAAACATTGAAGCTTGTGTACTTGATGAAGCAAGACAAGGTGCTATGAAAAGTTGGTAGGGAGGCTCCAAAATGAAGCTAAGGAAAAATTTTGGAGGGTGGTTGTAGCCTCTACAACACATTGATTTCTTCTCTGGCATTCCAAATACATTTTCTTGCCCAAAATAACCAATGAAGTGAAATAATAACAATATTAAAAACCATAGGAATCCCTACTAGAAACATTTTCAAATTCGATGGCTCGGATGCCTAAAATATCTCCAATAGAAAATGAATCATATCCAAACCATGCTCTGCATTATCTCCCCATCCTTTTTCAAAACACATTTCTTGTAACCTTCCCACACCATTCGAGTAACAATCAAATGAAGGCATTGACATTTGTTTTTATCTTTTATATCTATAAAATTTTAATTTGAAAATATTTTAACACAAAACAACTATAATACTAATATTATCTTCAAGTTTTGGATGTAGTTTAAATGGATATGATACCAAGTATTTTCAATTTTAAAGTTAAAAGAGAACAAAATCAAAGTAAAAGTTCAAAATACAATCAAACAATAAAGAGAGGATATCATGGAATGGGCAGTGAAATTATAAAAAATATGTTTACCTGTCCACCAATGTTTGGCATTCCTAAAATTGCTTGCCCAAAATAACCACGAGGTGAAAGAATCACAAAATTAAAAAACATAGGAATCCTTCCTAAAAACATTTCCAAAGTCGATGGATCAAGTACCTGAAGGATCTCCAACAACAAATGAATCATATCCAATACATTCTCTGCATTGTCTCCCCATCCTTTTTCCAATCCCATTTCTTGTAATCTGCCCACACCAGAGTCCAGTAACATTCAAACGAAATATTTTATATTTTTATAGAAAAAATTGAAGACTTGTCAAGCATGCTAAATGTATGGTATAGATACTCATAAATACTTACAGAAAATAATATTCAAAAATTTTATATTTTTGTTAAAAAAATTGGAGATTCGACACACAAGCTAACTGCATGATACAAAAATTGTTTCCACAAATATATCCATAAATACGGTGGATCTTACTCATAAATATTTGTAGAATATTTTTCAAGAAAGAAACAGGGACAACTTTGGAGTCCTAGTTGTGTGAATCATTTAGATGGACTAAGTATTCCATATCTAGACATTAGTTGTTTCATTAACATATTTTGTTATATGTTACATTAACATCTTTTGTTATATCTAAAATAATTGCTTTTATAAAACCTATTTCACCTATCAAATTACCACACAAACATCCCAATACATCAAAAATACAAGAGGAAATGGATATATAAAGCTAACAACAATAACCCAAAACATTATTTTGTGATTAAATCACATTGTTTTTGTAAGAAAATTTCTTCCAACTGTTACAAAATATAATTCTTGTTAGAGAATCACAAAACTTCCACCACAAAAACATAAATGAAAAGACCAAAAACAAAAAAAAATTATGGATGAGTTTGAAAGCTAAATAGACCAGGTACAACATGTGGCGAGTTTTCACGGTCCTAGAGGAAATAAGATAGCCTATTATACAACCATAGTCTATCTGTTAAACATTTTGGAGGTTTTTTTGAGGCCTATTTTCCGGTCTCATTTGCCCAAAATCTGAGAAGGATTTGTTGGAATCACAACTTTGAGTTGTGAAATTTCCATAATCCAAGTGCTCGAGGGGTTTTTCAGGGTGCTAAATCCATATATGTAGTCGAAAACCCAGTTTAAACAACACAAATCAAGATTTGACCAACAATTTTTTCACTAGATTCCAACCAAAAGCTCCAAAACGTCTAATAGGCAACACCTAATACACATGGGGTCTTCGGAATATTTTGAATAACCAAATCAAGAAAAGTATATATGAAAGACTCTCCTTTCCATAATCAAACAACATTCTCTCTCTTTTTAAATGAATCTGATTCTTTCAAGTGAGAAATGAATGAGGAGGCAGATCATTAGGCTATGTTAGCTTCTAAACTTTAGCCCTAGAACATTATTAAAAGGTGAGGTGATGGAATTTAGACTAATCCCCTAAATTCAAAATAAAGTGGACATTAATGTGTACATCAATCAATAAGAAGTACTTAATGCAAACAAGCCAACCAAATAACTTGGGAATGGCAATTCAAGGAGCTCCATTCACCAAACCTTGGAACATTCTTTAAAGGTAGGGTGATGGACTTTAGAATAATCCCCTAAATTCAAAATAAAGTGGATACTAATGTGCACAACAATCAAAATTAAGTATTATATGTAGACAAGCCATCCAAACACCTTGTAAATGGTAGATCAAGGAGCTTCATTTAAGGGTTGTTTGCAATGGAAAAAATTAGGATGGGTTATGGTTCTATGTTCGTTGGTTTGTGGTCTCTGTAGGTGTTTGATTATTCATTGGTTTGTATCACTTACATATTTTAGTGCCTTCTAGAGGAAATGTTATGAAACTAGCTCACAGGAAATATACAAAGATAGTTGAACGCCTTAGAATTCAGCCTCTTCGAGGGGGCAACCTCCTTTACATTACACAAATGAACAATTCTTGGATGATTCAAATGACAAAACCTCCTTTCTATATATAGGAGTCTAAGGAGTCACAATATAACCCAGCCGATCTAACAATAATAATATAAAACCACAAAAATAACAATAGAGGGATTCTATGGGGCACAATAATAACAATATGGGGACAATAGGGGCACAACAATATTAATAAGGGATACAACTACAATAGTAATGGGGTAATCACTAGTATTATAAGGACCTAACATGCCCCTCTCCTTCAAAAAAGTTTTGTCCTCAACACTTGAGTAGTTCTGGATGCTTCTATACAAAATTCTCATCCTCCCATGTGGAATCTGCATCGGATAAGTTCTTCCACTTGATGAGATACTCTGAAATTGATCGATTTCGTAGCTATCGATTTCTTGTTTCTGTGATTGCTTCTGATTCTAATATAATTTTTCATTCCTCGTCAATTTTTGACAATATTGTTTGAACTGGGAGCTTGTCGCCTATAACCTTCTTTAAACATGAAACATGGAAAACTGGGTGCACTCAAGAAGCTGCAGGAAGCTCCAATTTGTATGCCATAGTACCAATCTTTTGCAACACCTTGTATGGACCATAATACTTTGGTGATAATTTATTATCCTTCTTAGCTTGCTTGAGGGACATTTGTTTATATGGTTGTAGCCGGAGGAAAATCCAATCACCTACATCAAACTTCTTTCGCTACGATGTTGATCTGCCTGATGTTTCATTCTATTTTGTGCAACACGAGGTTATCCTTTAAGAGTTGGAGGACTTGTTGTTGATGTTCGATGTGATGTTCCATTGCTTAAACCTTAGAATTTTCTCTTAAATATGATGTGATGGATGGTGGCTGATATCCATAAAGTGCCATAAATGGGGTCATTTTTTGTTGCTGTATGGAAGAAAGTGTTATACCACCATTCAGCCAGAGACAACCATTTGACCCATTGTGTATGTTTATTAGATACAAAGCAACGAAGATATCCTTCCAAAAATTTGTTTACTATCTCAGTTTGCCCATCAGATTGAGGATGATAAGATGAGCTATGAGCTAACTTAGTACCAAGCCAAGAAAATAATTCTATCCAAAAATTTCTAGTGAAAATGGGATCTCTATCACTTACAATAATCTTTGGATTTCCATGTAGATTTTGAATTGTTTCCATAAATGCAGTAGAAACTGTACTAGCTTTAAGTGGATGTGATAATGCACAAAAGTGTGCATACTTGGTAAGTCTGTCAACTACCACCATGATGACACTCTTTCCCTCAGAATTGGGTAAACCTGTGATAAAATCCATTGAAACCTCCTCCCAACGTTGGCTTGGAATGGATAAAGGTTGTAAAAGACCCGGGGCCTTAATTGTTTCAACTTTATTTTGTTGGCAAACCAAACATTCCACCACAAACTTTTGAATATCTGATTTAAGGCCATCCCAAAAAAATTCCTTCTTAACCCTGTGGTAAGTTTCTAAAAATCGTAAGTGCCCTCCTAAGGGAGAAGTGTGCAATTCCATAAGAATATTTTGTTTGAGTTGGGAATTCTGTTGGGTCCCTATAATACTAGTGATTACCCCATTACTATTGTAGTTATACCCCTTATTTATATTTTTGTGCCCCTATTACCCCCATATTGTTATTTCTGTGCCCCATAGAATCCCTCTATTGTTATTTTTGTGGCTTTATATTATTATTGTTAGGTCGGCTGGATTATATTGTGACTCCTTAGACTCCTATATATAGAAAGGAGGTTTTGTCATTTGTATCATCCAAGAATTGTTCATTTATGTAATGTAAAGGAGGTTGCCCCCTCGAAGAGGCTGAATTCTAAGGCGTGGATCTCTCTTTTCTATCTTTTTGTGAGCTGGTTTCATAACATTTGGTATCAGAGCTTTGGATTCTAGGGTTTCGCTGCTCCAAACAGGTCATCGTGGAATTTTCGCTATAACTTTTTTTCTGTGACGTTTCAGAAGTCGCAAAAAAAACCCATTTGAGAAGAATTGACGCTGAACCTTGGGTCCGAATTTCAGAGCTTTTCGCGTGATATTTTCGGAGATATGATCTGAGGAAGTTGGTCTTTTTGCAGACTCCTGAATTACATTCAAAACAGGTGACCTGGGGAAAATCGTCATAACTTTCTCTCTGAGGATCGGATTGAAATTTCGTAAAAAGGTACAGAAAGAGGACAGACTGTAGTTTCTTGTGTGTGTGTTTTAGATTCAAAGGTTGAAACAGTGACTCGTGGCACGTCGTACAAGTTCGCTCTACTGAACCAGTCTAAAATCAAGTCACTGTGGGAGATTTCACATAACTCTTCCTTGGAGAATCCAATTTGGCTCAGACTTGTGGCATTGGAAAGAGGACACAGAAGGCTACTACAGGTAGCAATTTCAGAACTGGATGATCCGAAATTACAGAGATACATCAGATTCAATATCAGGCTTCTATAAAGTGAAAAAAGGTGTGTAGTTTTTTTTTTAATTTTTGTGTAAGCTTGGTTTAATGGAATTCAAAGGGCATAGTAAAGCATTATTATCGGTAACTGATGCCCCGAGGAAAGAAAATGCAAACACCTAGTAAGGAACCTGAAAGCTCTAGCATGACTCATGAAGAAGAGGAAGAAATGCTACATGATATATCAAAATTACAAGAACAAGTGCAACAAATGTCACGCTCACAAAAGCTAACAGAAGCTAAGATAAGTGGCGTGGAATCTAAGATAAAGGGCATGGAAGCTAAGATGGATGATTCAAAGATAGATTTGAAGAGAGACATGGCAGATTTGAAGACAGATTTGAAGACAGACATGGCAGATTTGAAGACAGATTTGACAAATTTTCTACAAGAAATACTTACTAATGGTGAAAAGGTTGTAAAGGAAACTCATGATGTGAACAAAAGTAATGTTAATCATGATTCCATAGATGCTAATGTTGGATCGAAGACCCACCATATTCCAAAAATCGATATGAGGAAGTTTGATGGCAAGGATCCCGCCACATGGATATTACAGATGGAGCAATTCTTCGATCTCAATAATGTGCAAAACACACAAAAGGTACGTATGGCAACTGTATATTTGGAACCAAATCAGTTTGTATGGTATCAATGGCTTTGCTCTCGTAAACAATTTATCACTTGGGCAATTTTTACGGAAGAATTGATAGCACATTATGAAGATACAAAAAGCAACACTTTTTTTAGCCAATTGATAAGTCTCAAACAAAAGGGTTCAATAATGGAGCACATTGAGGAGTTCCAAAAATTGAACATAAGGGTAAAAGATATTCCAGAGGAGCATAGGATTGATGTGTTCATAGGGTCTTTAAAGGATAATATCCAACATGATGTTCGCCTTTGGGAACCTGATTCATTAGAGAAGGCATTCAGGTTAGCAAGAAAAATGGAAAGCAAAATTATGGCAACTAGGAAGCATACCATTCACAACTATAAAGACGGAAGTGTTGTTGCCCATAGTCTTCCACAACCTATAAGGTTGACACCACAACAATTGGAAGAAAAAAGAGCAAAAGGGCTTTGTTACAATTGTGATAGCAAATACACAAAAGGTCATAAGTGTGCTGAGAAGAAATTATTCTACATAGATTGTGAAGAGGAAGAAGAAAAGGAGCAAGAAAGGTCAAAAGAAGAGGATATACTCCAGGAACAAAGCCTAGATGAAGAACAAATAAATCCGACCATATCTTGTAATGCATTGGCGGGAATTACCACTCCTCAAACCATCAAGATAGAAGGACAAATCAAGAAGAAAAAGGTAATAGTGTTGATTGATTCAGGAAGCACCCACAATTTTATTCATTGTAGGGTAGCAAAAGAATTGAATTGCTTCCTATATCCAGCACCAGAGTGTCAAGTGATGATTGCAAATGGAGGAACAATAAATTGCTCTGGAAAGTGCCATAATATCAAGCTATCCATGGGAGAATATGTATTGACTAGCCCAATGCTTTCCATTCCAATGGGAGGTGCTGATGTTGTACTAGGAGTCCAATGGCTACAATCCTTGGGTACAATAGCTTTTAATTTTCAAGAACTTTTCATGAAATTTTCTGTGGAAGGAAAGGAAGTTGAATTAAGGGGTATTGCAGGGAAACCAGGAAAGATAATCAGCTCTAATGGCATGACAAAGCTTCTAAAAAAGGAGCAAAGAGGTGTAATTGCACAATTATGTTCGCTAGATGTTTCCACATTGGAATCATCTATTTCTCCAGATCTCCAAAAAGTCCTGGACAATCATTCCAAGGTATTTGAGACTCCCAAAGGTCTCCCACCTATGCGTGATCATGATCATGCTATTCATCTGATTCCAGGAAGTGTTCCTCCAAACATCAGGCCGTACAGATATCCCTATGTCCAAAAAAGTGAAATTGAACGTATGGTTGCAGAAATGCTAGAGGCTGGTATAATTCAACCGAGTCAAAGTTCTTTCTCAGCTCCAGTAGTATTGGTGCACAAGAAGGATGGATCATGGCGCATGTGTCCAGATTATAGGGAGCTCAACAAGCTCACTATTAAAGATAAGTTCCCCATTCCTGTCATTGATGAATTACTGGATGAATTGCATGGATCAATTTACTTCACCAAGTTGGATCTTCGTTCGGGATATCATCAAATCAGAATGAAGATTGAAGACATTCCGAAAACGGCATTTAGAACTCATGAGGGTCATTATGAATTTTTGGTCATGCCTTTTGGCCTTACCAATGCACCTTCAACATTTCAAGGTTTGATGAATTCAATTTTCAAACCATTCCTTAGAAAATTTGTGTTAGTATTTTTTGATGATATACTAATCTACAGCAAGTCTTGGAAGGATCATGTTGAACATGTTGACAGGGTGCTACAACTATTGGAGGAGAAACAATTATATGCAAAAAGATCCAAATGTTTCTTTGGAGTCCAGGAGGTGGAATATTTGGGTCATATTGTATCTCATGAAGGAGTTAAGGTAGACCCTAGCAAAATTAAAGCCATTAAGGAATGGAAAATCCCCACATCCATAAAGCATCTGCGAGGATTTCTTGGGTTGACAGGGTATTATCGCAAGTTTGTTAAGAATTATGGGAGAATAGCAGCACCTCTAACAACATTATTGAAGAAAGATTCATTTTCATGGACTCCGGAAGCAACAAAGGCCTTTGAACATCTTAAAGAGGCAATGTGCCAAGCACCGGTCTTAGCTACACCGGACTTCACAAAAACCTTTATTGTGGAATGTGATGCTTCAGGAAATGGAATTGGTGCTGTTCTAATGCAAGATGAAAGACCCATTGCTTTTGAAAGTCGTCCAATCAAGGGAAAGTTTTTAAGCAAAGCTATTTATGAGAAGGAAATGTTGGCAATACTCCATGCACTTAAGAAATGGCGACCCTACCTAATGGGAAGACACTTCAAGGTAAAAACGGATCATGATAGCCTTAAATACTTTTTAGAACAAAGATTATCCTCTGAAGAGCAACAAAAGTGGGTCACAAAGATGTTGGGTTATGACTTTGAAATCATCTACAAAAAAGGGAAGCAAAATGTGGTGGCAGATGCACTCTCAAGAAAGGATGAGGATGTGGAAGCATTGTTGTGTGCCATTTCTATTATCCAACCAGATTGGATAAACGAAGCAAGGGAGGAATGGAAGAATGACGAAGAAGTGTGGGCACTTATTCGAAAGCTACAACAAGATTCCAGTACTTCTGATACATTTAGCTGGCAAAATGATTCGTTATGGTACAAAGATCGCTTATACCTCTGTAAGAATTCCCAGCTAAAACAAAAGATTCTTATGGAATTGCACACTTCTCCCTTAGGAGGGCACTCAGGATTTTTAAAAACTTACCACAGGGTTAAGAAGGAATTTTTTTGGGATGGCCTTAAATCAGATATTCAAAAGTTTGTGGCGGAATGTTTGGTTTGCCAACAAAATAAAGTTGAAACAATTAAGACACCAGGTCTATTACAACCTTTATCCATTCCAAGCCAACGTTGGGAGGAGGTTTCAATGGATTTTATCACAGGTTTACCCAAGTCTGAGGGAAAGAGTGTCATCATGGTGGTAGTTGACAGACTTACCAAGTATGCACACTTTTGTGCATTATCACATCCATTTAAAGCCAGTACAGTTTCTACTGCATTTATGGAAACAGTTCAAAAGCTACATGGAAACCCAAAGATTATTGTAAGTGACAGAGATCCCATTTTCACTGGAAATTTTTGGACAGAATTATTTTCTTGTCTTGGTACTCAGTTAGCTCATAGCTCATCTTATCATCCTCAATCTGATGGGCAAACTGAGATAGTAAACAAATGTTTGGAAGGATATCTTCGTTGCTTTGTATCTGATAAACAGACACAATGGGTCAAATGGTTGCCTCTGGCTGAATGGTGGTATAACACTTCCTTCCATACAGCAACAAAAATGACCCCATTTATGGCACTTTATGGGTATCAACCACCATCCATCACATCATATTTAAGAGAAAATTCTAAGGTTCAGGCAGTGGAACATCACATCGAACATCAACAACAAGTCCTCCAACTCTTAAAGGATAACCTCGTGTTGGCACAAAATAGAATGAAACAACAGGCAGATCAACATCGCAGTGAAAGAAGTTTTGATGTAGGTGATTGGGTATTCCTACGGCTACAACCATATAAGCAAATGTCCCTAAAGCAAGCTAAGAAGGATAATAAATTATCACCAAAGTATTATGGTCCGTACAAGGTGTTGCAAAAGATTGGTACTATGGCATACAAATTGGAGCTTCCTGCAGCTTCTCGATTGCACCCAGTTTTCCATGTTTCATGTTTAAAGAAGGTTATAGGCGACAAGCTCCCAGTTCAAACAATATTGCCAGAACTTGACGAGGAAGGAAAAATTATATTGGAACCGGAAGCAGTCACAGAAACAAGAACTCGACAGCTACGAAATCGATCAATTTCAGAGTATCTTATCAAGTGGAAGAACTTATCCGCTGAAGATTCCACATGGGAGGATGAGAATTTTATGCAGAAGTATCCAGAACTACTCAAGCGTTGAGGACAACACTTTTTTGAAGGAGAGGGGCATGTTGGGTCCCTATAATACTAGTGATTACCCCATTACTATTGTAGTTATACCCCTTATTTATATTGTTGTGCCCCTATTACCCCCATATTGTTATTTCTGTGCCCCATAGAATCCCTCTATTGTTATTTTTGTGGCTTTATATTATTATTGTTAGGTCGGCTGGATTATATTGTGACTCCTTAGACTCCTATATATAGAAAGGAGGTTTTTTCATTTGTATCATCCAAGAATTGTTCATTTATGTAATGTAAAGGAGGTTGCCCCCTCGAAGAGGCTGAATTCTAAGGTGTGGATCTCTCTTTTCTATCTTTTTGTGAGCTGGTTTCATAACAAATTCTTACAGAGGTATAAGCGATCTTTGTACCTTAACAAATCATTTTTCCAGCTAAATGTATCAGATGTGCTGGAATCTTGTTGTAACTTTCGAATAAGTGCCTACACTTCTTCATCATTCTTCCATTCCTCCCTTGCTTCGTTTATCCAATCTGGTTGGATAATAGAAATGGCACACAACAATGCTTCCACATCCTCATCATTTCTTGAGAGTGCATCTGCCACCACATTTTGCTTCCCTTTTTTGTAGATGATTTCAAAGTCATAATCCAAACTCTTTGTGACCCACTTTTGTTGCTTTTCAGAGGATAATCTTTTTTCTAAAAAGTATTTAAGGCTATCATGATCCGTTTTTACCTTGAAGTGTCTTCCCATTAGGTAGGGTCGCCATTTCTTAAGTGCATGTATTATTGCCAACATTTCCTTCTCATAAATAGCTTTGTGTAAAAACTTTCCCTTGATTGGACGACTTTCAAAAGCAATGGGTCTTTCATCTTGCATTAAAACAACACCAATTCCATTTCCTGAAGCATCACATTCCACAATAAAGGTTTTTGTGAAGTCTGGTGTAGCTAAGACCGGTGCTTGGCACATTGCCTCTTTAAGATGTTTGAAGGCCTTTGTTGCTTTTGGAGTCCATGAAAATGCATCTTTCTTCAATAATGTTGTTAGAGGTGCTGCTATTCTCCCATAATTCTTAACAAACTTGTGATAATACCCTGTCAACCCACGAAATCCTCGCAGATGCTTTATGGATGTGGGGATTTTCCATTCCTTAATGGCTTTAATTTTTCTAGGGTCTACCTTAACTCCTTCATGAGATACAATATGACCCAAATATTCCACCTCTTGTACTCCAAAGAAACATTTGGATCTTTTTGCATATAATTGTTTCTCCTCCAATAGTTGTAGCACCCTGTCAACATGTTCAACATGATCCTTCCAAGACTTGCTGTAGATTAGTATATCATCAAAAAATACTAACACAAATTTTCTAAGGAAGGGTTTGAAAATGGAATTCATCAAACCTTGAAATGTAGAAGGTGCATTGGTAAGGCCAAAAGGCATGACCAAAAATTCATAATGACCCTCATGAGTTCTAAATGCTGTTTTCGGAATGTCTTCGATCTTCATTCTGATTTGATGATATCCTGAATGAAGATCCAACTTGGTGAAGTAAATTGATCCATGCAATTCATCCAGTAATTCATCAATGACAGAAATGGGAAACTTATCTTTAATAGTGAGCTTGTTGAGCTCCCTATAATCTGGACACATGTGCCATGATCCATCCTTCTTGTGCACCAATACTACTGGAGCAGAGAAAGAACTTTGACTAGGTTGAATTATACCAGCCTCTAGCATTTCTGCAACCATACGTTCAATTTCACTCTTTTGGGCATAGGGATATCTGTACGGCCTGATGTTTGGAGGAACACTTCCTGGAATCAGATGAATAGCATGATCATGATCACGAATAGGTGGGAGACCTTTGGGAGTCTCAAATACCTTGGAATGATTGTCCAGGACTTTTTGGAGATCTGGAGAAATAGATGATTCTGATGTGGAAACATCTAGCGAACATAATTGTGCAATTACACCTCTTTGTTCCTTTTTTAGAAGCTTTGTCATACCATTAGAGCTGATTATCTTTCCCAGTTTCCCTGCAATACCCCTTAATTCAACTTCCTTTCCTTCCGTAGAAAATTTCATGAAAAGTTTTTGAAAATTAAAAGCTATTGTACCCAAGGATTGTAGCCATTGGACTCCTAGTACAACATCAGCACCTCCCATTGGAATGGAAAGCATTGGGCTAGTCAATACATATTCTCCCATGGATAGCTTGATATTATGGCACTTTCCAGAGCAATTTATTGTTCCTCCATTTGCAACCATCACTTGACACTCTGGTGCTGGATATAGGAAGCAATTCAATTCTTTTGCTACCTTACAATGAATAAAATTGGGGTACTTCCTGAATCAATCAACACTATTACCTTTTTCTTCTTGATTTGTCCTTCTATCTTGATGGTTTGAGGAGTGGTAATTCCAACCAATGCATTACAAGATATGGTCGGATTCATTTCTTCTTTATCTAGGCTTTGTTCCTGGAGTATATCCTCTTCTTTTGACCTTTCTTGCTCCTTTTCTTCTTCCTCTTCACAATCTATGTAGAATAATTTCTTCTCAGCACACTTATGACCTTTAGTGTATTTTCTATCACAACTGTAACAAAGCCCTTTTGCTCTTTTTTCTTCCAATTGTTGTGGTGTCAACCTTATAGGTTGTGGAAGACTAGGGGAAACAACACTTCCATCTTTATAGTTGTGAGTGGTATGCTTCCTGGTTGCCATAATTTTGCTTTCCATTTTTCTTGCTAACCTGAATGCCTTCTCTAATGAATCAGGTTCCCAAAGGCGAACATCATGTTGGATATTATCCTTTAAATTCCCTATGAACACATCAATCCTATGCTCCTCTGGAATATTTTTTACCCTTATGTTCAATTTTTGGAACTCCTCAATGTGCTCCATTATTGAACCCTTTTGTTTGAGACTTATCAATTGGCTAAAAAAAGTGTTGCTTTTTGTATCCTCATAATGTGCTGTCAATTCTTCCGTAAAAATTGCCCAAGTGATAATTTTTTTACGAGAGCAAAGCCATTGATACCATACAAACTGATTTGGTTCCAAATATAAAGTTGCAATACGTACCTTTTGTGTGTTTTGCACATTATTGAGATCAAAAAATTGCTCCATCTGTAATATCCATGTTGCAGGATCCTTGCCATCAAACTTCCTCATATCGATTTTTGGAATATGGTGGGTCTTCGATCCAACATTAGAGTCTATGAAATCATGATTAACATTTCTTTTGTTCTCATCATGATTTTCCTTTACTACTCTTTCACCATTAGTAAGCATTTCTTGTAGAAACATTGTCAAATCTGTCTTCAAATCTATCTTCAAATCATCCATATTAGCTTCCATGTCATTCATCTTAGCTTCTACGCCTTTCTTTAAAAAATCCATCTTAGCTTCTACATCTTTCATTAAGCCATCCATCTTAGATTCTGTTACTTTTTGTGCAAGTGACATTTGTTGCACTTGGTCTCGTAATTTTGATATATCATGTTGCATTTCTTCCTCTTCTTCATGAGTCATGCTAGAGCTTTCAGGTTCCTTACTAGGTGTTTGCATTTTCTTTCCTCGGGGAATCAATTACTGATAATAATGCTTTACTATTCCCTTTGAATTCCTTCAAACTAATTTTTCAAACCAAGCTTGTGCAAAAATTTTAAAAAACTACACACCTCTTTTCACTTTGTAGGAGCTTGATATTGAATCTGATGTATCTCTGTAATTTTGGATCATCCAGTTCTGAAATTGCAACTTGTAGTAGCCCTATACATCCTCTTTCCAATGCCACCAGTTTGATCCAAATTGGATTCTCCAGGGAAGAGTTATGCCAAATCTCCCACAGTGACCTGATTATAGACTAGTTCAGTAGAGAGAACTTGTATGACGTTCCACGAGTCACTGTTTTGACCTTTGGATCTGAAAAATATATACAAGAAACTACAGTCCATCCTCTTTCTGTACCTTCTTACGAAATTGCAATCAGATGCTCAGAGAGAAAGTTATGACGATTTTCCCTAGGTCACCTGTTTGGAATGTAATTCTGGAGTTTGTAAAAAGACCAACTTCCTCAGATCACATCTCCACAAATATAGTGCGAAAAGCTATGAAATTTGAACTCGAGGTTCAGTGCGATTTCGTCTCAAATGGGTTTTTTTTAGCTTCTGAAACGTCGCAGAAAAAAAGTTATAGCGAAAATGCCACGATGACCTATTTGGAGCAGCGAAACCCTAGAATCCAAAGCTATGATACCAAATGTTATGAAACCAACTCACAAAAAGATAGAAAATATAGTTGAACGCCTTAGAATTTAGCCTCTTCGAGGGGGCAACCTCATTTACATTACACAAATGAACAATTCTTGGATGATTCAAATGACAAAACCTCCTTTCTATATATAGGAGTCTAAGGAGTCACAACATAACCCAGCCGACCTAACAATAATAATATAAAGCCATAAAAATAACAATAGAGGGATTTTATGGGGCACAGTAATAACAATATGGGGACAATAGGGGCACAACAATATTAATAAGGCATACAACTACAATAGTAATGGGGTAATCACTAGTATTATAGAAACCTAACAGGAAACCTCATTATTCTATTTATTCCTTCACCTCAAGTTGCTCCTGTTGCACCTAAAACAGATGTGTTCAAAGATGGAAGGTGGAGGTTCAAATAGGCTTTAGCACATCGCAAATTGGAGGAATATAAGTGGGAAGTGTCAGTGGCTCAATGAAACTTCCCCTCTCATATTTTTGCAACTTCTTCCTTACATTCCAATTCCAGAAACATGGCAAGGCATGTCCTCAAGCTCCACCCTTTTTCCTTCGAAAATGTTGTTACTGGTTTGGTAGTTTACAATTTCTCTAATTTTTGGAATGGATCAAAGTTTGTTTCATTCAGTCACCTTATGCCAAGATATTAATTTTCCCTGTAGCTATATTTAGTTTGAATGGTTGAAGGCTACAAGTCTTGTCTCCTATTTTAATAACATTAATTCCTACTGCTCATACTAGAAACACTTGTTCATAACAAGTCCCCGTACACTCTTTTTCACATAAGCTTACAAGAACTAGTGTCATAGTTGCTATGGAAAACATTGATTTGAAAGAAATTTGGAGAGTCTTACACTATCACAAAGAGATCAATCAAGCCAATTGCATTACTTTGATGGAAATTTCCTAAAATTTCTAATTTGGAACAAGCATGAACCACACACAATGCCAATGTAATGAGCATAAAATTTCCCCATAAATAGAGATTGGATACAAACAAGTGATTTCATAATTTATATCTGTCTTGATAGTGGAAAAAACCAAACAAGTGATTTTTCTAAGGATTATCTTCCAAGGATTGAACCAAATTTCATAATTGATATTTGTCTTGACAGGGATTTGGAAACTTTACTCTATGTTGGCCCTCCTTCCCTGTGTTGGGAGCAATCCAATTTTCCCTACACATCCCACAACCCAGGTTGCTTTTAAAAGCAAGGATATCTATAGATAGATCATTTCATCAAGAGCCAAATATGAAATTATAGCCACCTCAGAGATTTAAGAACTACATAAAAAAATCCATTAATATACTAGTAATTGTCTCTAAAACTAAGCTTCATTAAAAACTCTTGGTAAGGTACATACTACAAACCTTGGTCATTATTTTGTTGTGTCCATCACTTTCAGTAGAAATTTCTAGCAGTGACCCAAATGGTACACCTACCAACCCATCACCTTGGCATTCCATCAATATTGTTGTCGATCTAAAATATTGTGGGACTTGCAAACCATTGAATGATGGCACATGCACGTTATGATGAAGAGGAATGAATATTTTGAGGATTAAAATGACTAACCTGTGAAGGCCTGGAAACAAACAATGATAATCCTTATCCTTGAGAAGAACCACTACTTCTCTTAGGTGCTTGTGTGAATGGAATATGATTTGATCCCCAAGGCATACTTGGTAGCATATGTAGCATCAAAGAAGCAATACCCCCAGGTCCATTTGAATTTTGGTTCATTGCAACCCAATTTCTAGATTCATAGTTAGTTTCTCTATACTCTAAACATGCAACAAACCAGGTATTAATAGAAATACGCAACATCATGTTTCTTGAAATAGTTTCTTCTTGCTGAGAAGATGAATGATCCCTTGCACCAACATTGGAGCTGGAAGCATTGCCATGTCTAGGCATAGAATAACTTTCATTCCATCCAACTGAATGCAAACTCCTATGTATACTTAACAACACATGAAACATACTAGGTTGGTGCTATCATTCCAACAAATATTATAGTAATAACTGCTATTCTAGGGTCACAGTTAGTCAAAGTTATTGATGTTTTCTTTAGATTGTTATTGCATAGTTGTCACAAAGGAAATTTCCAATATACGAACCTGAGGAAGGGCCAAAAGTGGTAGTTCCTAGAGAATCCCCTTAGATTGTTTCCTCATTTATCAACAATGTGCAAAATCCATTTGCTAGATGTTACTCAATGACCATTATGTTTTCTAGCAGCTATAACAATATGAGGCTTTTGTTTTTTTTTATACTCAAAATAATATTGATAGAAGAATTCAATAGTGGGAATGGATGTCCCAATCCTTAGCAATGCCCTAATGAATTGTTGGTGAAATTTTTTAACATTATTGAGTGGGGTGATATTTGAGTTGGTGTTCAGGCTATCACTCCCTGGAAAATAGAAATGAAAAGTTATATACACTATATTGTGCAAGTATTTATTCTAGGAAATCTCTAGAAGCAGGTGGTTGGTCAAATGGAGAAACCTAGATTTTTTCATGCAATCACAATTGAGATTGGATACATACACGTGGACCAAGTACACTTCAAATCACAAGGAATTCTGGTGGGGTTCCACCTTATTAGTTTACCATTTAGTCCTTTTTTCCCACTTCAAAGATGTGTGTTCATGCATCCTAAATTAGGCCTTGTGGGGTCCACTTTACTGCATTTTTTGAATTCTAGTGCAATTTGCAATCAAATTTTAGCCCCTTTTCTTAGCTTCTTGCCTTGGTTTTTGGCATTTCCCTGTAAAGTCACTTCTTCTAGGATGGTTCATGTCTCTATGCCTCTGTCACGTGCATCAGAATGTGGTTGTTAGTAGCTTCCTTTGATTCATGGATACATCAAAGATATTGGATTTTTGTGCACAAGAAGTGTCATGTTTGATTTCATAAAATTCTTCCCTTTTGGGGGATTCCTTAGTAATTTTAAGGGCATACTTCTCTTACGTTCCTACATATCTTCTTTGAGCTCTGTTATCTATTCTTACAAAATATTGACTGTTTGCTTCTCCTAAATATGATTTCTTTTTTGCTCTCCCACTTTGCAAGTACTCTATTTTGGCATTGGAGGATAAAAATCATTGTTCTAATGCATATAATAACTTTTAATAAACTCAGGCTCATGTGTAGAAGGAATTCCAACATACCAGGAGCTAAGTATCCAAGTGTTCCTGCAACAATGGTGGTTATATGTATTTTTCCATCTTCCAAGAGCTTTGCAAGACCTCAGTCTGATAAATGTGTCTTTGGCCTTTCATCAATGAGTATATTGCTAGACTTATGTCATGGTGGAAAATTATAGGGGATCACATTCATGATGCAAGTAAGCTAGGGCTCGACCTTCTCCAATTTCTATATTCAATCAGGCCATCTATTTTAAATGTGGAGTAGGTGGTTAGCAGTCTGAACAAAAACAAAAACCTTATAAGCATGCATACATCATGGTTGGAAACTATGGAAAAGGTAATGTCTTAGCATCCATTTTGAACATATTTTTTAAATAAATGATAAAATATCAAGAATGACAATTCTTTTAAAGGAAAAGTACAACCGTAGGTAGCTCAATCATGTTCATTTTCAATGAATTTTTTACTAAAACCACAAATAAGATAACAATGATTTTCTATATTATAAATGAAAAGTACATCAAGTCAATATATATCAAGCACTACAATATATAAAAATTCAAGTACTAAAATATATAGTTGTATTTACAACTGATTATTCACAAATTCATAAAAACGATCATTGATCCAATTCTATTTCATGACAACAATCTGCCACTAACCAATACTCTTAACAACAACAACAACAACAACATCAAAAAAAATTATGACAAGAACAAGAACACCATCTAGATCGATGTCTTTTCCAAATACTTCTTCGGTGATTGAGTGAAACTCTTTTCCTTCTCCTTCAAATGAACACATCCATCTATTTTATCTTGAAATGGAAGGGGGATGTTAGTTGTGACATTAATGACATTTACATTTGCATCTTCAAGACCAAGTGGCACTCCATGGATGGCAGAAAGTGATTGAATTCGTCCAATGCCAGCAATAGCACCATCATATGGATCTAATATGTTCACTTTGTCACCTACCTGAAGTAGGTCATGCCCTACCGGAGTTAATGGGCATTGTCAAAAACAAATAATTATACATAAATATTAGGAAAAATAATAATTACAATTAAATTGTAAAAACATACATAGATATTAAATTAATAGAATAATGTACACTCACTTTGTGAATATCTGAAATACCAACAAGATTTGGCACTGATTGGGAATGTTCAGGTGCATCAATTTTGTCACATTTTAGAACTCTCGAGGTAACAATTTTTCCTTTAACATCCTATATGTGATTTCATTATGCACAAATCAAATATTACATTAAAACACAATAACATAGCAGAAAACAATAAATATAATATTAAAACATTAAAATCTGAATAACACTAAAATAGAAGCATATAGGTCTTGTAGATATCTACAAAAAATGCTATTGAATTAGTACATACCTTCAAATGTTCATGGTGTTGGAAATAATACTGAGAGGGGGGGGGGGGGTGAATCGGTATTATCAAATTCTTATCAATCTATCTTCCTTATTTATACTTTGAATAATTCTTCAAATATTGATCATTACTTTGTATGTCAGTATCATAAAATAATGAGTAGGAACAAGAAAAGCAAATAGTCACACAAAAGAACACCAGATATAAGGTGGAAACCCAATGTGGGTGAAAGCCACCTGCTGCAATATGTCTCTATCTTCTTTCAATTAGAAACTCATTTTACAATGATTTTGTACTGGTGCAGTCCTTTACCAGTACGCAGACTACAACCTGCAGAGAGCTACAACCCTCTGTCGTTCTCCAGCTTCTCCTGAAAGGGAGCTACAACCCCCTTAGCTCTTGTACTAGCCAAGATACTAGTACGTAGGTGCTGGCCTACTGAAGGCTACAACCTTCTCTTTCTTCCAGGGACCACGTTTCATAAATTTTCAGACTGGATCCATGAACATCAATCAATCATCAAGTATATCTGCATCAAACAATATCCTTTTCCCAATTAGCACTGAATCAAGTAAACACTTCTCTGACAGCTGTACCCAGAACACAGTAACAGTAACCACACACCAAATTCTGAACCTAGAATACTGCAGCAATAGACAGAGGCAGCTAGATCATAATTTAAAGATATACGCTACTTCAACAAGCTGAAACCTGCGTGCAGATCTATAAAGGATAATTCCTTCTTTCAAATATTCAGACACTAATTAACCCAGATTGTCAGATTTATAGATCAAGCATGCGCCTCATATAACAGATCAAAATCATGCAAAGATACTATTATTCAAGCATAAAGATTATGACCCATCAAAATAACTTATCCTTCTTTATGCGCTAAGGTTCCTCCTTCATTCAGATCTAGATCTGCACCATAACCCAATCACAAATATTTCAGATCTAGCACTTATTAGATATTCAATTCATTTGATGATTCTTTGCCAAATGATCTCCTTCCTCTTTTATAGTCTTAGGCCTTCCACAATACCACGGTCCAAAACCATAGGATCAAAAAAATTGTTGGACTAATACCATGAACCAACCATGAAAGAGCGTGAGATCAATACTTTTGGATGCAATACCACGAGCCAAAACCATAGGATCAAAAACTATAGGACTAATACCATGAACCAACCATGAAAGTGCATGAGATCAACACTTTTGGATGCAATACCACGGACCAAAACCATAGGATCAAAAACTGTCGGACTAATACCATGAGCCAACCATGAAAGTGTGTGAAATTTTCTCTTCATGAAAGTAACTTTTCTCTGCATGAAAGTGCGTGAACTTTTTCTCTACATGAAATAAACTTTTTTCTGCATAAAAGTGCGTGAACTTTTCTCTCCATGAAATAAACTTTTCTCTGCATAAAAGTGCGTGAACTTTTCTACACTATAATTTATCATCTGAGATGAGTGGGTTGCCATCAAGTACAACATATGTATCATAATGCCAACAATCTCCCCCTTTGGACTTGATGGCAACAACAACCAACCACTCTCCCCCTTTGACATCAAGGGCAAAGGGTTATGATCCCCCTAAGAACATGCTCCCCCTGACTATAAACCAGATCTGCAAAGAAGAACCATAATCCATCAAACACCATAAATGACCATGAAAGAGATAGAGACGTATTGCAGCAATATTCAGACCAGCATCCATGATCTCCTTCTGTACTTCCTCCATAATGCCAACAATGCATGATATGCTCCCCCTGAACCTGTGCCATTCGATCTTTGACCAATCCGCAACCCAGCACATGTACGCATATACTTCAGATGAACCTTGCGTACAACCAACAATCAGAAGAGATTCAACAATAAGATGATGCATCAACAACCCCCAGCTTTTGCCTGAGGTATTCAAAGGTCTCCCTAGGCAATGGTTTGGTGAGTATATCAGCAACTTGTTCCTTAGAAGGAACATACTCCAACTTGACCTTTTGTTCAAGCACTTGTTCCCGGAGAAAGTGATACTTGATTGGTATGTGCTTGGTTTTTGAATGCATGATTGGGTTCTTTGAAATGCTGATTGCACTTGTATTATCACATAAGATGGAGATGGGTGGTGCACAAGTGATTTGAAAATCCTGCAAGGTCTGCATCATCCAAAGGAGTTGAGTGCAGCAAGATGCAGCAGCAACATATTCTGCTTCAGCTGTAGACAAGGCAATCGAACTTTGTTTCTTGCTGAACCAAGATACTAATCTGGAACCCATAAAGAATGCACCACCACTTGTGCTCTTCCTGTCATCCACGCTTCCGGCCCAATCTGCATCAGTATAAGCATGAAGTGTGAGATCTGTATCTCTAGGATACCATAAGCCATAATTTTGAGTCCCTTGAAGATATTTGAAGATTCTCTTTACTGCCTGAAGATGAGTTTCCTTTGGATTTGCCTGAAATCTTCCAACTATTCCCACTGCATGCATGATGTCTGGTCGGGTACCTGTCAAATAAAGTAGACTTCCAATCATAGATCTGTAGGTTGGTTGATGTACTGCTATTGATTCATCATTTGCACTGAGGCTACATCCTGTGACCATGGGTGTACATACTGGTTTTGCATCTTCCATGCCATATTTCTTCAAAATCTACTTGAGATACTTGGTTTGAGACAAGAAGATCCCTCCTTCCTTTTGTTGGATTTGCAGGCCAAGAAAATATGTCAATTCTCCAAGCAAGGACATTTCGAATTCTTTCTGCATCACCAAGGCAAAGCTTTGACTCATAGATTCTTTATTGCTGCCAAAGATAATGTCATCTACATACACAACAAGTATCAACAATTTGTCATTTTCAATTTTTATATAAAGATTGCTATCTGCTGATCCTTTTGAAAAACCTTGTTGATGAAGATATTTGTCCAAACAATAGTACCAAGCCCTTGGAGCTTGTTTAAGACCATAGAGAGCCTTTTTCAATCTGCATACAAGATTTGGATCATTTCCAAGAATGAAACCATCTGGCTGCTCAATGTATACTTCTTCTTCTAAGTCTCCATTCAGAAAGGCTGATTTCACGTCCATTTGAAATACTTTGAACTTTTGAAAGCTTGAGACAGCAAGGAACATTCGGATGGCCTCAAGTCTTGCAACAGGAGCAAAAGTTTCTTCAAAATCTATTCCTTCTTGCTGCGCATACCCTTTACAAACAAGTCTGGCCTTGTTTCTAATTACTTCCCCATTTTCATTCAACTTATTTTTGAAGACTCATTTTGTCCCTATAACATTCTTATCCTTTGGTCTAGGAACCAACTCCCAAGTGTTGTTCTTTTCGATCTGCTCAAGTTCTTCATCCATTTCTTTGACCCAACATTCATCTTTGCATGCCTCTTTTACATTTTGCGGTTCAGTGGATGAGAGTAATGCCAAATAGCTTGAAGCTTCTGCAATTGTTCTTCTTGTTTGTACACCTGCTTCTTTTTGCCCCAAAATCTGAGATTCTGGATGATTCTTCTGAACGTACCTGGATGGAGTCTTCTCTTCTACCCTTATCTGTTCCTCTGGTGCTTCTTAAGGTTCTTCTTCTTCATCATTCTGTCTTTGAGGGTAGTCTTCATCTTCTTCAATATTTTCATGATTTACTTGCCTAGGAATGTATCCTTTTTCATCAACCACTACATCAATGCTGTCAACAACTCTTCCAAGTCTTTTATTGTAGCACTTATATGCTTTGCTGTGTGGAGAATAACCAAGAAGAATGCCTTCATCTACTCTAGGTTCAAGTTTGCCAAGTTGCTCATCAGTATTCTTAATATAGCATTTTCTCCCAAAGATTTTGAAGTGTTTTACCGAAGGAGTCTCACCATACCAGAGTTCATGAGGAGTTTGAGTGTTGTTCACTCGGACATTTGTTTTATTGAGAATAACAACCGCAGCATATGCAGCTTCACCCCAGAAAGTTGTGGGAGTTCTGGACTCATCAAGCATAGCACGACCCATTTGTTGGACTATTCTGTTCATCCTTTCCACCACT
This sequence comes from Pinus tabuliformis, assembly GCA_031772625.1. Lineage (NCBI taxonomy): Eukaryota > Viridiplantae > Streptophyta > Pinopsida > Pinales > Pinaceae > Pinus > Pinus tabuliformis. The sequence goes on along the minus strand of CM062819.1, from coordinate 1,478,798,480 downwards.
CCATTTTGCTGAGGAGTTCTAGCTGTAGAGAATTCCCTTCTTATCCCATGTTCTTCACAGAAATCGAAAAATTCATTTGAGGTAAACTCCCCACCTCTGTCGGACCTGAGGCACTTAATTTTGTAACCTGATTCATTTTCAACCAAGGCTTTGAAGGATTTGAATTTTTTGAATGCTTCGTCTTTGTGCTTCAAAAGTCCTAACCAAACAAACCTGGAGAAATCGTCAATGAATAATATCAAGTATTCTTCTCCTCGAGGTGACCTCGTCCTGAAAGGACCACATACATCTGTATGGACTAGTTCAAGAGGCCTGCTGGCTGATCCTTCCTTCTCCGGGAAGTTGGTTCTGGTTTGCTTACCAAACTGACATGATTTGCATATCGTGTTGTCTGGAATTTTGATATCTAGAAGACCACGAACTGCCTGATATTTGCATGCCTTCCTTATTTGTGAAAAGCTTAGATTCCCCAACCTCCGGTGCCATAACCAATGTTCATCATCCTTGCTCAAATAGCATTGTTGTTGTCCTTCTTCAAATATGTATAGATTATTTGGAGTTCTTCTACCTTTGATCACTGTTTTCCCTGTATCAAGATCATGAACGCTACATCCATTTGATCGAAATATTACCTCGGTTCCTTGATTGCACATCTGACTGACACTCAGAAGGTTATGCTTCAAGCCATCAACATACAAAACATTTCCAGCTTTGACCTTTTCTTTTAACTGAGCTGTGCCTTTTCCTTTTATAGCTGTTGGAGTATCATTTCCAAAAGAAACTTTCTTTCCCTTTTCTAAAGCAGAATATGATTCAAGTTTTTCTTTATCACCTGTCATATGCTTCGAACATCCACTGTCGATGTACCATAGATTTTCCTGTCCCTCTGCATAAAAGGCTATCCCACATCTTTCTATTTGTGGTTCCTTTATTCTCCATGTTCTGGTGCTTGAGGCTTGTTCCTTTGTCTGTTGAAACCTGCTCCTGCATTCAGAATCTTCATGACCAAAGTTATTGCAAATAGAACATTCAACTTCATTTTCAAGAGTCGAAAAGTTGTTATAGGTCCTTTTTGTAATCCCGATCATACTTCTTTGTTTTTGAGCTTCTCTAGTCATGATTGTTTTATATGCAACACATTGAGCTGCTTTGTGACCAAAGTTATGGCAAGAGAAACATTGCCCATTGAAGAAACTTCTGTGATTATCAAATCTACCGGCCAAATGATTGTAATTTCTATTTTCATCCATTCTTGAAGAAAATTGAGAAGATTTTACCTGTGGCTGGTTGTAGCTTTTGTTCATCCTTAAGACAGATTGCCCCTAGTTTACCTGATAGTCTTTGTTCGTTCTTGATGTAATTCATCCCTGCTTTACCTGGTGATCTCCATTGTGCTTTTGCTCATTCCTTCTTGCTGCATCAAGATAACTCTTTGAGGTGGATGCTTGAGATGTTTCTCCATTATACCCCAGACCTGTCTTGTTTAGCGGAGAACGTTGTACATTGATGATCTCATCCAGAGTTTCAGATCCTTTGACAAACTTAAGATTAATAGCCTTTGTTTTCTCAATTTCTTTTCTAAGGCCAACAATTTCACCTTCTAACTTTTCAAGATATTTTTCCTTTTCATCAATTTGAAATTGTAGAGTATCAATGATCATATTCTTTTCTTCTATACATGTCTTAAGTCTAGAAATCTCTTCATAAAAACTATCCACATCTATAGCATCCATGTAATCATCATCTTCAAATTCCACTAAAAGTTTATAGTCATTACCTCGTTCATCTTCATCACTATTTGATAGACCATCACTGTCTTCATGAGTGTAGTAGCTTTTCTTATTTGCATTCTGTTTCTTGTTCCACCTGGCAGGTTCCTTTCCTTTGTCAATCTTATCCTTATGAGGACATTTGGCAGCATAATTACCTACTCTTCCACAAGCAAAACATTTAAAAGGTAGCTTACCTCTGAACCTTCCAGTACCCCGTTGAAGATTTCTGACAAAATTTGATTCTTCTTATTCTTCTGGCACGTGACTTGATTCATAGTAGTCTCCTTTGCTTGAAGCCTTAAAAGCAGCTTCTCTCCTGTCTGATGGACCTCCTTTTCTCATTTCATAAGCAGTTAGAATTCCGTGTAGCTGAGACATAGTAAGAGTTCGTAGATTTTCCTTTTCTTCTATTGCAGACACTTTAGATTCAAACTTGGGGGACAATGATCTTAGGACTTTTTCAACCACAACAACCTCTTTTATTTCTTCACCCAAGTTTTTCATACAATTAACAATCTCATCTACTCGAAGGAAATAGTTAGCCACACTTTCATCATTATACATTCTGAGATTCTCATACTGAATCCTGAGGGTTTGAAGTTTTGCACGTTTTACCTGTTCATCTCCTTCGTAGCTCAAAACAATCTTGTCCCATATTTCTTTTGCGGATTTATATTGCATAACCTTCACAAATTCAGATTGAGATAGACATCCTAGAAGAGTATTAACCGCCTTTGCATTTGTTTCATATTTCTTCTTCTCAGCTGAATCTGTAGGAGTAGCTGATGGAAAAGTATACCCTGTTTCTATAATGTCCCATACTTCTGTACCCAAAGATTGAAGATAGGCAGTAACTCTTACCTTCCAATATACGAAGTTTGTTACATAAAAATTCGGTGGCCTGATTGATGCTTCCCTCTCGTAGTTGCTCATGATGTTAGATCTTCCTTCAAGCGATCAAGCTTCTTCAGAAGGCCCTGCTCTGATACCAATTGTTGGAAATAATACTGAGGAGGGAGGGGGCTGAATCAGTATTATCAAATTCTTATCAATCTATCTTCCTTATTTATACTTTGAATAATTCTTCAAATATTGATCATTACTTTGTATGTCAGTATCATAAAATAATGAGCAGGAACAAGAAAAGCAAATAGTCACACAAAAGAACACCAGATATAAGGTGGAAACCCAATGTGGGTGAAAACCACCTGCTACAATATGTCTCTATCTTCTTTCAATTAGAAACTCCTTTTACAATGATTTTGTACTGGTGCATTCCTTTACCAGTACGCAGGCTACAACCTGCAGAGAGCTACAACCCTCTGTCGTTCTCCAGCTTCTCCTGGAAGGGAGCTACAACCCCCTTAGCTCTTGTACTAGCCAAGATACTAGTACGTAGGTGCTGGCCTACTGAAGGCTACAACCTTCTCTTTCTTCCAGGGACCACGTTTCATAAATTTTCAGACTGGATCCATGAACATCAATCAATCATCAAGTATATCTGCATCAAACAATCTCCTTTTCCCAATTAGCACTGAATCAAGTAAACACTTCTCTGACAGCTGTACCCAGAACACAGTAATAGTAACCACACACCAAATTCTGAACCTAGAATACTGCAGCAATAGACAGAGGCAGCTAGATCATAATTTAAAGATATACGCTACTTCAACAAGCTAAAACCTGCGTGCAGATCTATAAAGGATAATTCCTTCTTTCAAATATTCAGACACTAATTAACCCAGATTGTCAGATTTATAGATCAAGCATGCGCCTCATATAACAAATCAAAATCATGCAAAGATACTATTATTCAAGCATAAATATTATGACCCATCAAAAGAACTTATCCTTCTTTATGCGCTAAGGTTCCTCCTTCATTCAGATCCAGATCTGCACCATAACCCAATCACAAATATTTCAGATCTAGCACTTATTAGATATTCAATTCATTTGATGATTCTTTGCCAAATGATCTCCTTCCTCTTTTATAGTCTTAGGCCTTCCACAATACCACGGTCCAAAACCATAGGATCAAAAAAACTGTTGGACTAATACCATGAACCAACCATGAAAGAGCGTGAGATCAATACTTTTGGATGCAATACCACGAGCCAAAACCATAGGATCAAAAACTATAGGACTAATACCATGAACCAACCATGAAAGTGCGTGAGATCAACACTTTTGGATGCAATACCACGGACCAAAACCATAGGATCAAAAACTGTCGGACTAATACCATGAGCCAACCATGAAAGTGCGTGAAATTTTCTCTTCATGAAAGGAACTTTTCTCTGCATGAAAGTGTGTGAACTTTTTCTCTACATGAAATAAACTTTTCTCTGCATAAAAGTGCATGAACTTTTCTCTCCATGAAATAAACTTTTCTCTGCATAAAAGTGCGTGAACTTTTCTCTACATGAAATAAACTTTTCTGTGCATAAAAGTGCGTGAACTTTTCTCTACATGAAATAAACTTTTCTCTGCATAAAAGTGCGTGAACGTTTCTCTACATGAAATAAACTTTTCTCTGCATAAAAGTGCGTGAACTTTTCTGCACTATAATTTATCATCTGAGATGAGTGGGTTGCATCAAGTACAACATATGTATCATAATGCCAACACATGGACCTTGTTTGAGTCATTTAGCATTCTTGCACCACCTAGATTTACATTTTCTTCCTGTGATTGACAGGCATTGCCAATAAAAGAAGGCTTCATGAGGGAAGGGAAATGGGACCAAAACATTAACATATTACAAATTCAAGTGAAGCACTGGTTTCAAGGGAACTATAATTAGCTTACCTCATCTAAATCAATGTTAAATTCCTTCTTTTTCCAAACAGCAACAAGAGGTTCAATGGAGGAGGCTATGGTTGACATTGTCTTTGCCAAATCAGTTATACATTTCATTTCATGATTATAATCCTCACTATGGTTTTCAATAGTAGATGAAGCTCCTCTTTTTCTACTCTCAACTTCAATAGATGGAAAAGAATTTTCTATTGGATTTTTTGACATATAATTATGTTTGGAATTTTTTAAGTCTTCTATATACTGAGCCATTTCACTCACCACTAGTTCTCTATTAGCTCCTTCAACCTACAAATCATTTTGAATGCACAATTAGTTGGATATTCATAAAAATCAAAATACATAACACAATGTACAATATTCAACAACAAAAATTGTATACTTACAAATATGTGTTGTTTGGCTCACAACACGCCTCGACCCAAAAAATATTGATCCTTCACATGCTCTCTTGGTTTCTTCACTCTTATACTCTTTTCCAAATACTCTTCAGCACGCATACTTTCCTTCAAATCTTCCCATTGTTTGGGAGTTAAGATACTCTCCCTATCGTTTCCATCCAAGATTAATTTTCTGCATTTTTGCCTAAATTTATTCATCAAAAATCTCATTTTGTGCTTCTAATATTTAATGGGAATCCTTCCACCAATAGTCTCAAAAACATTTCCATTTGTTGGATCACTTGATAAACATTTCTTGGATCTTGATCTGCAAAGTTGGATTTGGTAACATCCAAATGAGACCTTATTCTTGTGCCCAACTCTGTGGCCCACCTAGACACATTTGGTCCAATAGGCTCACAGTCTTTTACCTCAATCAAGTAAGTCGTCTTCCCTTCTGATTTTATTCCTTTGGCTTCCCTTTCTATGGACCTATACATGCTTTGACTAATTCTTTGTTTTTTGACTAACACTGATACATCTTTAAAACCAAGACTAGGTGATGAAAAACCACTCATACTTGTGGATAAAGAAGGTGCAGTAGTTACTAGCACCTTGCTTGCAGGAGATTAAATTAGTGTGCTTTCCGTGACAGAAGGCTGAACTGGTTGGTCCTTGTCCACAATAGGTGTGGCACTAGGTAGCACAAAAATCTCCTCAAATGTTCCTTCAGATCTTTGCTTTAACTTTATATAAACTTCTTGTAACTTTGCTTCTCCAGAATATGCCAATTTTTCACAAACACCTTGGACATGATGATTTGATATATCAAGAAGTTGATCATTAGTATCGTCAACTTCATCTCCATGTATTGAACTATCAAGGCGTTTTCTTCTACGAGTTGGAAGTGATATGTCTTTACTTGATTTTTGTTTCTTCTCATTTTTTGTGGAATCTAAGTTTCCCCTATAAAACAAAAAACTTATCAATTTATAATTGAAAACATATATGGTCTACATCATCAAATATATTATATACAACTTTCATTAAATATGAATAGAAGTGAAAAGTGGTAAAGAGTAACTACTTACTTATTCGCCAAACCAAGAGATGACAAATGTTCTTCATTTTTTGTGATGCGTTCTTTACGAACACGCTCATATTCTATTAGATTTTCATCATTGTTGAGATCATTTTTACTTTTCAATCCCTTCTTCATAATATTTATGTCCTATATTTCACATTTAAAGAAAAAATATTAATGCATGAACAAACAACAACTATAAAATATATATATTCTACAATCATGCATTATGATAAATTAAAATGAATTAACCTTAAATTGATAATGAGAATGAATCAACATCATAGTAACTTCAAAAATTAACCAAAATGGGAGTTGTTCCTATTATATTATCAAAACCCTTTCTTCAACACACTTCTACTATCATAACATCAGTGGAGACCTGTTACAATGAATTGAGGTAATTCTAGCACCTTAGATCTATGGTGAACCCTCTTAAACTATGGAAGTTAGTATTTCCACTTAAATAACCTTGAATTTGAATATTTATTATTTAAATGTTAATCCCAACTTGGATTGTAATTCTTCATTAAAAAACTCTTAATCTATGGCAGTTGAAATAGAAAGAAAAATGAGACATGAACCGAGCATATTCTAACAATATAAACTTTGAAACGGGAACTCTAGCCAAAAACCCCCAAAAAATATGAAAAATAGTGCTAAAAACGAAAAGTGTTAATGCTGGAATAACACTTCTTTTTTTCTAGGGTAAATTTTCAACATGTTCTAAAAATGGCAATGAAGACCATTTTTTGTGCAAAAATTGTGCAAAAAAACACCCTCAAAACGAAAAGTGTTGATGTTGGAATAACACTTTTTTTTCTAAGGTAAATTTTCAACATTTTGAAATAATGGCGTAAAAGATTTTATCATGGCTTTGAAAAACATTAAAATTTCAAAAGAATAATGAAAACATAAAATAAAAAATTAAAACAATGAAAAAAAAATCAATCATAAAAATGTTAAAAAAAACAAGCAAAATTAACCTATAAAAGATATGAATTAAAAAACTTATATCTATATATATATATATATATATATATATATATATAAAATAAGAAAAACATATTTTCAAAAAAAATATAAAAAAATTATCTCGTAAACGATAAAAACATTTGGAAAAATTAAAAAAAAAAGAAAGAAAAAAAAAAAAAAAACTATAAAATTAAGCAAGTAAAAATAGAAAAATTTTAAAAAAGCATTAACAAAAAAAACAAACTAGATTAAAAAAATAGAAAATTAACAAAAAAAAAAAAAAAAAACTATTAAAATTAAGATAAAAAAAGATTTAAAAACCCTTTAAAAACCAAAATATATTATAAATAAATAAATAAACCAGAAAACAATTAAAATTTAAAAAAATAAATATTTTCAAATTAAAACAAAAAAAAAAAAACCCATTTAAAATTTTTAAAACAAATATATTTTTTCGACTTTAAAAAAAAACACAATTGAAATTTAGAAAAAATATAAAAATTTTCAAAAAAAAAATTTAATATATATATAGCATTGTCGGCCATGGGGACATTTTTTTTTTTTTTTTTTTAATTTTTAAACATTTAAAATTTTTAAAACAAATATATTTTTTCGACTTTAAAAAAAAACACAATTGAAATTTAGAAAAAATATAAAAATTTTCAAAAAAAAAAATTTAATATATATATAGCATTGTCGGCCATGGGGACATTTTTTTTTTTTTTTTAAATCATATATTTTATCTTAATTTGAGTAGTTTTAAAAAAAAAAATTGGTTAATTTTCTATTTTTTTTAATCCAAGTTGTTTTTATTTATTTATTTATTTATTAGTTTTTTGTTAATGCTTTTTTAAAATTTTCTATTTTTACTTAATTTTATAATTTTTTTAAATTTTGTTTTTTTTCTTCCAAATTTTTTTATGGTTTACGAGATTTTTTTTTTTTTTTTTTTACATTTTTTATGTTTTTTTGTCTTTTTTATATTTTCTTTTTTAAGTAATCAACATTTAAAAAAAAAAAAATAAGACAACTAGAAAATTTGTTAAGTAATCATGATTTCAAAAAAAATGGACATAAAAAATTTTAAAGTGTCAAAAAATGTAACATTTAAAAAAATTATCTACACTTAATACATTAAAAAATTTAAAGTGTCAAAAATAAGCCCTCTAAAAAAAGGTTGGTGCTGCATGAACACGTTTCAAAATCAGCATGAAAATAGTAACATTTAAAAACAAATATTTATATTTGATACATAAGAAAATTTAAAGTGCCAAAAATATGCTTTGAAAAAAAAAATGTATTCAGCATCACCACTTTTCAAAATTGGTTGACTTTTTTGCTACCTCAACGAAACGGGTAATCGTATCAGTTCCCGTTTCAAAGTTTACATTGTTTTCTGTTGATTCTTATTCTAGTTATTTCCTTTGAACTATGTTGCTAATATGTTGGTAGAAGGGGCACTTCAATCAATATCACCACCCTATCTAGAAGTAATGGATATTTAATGAAAATATAGAAAAATGTTAAAATCATGCATAATTTTTATCTTTTTAAATGCAAAAGTTTTTGTAACATTTGCATAAATTTATCACATAATAGAAACATAGCATATTGCAATTGGGAATGTAGATTGGTTGTCCCAACCATTGAAACACTATTGAATCTATTATATATGTACTAGTGCCAGTACCATATAGCTTAGGTGAAGACTCTCGAACCATATTAAGACTTTCAGCCCTTAGTAAATAGAGATTTACATTGAGCTTTGAGGTGTGCAAGCTGAAAATCAAATATCCCTCAGTAAATAGATACACATTCCTCAATTTAACAAATAAAATAACATTAGAAGCTTCTAGTTTTACAAGTTGACTTTCATAATCCAACCCTTAAAATAAAAAATTACAAGTTTTTCCTAAGAGTACATATTTCATTAAATTTGGAAGTATTCAGTGGATCTAGAATTTAGAACTTTAACTAGATTAAGTTTTTTCAAAATGAGGAATTAGAAAGTCACTTAGTTCACTAATTTTAATGTAGATATTCACCATTTTTTGTGTAAAAATTATCATGATAAACTTTATAAAACAAATTTATATAAACTTGCTAAAGCAAATCTTTCACATCTTAATCTTGGATTCCTTACATTATCTATTTTAATATTTTTTATGGTTTATATTAAAATATAAGTTTGTTAAGGTTATTTTATGAAAATAATGATGTGTATGTTACTATTATTAACCCATTTAATTATAATCTGATATAGTAAATATCATGTATGTGTTAAGTTACGATTATTACTAAGACAGTGTTGGCACAATTTAAAAGTCTATCACCTTTGCATGTTTGAAGATTAAAAAACTCTCATAGATCATCCAGTTTATACTCATATTGGAATTAAATTTGAAAATATTTGTGACGCTACCAACCTTCTTGATTGTTTAACTAAACAAAATTAAGATGATCTTGAAACACTTCTTTTAATGCTTTTTGAGCATAACAATAAAATTCGAAATAAATTTTAGGAATATATTTTTACCTTCTTATATACCATATTTGGTCTTAGTGGATGATAATTATCATTATCACCATCATAATTACAGACTATTGTAGGAAGTTTGCACCATTTTAGAGTTGAGGAGAAAAATAAATTTAGGATCAAATTAAATGTTGAATGTGAGTAGTAGCATAATTTATTTATTATTTATTATTTGTACTTTTATGTTAATAAAGAAGTTGATTGAGACTCGCTTTATGAATAATAGATTAATATCCAAGATATATATTAAGTATAAAGTTATTTAATGACAAATGATCTTAGTAATGTGTCCAATATATACCATTATTTAGAACTTTAACTAGATTAAGTTTTTTCAAAATGAGGAATTAGAAAGTCACTTAGTTCACTAATTTTAATGTATATATTCACCATTTTTTGTGTAAAAATTATGATGATAAAATTTATAAAACAAATTTATATAAACTTGCAAAATCAAATCTTTCACATCTTAATCTGGATTCTTTACATTATCTATTTTAATATTTTTATGGTTTATATTAAAAGATAAGTTTGTTAAAGTTATTTTATGAAAATAATGATGTGTATGTTACTATTATTAACCCATTTAATTATAATATGATATAGTAAATATCATGTATGTGTTAAGTTACGATTATTACTAAGAAAGTGTTGGCACAATTTTAAAGTCTGTCACCTTTGCAACACTAGTAATATGGTTGAAGATTAAAAAACTCTCATAGATCATCCAGTTTGTACTCATATTGGAATTAAATTTGAAAATATTTGTGACGCTACCAACCTTCTTGATTGTTTAACTAAACAAAATTATGATGATATTGAAACAATTCTTTTAATGTTTTTTTAGCATAACAATAAAATTTGAAATAACTTTTAGTAACATCTTTTTACCTTCTTATATACCATATTTGGTCTTAGTAGATGATAATCATCATTATCACCATTATAATTACATACTATTGTAGGAAGTTTGCACCATTTTAGAGTTGAGGAGAATTTTTTTTTTTTTATGATCAAATTAAATGTTGAATGTGAGTAGTAGCATAGTTTATTTTTATTTATTCTTTGTACTTTTATGTTAATAAAGAAGTTGATTGAGGCTTGCTTAATGAATAATAGATTAATATGCAAGATATATATTAAGTATAAAGTTATTTAATGACAAATGATCTCTGTAATGTGTCCAATATATACCATTATTTAGAACTTTAACTAGATTAAGTTTTTTTCAAAATGAGGAATTAGAAAGTCACGTGGCTCACTAATTTTAATTTAGATATTCACCATTTTTTGTGTAAAAATTATCATGATAAAATTTATAAAACACATTTATATAAACTTGCAAAGGCAAACCTTTCACATCTTAATCTAGATTCCTTACATTATCTATTTTAATATTTTTATGGTTTATATTAAAAGATAAGTTTGTTAAGGTTATTTTATGAAAATAATGATGTGTATGTTACTATTATTAACCCATTTAATTATAATCCGATATAGTAAATATCATGTATGCCTTAAGTTATGATTATTACTAAAAGAGAGTTAGCACAATTTAAAAGTCTATCACCTTTCCAACACTAGTAATATGGTTGAATATTAAAAAACTTTCATAGATCATCAAGTTTATACTCATATTGGAATAAAATTTCAAAATATTTGTGGCGCTACCAAGCTTCTCGATTGTTTAACTAAACAAAATTATGATGGTCTTGAAACACTTTTTTAAATGCTTTTTGAGCATAACAATAAAATTCGAAATAATATTTAGTAATATATTTTTACCTTCTTATATACCATATTTGGTCTTAGTGGATGATAATCATCATTATCACCATCATCATTACATACTATTGTAGGAAGTTTGCACCATTTTAGAGTTGAGGAGAAAATATTTTTTTAGGATCAAATTAAATGTTGAATGCGAGTATTAGCATAATTTATTTATTATTTATTATTTGTACTTTTATGTTAAAAACGAAGTTGGTTGAGGCTTACTTAATGAATAATAGATTAATATGCAAGCTATATATTAAGTATAAAGTTATTTAATGACAAATGATCATAGTAATGTGTCCAATATATACCATCATAGATCCATTTTAAGTGCAGATGTAGGGATCAAATTTCTTCACGTGCAAACATTTTTAGAGTGAAAGATACAATGTGTTATTTTTAATTGTTGAAACTGTATTTTTGAATGCTAAATAGAGTATATATATGACCGAACAAAAAATTTAACCATAAAAACTTTTTTTTATATATAGATATATATGAAGTTGATATTGACATAAATTGGTTAACATAAATATTCAAATAGTTTCTCTGTATCTCTAGCTGAAATATTTTTGAAAAGTATAAGATTTAAACATCTAATTCACACATTTTTTTTACTTCTAATTACTTTACAAAATATTCATTTTTTTTTTTTTTCTATTTAGAACGTAATTTTTATTTTAAAGGGGCACAAATGGACATACAAATTTACACATCCTCCCATATTGGGCTGTCAAATGAGCCTCTTGTCTCAATTACTAATCATTTTAATGATCAAAATCAATCATGAATTAGAATAGTAACAAAGTAGTGCAATCTGATTATTTTGAAATACAACAAGAAAGAGAGAAAATTGACTAAGATATTTATTACAAATGTTTAGTTTTTATTCCTGTAATGTTTAAGGATGTTATATTGAAAAGAACATATTAACATTCATCTAAAACTTAGATTCCTTACATTATTTCTATTATCATTAACATTTATATTTATGTATTAAATTTGACTCGTGAATAATAGATTTTGTAAAAAAAATCTTACCTATAAAGTTATTTAACGATATATTAATATTGTTTTTCTTACTATTATTGACCATTTTAAATTGACACTAACTACTTTTCCTAAGTTGAATACAAATTAATTATACTAGTACAATGTTGGCACCACTTCAAAATCTATAAGAGGAAATATTTTATAATTCTAGTTGTGTTGTTCAATGATCAAAATACTTTTTTTTTATAAATTAGAGTGCAACAAAATAGTGAATTTGATTTATATCAATTATAATAAGGAAAATTAATGAAAACTCACCTCAAACATTATATCAAGTGTCTAGCATTTATTCATTAAGTGTTTAAATGGTTTATATTAAATAGAATACTAATTAGGTACTCCACTATTGTTTTAATAGACCAAGTTTAGAAGATGTTTTTAAGTGCATTATTGAATTTGATTATGCATATTTGATATGGTGAGAAGTCATGTTGGTCAAATAAAGCTTTGAAAACTTAAATATTTTATGGCATTGTCATGTAATTTGTATAACACATGATTACATTGAAATATTAAATAATATAAAACTCCTCCAAAAAGAATATGAAGAGAATATTTGATATACAACAAATATGGAAAAGTGTGTTTGAATGTATATTAATAGATCCTTCAAAAAAAAAATTACATTCATGAATCATATAAACATACTCTTAAGATATTCGCTCAAGAAGATCAAGAATGGCTTCTACACCATATTTATTTATCTTGGTCTTCTTGCAATGTTCTTTCTTTGGCATCCATGCCCACATTATGGTATTAATTGGAATAGAGCCAAGTTCTGTGTCATCAGGATTTGGTACCCAATATTGCTCTAAAAATTTTCCATTTTATTTGCCTGACATAGGCTTCCACTAGTCAACCTTTACATGAAGATTCTCACTTTCATTATCCCTAAAGATATCTGAGATGGAATTTTCCATCCAAATCATCTCTCCTGCATCCTCATTTCCTGATCTAACTAGCCACATGTTTCCTTTCTCAACATCAATCATCAAATTGAATGTTGGCTTTGGCTTGTTGCATTTGGGTCCAACATATATTGGTTCATCTATCACATTATCAAAATCTACATCCATAATACTTGAGATTACTTAGAGTGCATTATGATCAACATCAACAATGTGCCTTGTCTTGGGCCAGAAATCCTCAGAAGATGAATCACTTCCATCTATTATTCTATGATCATTATATATTCCATATAATGTATCAAGAAATTTTTCCCAATACACTACTTTATTTTTCCATTTCTCTGTAACAATTGGTGAATCCTCATTCCCAATAGTGCCTTTCCACATTTTTATGTATGATGTTATCCCTTTCTTTAGTTCTTTTAAATAAACATCATTATGTTTGGAAGCTAAGAAAGATGGCTTCCCTATGGGAATTATAGGTCGACCTTCATCATCTACATTCCATAACTCAACTGGTTCTGACCACACAATATCTCTAATTGATTCTTTGTACCTTAGTACTGGAACATCATTGAGTACAAGAAATTGGAAGTATTGGACATTAAGATGTCCAACTAGTGCATTTTCTCCCTCCTTGATGTATCCATTAAGGAAACTTTTGAAGTCATAGACCTTGTCAATAAGTGTAAGTGGAAACACTCAATTTTCTTCAATTATGCGATATGAATCCATTATTTCAGGTAAATAATAAATATCTTTACTTTTTAGGTTGGAAGACATTCTTCCATAGATTCCATCTATGTCTTCATGGGTGTGCCCCACAGGCAAGAACCCAACCTCAATAGTGATTAAGACACCAAGTGCAGTTAAAAGTGATAGAAACATGAAAAGATAGCGATTCTTATTATCACTTGCTGCATTGTCCAATTGTAACAACAAATGTGGAGGAAGAGGTTTAAAATCAACATTTTGAACTTCCATGAGATATAAAATCATCCTTGTACCCTTGACATTTTGAGTAAATAGAGGTGTCAAGTAATGCCTTTGTAAGTGGGTTTCTTGAAATTCCACTTTCATAAAGTAGATCACCATACATATCCATTTGTGGGTCTTCAAGGTCCCTTAAGCACTTTGCAAGGGATGTAAGTAAATTGTGATCCCATATGGACAAATGGTAGGGAGAAATGACCAAAACCTCCTGCCTTATGCCCATGTGTAAGCATACTTGTCAATGACAAACCTAAATTTGTTCCTACAATAGATTTTGATTTGACACGTAGCCTTGGGATTGAAGTCTTTGTTTTGTCCATTTTATCATGGATAATGCTCAAATACTCCTTTGCAAACCACTCTGACATAATTCTATGGGTATAGTAGCAATATCTTCCACACATAACAATCTTGTTATGATTCTTCAACCTACCTCGTGCCTTTTCTTCCAACTCTTTTGTAGTTGCTAACTTCATTTGTGCTTTCAACACAATACATTCACTGCATTTACTAAAGTTGGTGTTCTTTGAAAATGCCACATCTCGAAACTTAGTATTCCAGATCTTGTTCGTTGTTGGCTGTGATATTGATGGGTAATTGAGCTTTTGAACAGCCTCATTGATCTCTTTTAACAAATAATTTTGTGTGTAAGTCGAAGGAAGCAATCTTAAAGGAGCAGATGTTCCATCTTCTTTAACTTGACGTGTTTGTTTTGGTGAAAAATTTGAATTATCCATTACAATTTTGTGCAATATTTCTATGGCTGCCACTATGTGAGCTCATGCTTTGCATGTGTTGGTGTTACCATGAATAACTTTGATATGTCCATGTTGGAAATAATGCTGGTAGTTATAGAATGTTCTTTGAAGAATTTTATGTATCTTATACCATGCTTACAAATAATATTCCCATTAAATCTCATGTCCTTTACATTTCTAGCAATAGGTGGTAGGCCATGGCCCTTTGACATGATTGTGTTTAACATGAGTGAATTCAAGACAAATTCTCTAATAACATTTGTATTTATTGGTCTTGTACCCCTTCTAGCACTTGCAATTGCCTTCCTATCCACATGTTGAAGACAATATTTTCTACAACATACATCTGCTGCCAAAAGTCGAATTTCTTTCTCTTCATCTATTTTTGTTTGACATTTTGCAATTTCTTTTGTAGCCATAACTCGTTTAATCCTTTTATATGGCCTTGTTACATGCATATCAATTGAGTTTCTATCTTTTTCATTACCAAGGTACCCATCCCATTTGTTTAAGGGATTTGTGTCCTCTATAACATCCCATATCACTATTTCTTTGGGTGGCTCCTTGAACTTTTCCTTGACCCTTAATATCACACCTTTGTTGTCCACCAACTTATTTATTGGCCATCTAACCAAACCGTGTATAGACTTATCCCCAATTATTCATATCTCACAATTTCCATCTATCTCTTCTAGAAAAACACCAAAATCCATTTCATCTAGTGTTTCCTCAACAATGTCATCCTCGCGGAAATTAGCTAGCGTTCCTTTGGCAACGCACATGCTTGTTCCCGTGAATTCATGTGTAAGAGAAACCTTTGTACATATGAGTCTAACCCTATCTTGGGGAATATTTATGGCATGATCATGATAGTGAGGCTCCAAATCTGATTCTAGCCAAATTTCATAAGATTCTAATGCACCCCCAAGTGTATGCTCAAATCCTATTGGATGTGGTAGAGGAGCATTATGTTTTAACACCTTCTCAATTTTAACCACTATGCATCCTTTATTTACCATCTTTCCATGCACTTTATGCCCAAGCTTTGTATTGAATATGGAGCCCTCACCCACCTTCACTCCATGTTGCAGAAGATCTACCTTGTCTCCAATAGAAAATGTAGAAGAAACATTTGCACCTATAAACGAATGTAAATAAGGTTAGTATTTACTCAAAAAAAAAAAAACATTTATTATACTATCAATAATATATAACACATGCTTCAATATTTTGATTTACCTATGTTGTGTCTCAAATCCACAATCTTCCATGGATGTATGTCCCCTTCATTAACATCCTCATCAATTAAATGTGGTTGAGTGACATCAATTATCAAAATTGTAACATAACCAACATTAACCCTTTCTCCAACATAATAAGTTCCAAACTCTGCAGATTCGACCCTTCCTAGCCCAATGACTTGATCATTAATAAGGAGATCAACATAGTCCCCTTTTGCCAAAATTATATTTTCCATTGTAGCTTGTATCAATTCTGTAACAACAATTAAATCGTAACTTGTAATTAAAAGGATGAACCGTGTAAAGTGTGACTTTATATTTTCGCAAAAACACACAACTTACGAAAAAGTAATATAGATGCAAAAATTAAAATAGTATGGTAGTCATATTGTATGTAATGAAACATTGTTTCCTCAAATGAAAGCTAACAGTCAATATCATTCCTTCTACTACAAACATAATCATATTGCTAGAAGCAACATTACATGGTCAAATAAATCTAGCACATGCTAGATTTCTAATCCGAATTGGATCCATAAAGAACTGTCAAAAGAACCATGACTGTATTAGGTCGGGACAAACATCAAAGAATTTAGAATAGCAATCAAAAACACCTCTAAACTAGTGGCAGTTGGCAGCCAGCATGGAACGACGAGGACCTCGGTCAAAGCGTGCTGACCGAGGCCCATGGAGACTACACGGGAGGCAAAACTAGCCCTTGGGAGGCCCATATTGGGAAACAGAGGAGGTTTTTGATGCGCGATCGCTAGGCGAAAACCCTCAAGATGGAGAAGCCCGAGCACTTGGTCGCATGGAGAGCCGGAGAACCGAAGGACAAAGGCGAAAAGGCTAAAAGCTACAAGGCAGGACCCACTCTGAAACCGATGGTATTGATCGGGGGCTCCTTGAATGGTACGAGGTTTTGGATGAAAGCGGAGTGATCCCACTTAGCGATCGACGCATGGCAAGAGGAGGAGAGAGAAAACCGCCACTGATCGTGCGCTAACGATCGAGCAAATCAACCGCGCGAAACGTGCATATGGCGTCAGATCTGGAGGCCCCAAATCTAACGGCTGAGATCGCGCCCAAGGGGAAAGCGGAATTAATGAGGGAATAAGCCATGATTTAGAAGGATTTGAGGTCTTCTTTGACCACCACGGTGGAGGAAGACTCATTCCACGACGTAACCAAAGAATTTAACCGACGAAGTAGGCTGGCACAATTTATAGGAGGACATGTGGCCACTCCCTGTGAGCTTGGTGATGACGCCGAACAGGGAACTCCAAGCGCAGATGCAAAAGGTGATTCGACGGAGGTGGAAGAGGAACTGAACAATCTTGAACTCGAATGGCTTAAAGCCATGAACATAAGACAAAAGACATAGAGAAAGAACCCGAGAGGAAGACAAAAAACAGAGAAGCAAAGAAGACAGTGAAGAAAAAGCAGAAAGAAGACAGAGGGCCGAGATGACTAGAGGCAACATTGAGCACCAGAGAGCTTGATAGATTCAAGCCATCCCCGAGAGGATTTGTCAGACTAGAGAGGTCAAAGAGCTGGTAGGAAAAAGAGTCTGTGCACTCCAGTGGCTTGGGGAATCCAAGAACCACCCTGCTAAGCAAAATCTGTTTTTAGGAGACTCATAGTGAGCTCCTGCATTGTAATTCTCTACTTAAGACACAATAAAATAAGGCCACCACTCAGAGCTGGACCGAAGATGTAGCCCTGGAGGATAGGGTGAACTCCTTATTAATTTCTTGTGTTCTTGTATTTGCTTACTGTATTTTCTTTGTTGTCTTTGCATTTTAAGTGTCTGTGTATTTGCAATCTGATCAATCCGTTGCTTAAATAACATAGACACACACACCAGCACATGAGTCTGTAATACCTTTATTCAATAAATCTTTAGCTGAGGTCATTCATAGGGTGATTATCAGATCAAGTGGTATCAGAGCTTTAGGCTGTAAGGTTAGACAAGCTTGTGTTGGTTTAGCTGTTGAATGCTCACTAGATCAAAGCTCAAATTAGGAGAAGGAGAGTTGGCGGAAACTAACCTTGAAATTGGGAGAGTCTATCCTCGGAAGACAATGTCAGAGGAAGGTTCTGTGGGGCCAGACCCTCAATTCATAGAAAGTTTCCTAGCTATAAATTCTATGGTAGAAGAAATGTATAGGGACTTTAGAAAGCATAAGGATGAGGATTCATCAAGTTCTAAACAAGATAAAGAAGAAGATGAGTCTCACTTCCATGACCACTCCAAAGGAAAAGGGAAAGAGGAAAGCTTTCTCACACCTCCTAATAGCCCTGTGCATAATAAGAAAGAATCTTTGATTAAGCTAGATGTTAAATTTGATTTACCTATATATGATGGAGAGCTAAATGCTGAAAAATTGGACAATTGGATTAGACAAATTGATGTGTATTGCAAAGTACAGAACATCGACTCAGACAAGATTAAGATTCAGCTGGCAAGCCTACGCCTAGGAGGCACTACCTTGGTTTGGTGGGAAGGTAGAACCCAAGCTGATATGAAAAGACATGGTAAGACCATCTCTTCTGAAGTGAATTTGTTTTTGCAATTAAAAAGCAGTTCTATCCATTGGCCTACATGCAAAAAGCCATGATGAGTTGGCAAACTCTTCGACAATTGAAAGGGAAAAGTGTGCAAGAGTACACTCAAGAATTTAGAAAGGGAGCATTGATGTTGGGTATCTCATTAGACTCACCAGAGACTCTTTTGAAGTACATTGGTGGTCTACACAGCTACATGAGGCATACCATCCTCATGTTCAATCCCACTAGTATAGATGAGGTATATGTACAAGCTACTCATCTAGAAGCTAGAGGAAAGAATGGAAATCCAGAAGTTGGGGGACCATCCCAACCCACTGCAAGCAAGATCAAGGAGAAAAGAAAGCAGAAGTGGAAAGAAAGGAAGGATAACACTGCACAGAAAAGCAAAGCTTCATGCACTCAATGTAAAAAGGGTGGGCATGATGATGAGCATTGTTGGATTCTGCATCTAGAGCTGAGACATAAGAAGTCCGAGGGAAAGAAGAAGAAGATTGCTGCAAATATTCAGAAATATTTGGGGTCAGACTCAGGAGATGAAACAACTATTGTAGCCACAGGAATAAAAGGTAAGAATTCTGAAGCATCTATTAGTAATTCTGCTCAATCTGTTATTGATGAAGAAAATGAGAGAAAAAGACATGAGCTTTTCCATATTCGATTTGTTTCCAAATATCAAAAGATTGATACTTTGTTTGATAGTGGCTCACAAGTAAATCTAATTTCTAAAGAAATTGTAAAGAAATTGGGATTAGCAATTACACCTCAAAAGAAACCATACCCACTAGGATGGTTGAATGATAAAGCACAACTACAAGTGACTATACAGTGCAAACTCAAGTTTTTTTTTGGGTCAGCATTTGTAGATGAGGTTGAGTTAGACAAAATTCCTTTGGATATATGTGGAATTGTTTTGGGAAGTCCTTACTTGTATGATAGAAAGGCTATTTTATATAGAGCTGAGAACAAGTATCTACTTGTTAAAGATGGAATCGACTACTTTGTAAGAGATCACAAGCTCAAGAATAATTATACTCTCATAAACTCAGGGCAGATGAAAAGAATGATAAATTCATGCAAACAATTCTTACTGATGGTTGTAAAGGAAAAGAAACCTGATAAAACCAATGTATTTGAGGGTTGTAATGCTGAACAGAAAGCTGATATAGAAAAGGTTGTTTCAGAGTATGATGTCTTATTTCAAGAACCTAAAGGTATGCCACCCAAAAAGGAAATAGTACATGATATTATTTTGCAGCAAGATGTTCCATTGCCTAACATTGGGATGTACAGGTTGTCTGCTTTAGAGAATGTTGAAATCAAGAAGAAGGTGCAAGAGTTTCTCGAGAAAGGGTTCATCAGGCCTAGCACATCACCATGTGGGTCACCAATCGTTTTGGTGAGAAAGAAAGATGGCTCGTGGAGAATGTGCATTGATTACCGAGCACTGAATAAGATAACAATCAAAAATAGTTATCCCCTTCCTCACATAGATGATCTTTTATATCAATTGAAGGAAGCTGTTTATTTCACCAAGCTAGATTTGCACAGTGGATACCATCAGGTCAGGGTTGCAGAGCAAGATGCATGGAAGACTGCTTTCAAAACAAATCAAGGATTGTATGAATGGCTGGTTATGCCTTTTGGCTTGACCAATGCTCCTGCTACTTTCACGAGATTAATGAATGATGTACCCAGACCTTTTCTTGATGATTTTGTTATTGTGTATCTGGATGACATTCTGATTTTTAGTAAAACGTGGGAAGAACATTTAAAGCATGTTAAGAAGACACTAGATGTTTTGAAAAGAGAAAAACTTTATGTTAAACTCTCAAAATGTGAATTTGGAAAAAAATCTCTAAACTACTTGGGTCATATAGTAGGGGGAGGTGAATTGAAAATAGATCCCTCTAAAGTGGCAGTCATTGTAAACTGGCCTAAACCCAAGTCTGCTACAGAAGTGAGAAGATTCTTAGGAGCAGCACAATATTGGAGGAAGTTCATTTCTAACTTTTCCTCAATTGCAGCTCCCTTACATGCTTTAACAAGATTGAACAAGGTGTTTCAGTGGGGAGGCGAACATCAGAAAGCATTTGACACCTTGAAAGAAAAGATTAGTACAACACCTGTACTAGCACTGCCTGATCTGCAAAGACCGTTTGAGATCCAAAATGATGCTAGTAATTATGCCATGGGAGCAGCGTTGACACAGCACGGTAAACCCATATGTTATCATTCTGAGACTTTTAATCCTAAAAGTAGTTAACTATCCTACATATGATAAAGAATTGTATGCATTAGTTCAGAGTGTGAAAAAGTGCAAACATTACTTAATGGGCAAAGAGACAGTAATACATACTGATCATCAACCACTTCAATATCTACACTCTCAAACTAAGTTGCAGCAATCAAGACATTACAAATGGATGGGTTTTCTACAACAGTTTCATTTAGTCATCAGATATAAAAAGGGCATACATAACAAAGTCACAAACATGTTATATAGACCCATTATAAGTGCATATACCATAATTAAGCATAATTCTGTACTACATGAAAGCTACATTGAACAATATGATCAGGATATGGACTTTAAAGATGTATATGCAACTTTGAGTCAAGGAAAAAGAGTAGAAGAATTGGATTATCATGTGAAGGACCGACTCTTATACCATTGTGGGAAAATTTTCATTCCACAAACTGAGAGAGTAAAGATAATTAGGGAAGCACACACTTCTTTGATATCAGGTCACTTTGGGGTAAGTAAAACAGCTGCACAGCTGCAAAGGTTTTGTTATTGGCCGAAAATGAATGAGACAGTTTCTAGATATGTAAGAGGGTGTGCTATGTGTGCTAAAAGCAAGTCCAACAACAGAAAACTAGGCTTGTACACTCCATTGCCAGTTCCTTCTCACCCTTGGGAAAGTGTTTCCATGGATTTTGTTGGAGGATTGCCTAAATATAGGAAAGGTCATGATTATCTATATGTTGTTGTGTATAGGTTTAGCAAAATGTGTATTTTGATACCTTGTAATAAACATATTACAGCTGAACGGACTGCAAAATTATTCTTTGAACATGTATGGGTTCATTTTGGATTATCCACTTCTATTGTATCTGATCGAGACACCTGATTTTTGGGGAAATTTTGGTCAAGTCTGTTGGAACTGATGGACACCAAACTAAAGAAGAGCACAACTTTTCATCCACAAACTGATGGCTAGACAGAAGTAGTTAACAGGACAGTGATCCAGTTACTGAGAGGATATTGCAGCAAACATCATAAGCTTTGGGATGAACACATGTGTTATGTGCAGCATGCTTACAACAGAGCAAAGAATTCTTCTACACAAAGATCTCTTTTTGAGACCTGTTTTGGTTTCACACCAAGGTCTCCTTTGGATTTTGTCTTTGGTAAAGATACCATGGTTGATGGACACAGTGATGTGGATAGGGAAACTAGGTTCATTGAAAAGACCCAGGAGATCCACCAGGCAGTACAGGAACAGCGAGAAAAGAGCCAAGCCAAATACAAGGCTAGGCATGACAAGCATCATATGGAGCATAGTTTTCAAGTTGGTGACCAGGTCTAGCTGTCTATCAGCATGGACAAGATGCAAGGTGAAGGTAAAAAGCTAAAGCCTATCAGGTATGGACCATTTAGGATACTTGAGAAGATTGGTGAAAATTCTTTTCGCCTTGATCTACCAGTTTACATGCACATTTACTCAGTCGTAAATGCAGATTGCTTGAGACTGTTTGAACCTTTAATGATTGAGGACCCTGAAGAGCAAAGTCAATTTCCTTCTGTTGATTACCTGCTACCTGAATATCTTAATGAATTGCAGGAAGACACAGTGCTGGACAGGAAGGTGAGGACAATGCGCAGGGGAGATGTTGAGTACCTCAGAGTTGAGCTCAAAGGTTCAAAGCCAAGCAGTGCAAAGTGGATTGAGATTGGGCAAGTGAGAAAACAATACCCTCACTTAGTTGATGCTTGAAAACCAACTTTTGGTGGTCCAAAAGCTTTTTCAGTCGGAAGGCCGTGATCCAAAGAACCATGGCTGTATCAGGTTGTGACAAACATCAAAGAATTTAGAACAGCAATCAAAAACACCTTTAAGCCAGTGGTAGTTAGCAGCCAGCGTGGAACGACGAGGACCTCAATCAAAGCACGCTAACCAAGGCCCATGGAGACTAAACGAGAGGCGAAACTAGCCCGTGCGAGGCCCAGATTGGGAAACAAAGGAGGTTTTTGATGCGCGATTAGAGCTTAGCGAAAACCCTCAAGATGGAGAAGCCCGAGCACTTGGTCGCGTGGAGAGCCAGAGAACTGAAGGATAAAGGCAAAGGCTAAAAGCTAAAAGGCGGGACCCGCTCCGAAACCAGCGGTATTGATCGGGGGCTCCTTGAACAGTAAGTGGTTTTGGATGAAAGCAGAGTGATCCCACTCAGTAATCGATGCGTGGCAAGCGGAGGAGAGAGAAAACTGCCACTGATCACGTGATAACGATAAAGCAAGTCAATCGCACGAAACATGTGTATGGTGTCAGATTTGGAGGCCCCAGATCTAATGGCTGAGATTGTGCCCGATGGGAAAGCAGAATTAACAAGGGAATAAGCCACAATTTAGAAGGATTTGAGGTCTGCTTTGACCACCACGGTGGAGGAAGACTCATTCCACGATGTAACCGAAGAATTGAACCGACAAAGTAGGCTGGCGCCATTTACAGGAGGACATGTGGCCACTCCTTGTGATCTTTGTGATGACGCTGAACAGGGAACTCCAAGTGTAGCTGCAGAAGGTGATTTGATGGAGGTGGAAGAGGAAGTGAATAGTCATGAGCTTGAATGTATTAAAGCCATGAACACAAGACAAAAGACATAGAGAGAGAACCTCGAGAGGAGGACGGAACCCAGAGAGGAAGAAAGAAAACAGAGAAGCAAAGAAGACAGTGAAGCAAAAGCAGAAAGAAGACAGAGTGCCGAGCTAACCAGAGGCAGCATTTAGCACCAGAGAGCTTGAGAGATTCAAGCCATCCTCGAGAGGATCTGTCAGATGAGAGAGGTCAAAGAGCTGGTAGGCAAAAGAGTTTGTGCACTCCAGTGGCTTGGGGAATCCAAGAACCACCCTACCAAGAAAAATCTGTTTTCAAGAGACTCATAGTGAGCTCTTACATTATAATTCTTTTCTTAAGACACAATAAAATAAGGGCACCACTGAGAGTTGGACCGGAGATGTAGCCCTGGAGGATAGGGTGAACTCCTTATTAATTTCTTGTGTTCTTGTATTTTCTTACTGTATTTTCTCTGTTGTCTTTCCATTTAAAGTGTCTGTGTATTTGCAATCTAATCGATCCGTTGCTTAAATAACATAGACACACACACCAGCACATGAGTCTGCAATACCTTTATTCAATAAATATTTAGCTGAGGTCATTCATAGGGTGATTATCAGATCAATTTCCTTCTAGCACAAACACAAACACATTGCCAATAACAATATTCTAAGGTGAAGAAAATCCACCACATGCTAAATTTCCTTCTAACGTAAATAGAAGCATGCTGCTGGTTTAATAAGTAGTGCTGCTGTTAGTGCTGGACCAATTTCATATATTTTCTTTTTAGTGAAATGTACCCTTTACAGATTGTTTCCCTATCATTTCCAGGTTACTCACAAAAACATTTCAAAGTAAAAGAAATCCTACAAGAGTTTATTCTAGCACAAACACAATCACATTGCCAAAAACAACATTGTAGTGTGGAAGATATCTAGCATACGCTTGATTTACTTCTAGCACAAACAAAAGCACATTGCCAACAATAACATTGTAGGGCAAACAAAATCCAACAACTTCCATCACAAACACAATCACATTTCCAATAAAAACATCACAAGGTAAAATAATTTTAACACATGCTAGCTTTACATGTAGCATAAATACAAGCATACTACCAAAAACAACATTTCATGCCAAAAGAAATCTAGTGCATGCTATATTTCCTTCTAATACAAACAAAAGTGCATTACCAAGGTGAAGGAAATCTAACACATGTTAGATTTCCTTCTATAATAAACAACGAAATTGAAAGCAACAATATTTCATAGCAAAAGAAATCTAGCACAACTTCTAGCCCAAACACACACACACCATTTCCAATAGCATTGCCAAGGTGAAGGAAATCTAACACTTGCTAGATTTACTTTTATCATAAACAACCAAATTGACAACAACAATATTGCAAAGCAAAAGAAATCTAGCATAGTTTCTAGCCCAAACACAAGCACATTTCCAATAAAAATATTGCAAGGTGAAATAAATTTAACGCATGTTAGCTTTACATGTGGCACAAATACAATCATACTACCAACAATAACATTGCATGCCAAAATAAATCTATTGCATGTTATGTTTCTTTTTAACACAAATCAACAAAGTGTAATGGTGATTCTCTGTTGTGAAGACCCATATGAAAAGTGGCATAATGCTAATAAGACCAATGCAGCTATTACCAAGATACCCACTCACCTTTCCCTTTATCCTACAAAAAACTCCCAGGTGTGAAATCCTTTTTTTGCCAAGTGTTTGCTTGTAAAAGGGGAAAGTAATGAATAATTTTTCCTGCTAGAATAAATTTCTTTGGGGAAAACAGGGTGGAAAACATGAAGCCTTGTCTCCTTACCAAGAAAGTAAGGCTAACTAGGCCTGATTGATATCCATGCCCGATGAACTATATTAGTGGTAAAATTTGTTGTTTGCATTATGATTGGTAATGTACCTTGAAAGACACACATGCTATCATCTTCATAATGTTAATAGTTACACATCCATGACATCTCTGGTTCTTCCAACTTCTATGACATAATCAATGTAGTTGAAGCCTTCGAGATTTTTGGAGCCAATGTTCTTAGAAGAATGTGGAAGGCTTAAAATTTAGTGTCCAAGTAGTTACTCACCTTTATCAGAAGCTGACCAACTAGTTTTCATATTCTAGAATACTCTCAAGATCTCCTTACATGCCACAAACAAAAGAAGGTATTGTAAAGACAATCTCTCTCTGTTTCTAAAGGAAAACAATCTCTGTTTAATGACAAAAGACATTTTTTTGTTATTTTTGGAACAGTTTCCTTGAGAACATTGCCAGAGAAATCATAATACATTAAGAGTTTATATACTCTCAAAATCTTCCAAGGTCACGTAATCACAATTGAGCCTCAACAAATATACAGTTATGAGGTAACCTAACCCATATTCATGTAACCAGTTTTCCTTTAGATGATTACGTAATAAACAACTATATAGACAAATATGCATTCTATTGACAAGAAGCTATATACCCCTATCAAGGTCTTACAAGGAAAGGAATATTTGTACTGGAAATATCCACCTAAAGAAATCAATTCTTGTTGGCTCAACCAACAAAGGTCGTCGTGCAATCTGTAGGTACCAAGAAATAATCCCACACAGCAGTGTCCAGGTTTTGCTAGCATCTTATTAAAAAAGGTTTCATTTCTCCCCATGTAGGTTGACCATACCAATGTGAAGTTTCATTGTTCAAAAGTTTAGGGCCTCCTTAGTAAAACCATGCATGTCATATTCAGTGACTATGGCATACTCTGGGGTAGATTCAGTAATAAATTTTGTGCATCAATAGAGTTTTGACATTTTCTCACTAAGTTAAGACACTAATGCCACAACTATTATGAATGACCTAGTCAAGTCTCAAGAGAAAGCCTCTTTTGTCTCATCTCTATATCAATCCATGAAATGGTGGAGAGCCTAACAACCTTCTCTTTTAATCACTCAAGCTAGACCAAATTGACAAGTTGTATTCCTACCTAACCAAACATTTTCCATGTTTTTGCTTCCTCATAAAAAGATATCAGTCTAGGGGATATCCTGATGCAAAATGTACCTCTCGACAGACTATGTTAACACCTTGTTTTAGGAGATTAACCCACTGGACTTTGTTCTGTAGTGACTTTCCAAACCCAATAGCTCCTCCATAAGATGACTCTCGTATTGAATCTAAAACCATTTAACTATGATTAATTGGTAACACATGCAATTTGCAAGGAAGGGTCACAGTTTTAGTTTTGGACCATTTAGTCAAGTTTATAGCTTAAATGGTAGTTTCATTCTTTGAGTTAAACTATCTTTGACATATATGATATAACTAACCTAGCCCATTGTTATGTCACTACTACAACAATCCATGAAATGTGCATGCAAGGTCTAAAATCAATGCTTAACTTAGCTTCCATAGTAATGTTCCACATTTGAATGGACTTCCCAGAAGATTGCATTATGTTTATATAATGCTTCATGCATCTCTAGTAAAAGATAAAGGCTAGATGCCAAATGTGTTTTTCAGATGTTGCTTATGAATTCATAGATAAGATTGGTGTATTTCATATATTCTCATGCATCTCTAGTAAAAACTAAAGGCTAGTTGCCAAATGTGTTTGTCAGATGTTGCTTATGAATGCATAGATAAGATTGGTGTATTTCATATATTCTCATTACAATACTGAATGTTGGATCTAACTCTTCAATGGTCCATGGATTGAGTTTTAACTCGTTGAGGTATCTCTTACAATGGGCCAGTATCTTGAGCACTAAGGAATCAGATGAACTTGCAGCTGATTTTATCTCTCTAGAGGTAGCACTGGTGTATTCTAGCCGTGTAAGTGTCATTTAATGAGGTTGCAACTTTTCACATATTACAAAAATACGTCAATATATGGCAAGATCTTCTGTGTGCCTGGTGGTAGAGGGAGTAAAAATCCATTAGCATCAGAAGACACAAGGTACAATAGATAATGAAGATGACTAGTTTTTCTATCTTACTGATGTAGAGACCCAGTTGTTGCCATAGAAGTTCAACAGCTAAATTTAGACTCGTGATTATAATAACACTTTCATCATGATATCTATAATTTGGTACCTAATCATCCTTTCCCTCGTTAAGTGAGGAAGAAAGAGAGCACAAGTCCTGAAGTACCCTGAGAAATGTAGCACTAGAAATTTGACTTGAAAGAAGCATGGCTTCTGCCTTAGCAAAAACACTGGAGTTCATTCACTGCAACCTTTCTCAACTTTCTTTTATAGTATTTCGCATTTTGGTTATGAAAATATGTCAACAGGGAGGTGCCAGTTTTACTAACTTAATCAATACATCTACATCATGAGAATATACAAGGTCTGACAAACCTTCACATTCCAACAAGGATTATAACAATCTAAACTTTGTTCAAGGAACACTGAGTAGCATTGTTCATAAAATGTCATTTCTCACCTTAGCACAAGCACAAAACCAAATCATCATTGTGGTGTATGCTTTTGCTGAAGAGGCCACAAATGCACATAAAGAGCACCCTAAATAGATATGCTAATACCTTTCATTCATCCAATGAAGCTGGGTTGGCCCTCTTAGTTGTTTTGAGATTGCATGGAGAGAAGGCTGGTACTTTTCCTTTGAATTTAGGATCATTTAGCCTATTTGGAAAGGAGAAATATTGAAGAGGTATAGGAATGATTTTGGCTATTGGGTTTTGATGTTTAGAACAATCAGATGATATGTGTTCTCCAAAACATAAGTAGAAGAAGACCTGTCTGGGAGACTGATTTTAATAAATTCACAAGGTATTATTTCTATCTATTAGGAATCACATCTCAGGTGCTTGAGAATAAATAATAGAATAGTCAGATGGATAAGTAGGTCTAATTTACAGAACCTCACCCAGAATCTCACTCAAATCTCACAAAAAGTACAGTATACAATGAAGATGACCAGTTTTTTCTATCTTATTGATGCAGAGACCCAATTGTTGCCATAGAATTTCAACAGCTAAATTTAGACTCGTGATTATAATAACACTTTCATCATGATATATATAAGTTGGTACCTAATCATCCTTTCCCTTGTTAAGTGAGGAAGAAAGAGAGCACAAGTCTTGAAGTACCCTGAGAAATGTAGCACTAGAAATTTGACTTGAAAGAAGCATGGCTTCTGCCTCAACAAAAACACTGGAGTTCACTCACTGCAACCTTGCTGAACCTTTTTTTTATAGCATTTGGAAATTTGGTAATGAAAATATGTCAACAGGGAGGTGCCAATTTCACTAACTTAATCAATACATCTACATCATGAGAATATACAAGGTCTGACAAACCTTCACATGCCAACAAGGATTATAACAATCTAAACTCTATTCAAGGAACACTGAGAAACATTGTTCATAAAATGCCATTTCTCACCTCAGCACAAGCACAAAACCGAATCATCACTATGGTGTATGCTTGTGCTAAAGAAGCCACAAATGCACATAAAGATGCACCCTAAATAGATGTGCTAATACCTTCTGTTCATCCAATGAAGGTGGGTTGGCCCTCAGAGTTGTTTTGAGATTGCATGAAGAGAAGGTTGGTACTTTGCCTCTAAATTTAGGATCATTCAACCTATTTGGAAAGGAGAAATATTAAAGAGGTATAGGAATGAGTTTGGCTATTGGGTTTTGATGTTTAGAATGATTAGGTGATATGTGTTCTCCAAAACATAAGTAGAAGAAGGCCTGTCTGGGAGACTGATTTTAATAAATTCACAAGGTATTATTTCCATCCATTAGGAATCACATCCTCAAGTGCTTGAGAATAAATAATAGCACAGTCAGCTGGATAAGCAGGTCTAATTTACAGAACCTCACCTAGAATCTCACTCAAATCTACTAGTATCATTTCCATGATTTAAATAATGAATGGAGGAGTCTTAATACTCCCATTCACTTAACATAAAAGTGACTAAGATGGTCAGAGGATAATACCCCATGACTCTCATGCCATATGTGTCCTATTGATAAAATTTGTATACCCCTATCAAGGTCTTGTAATGCAAGGGCATCAATTGAGAAGAGTCTATATACTCCACACAAAATATTCCATGTTCTCAGAGTTGCAGTTGAGCCTCAACAACTATACATTTGTGAGGCATTTAAACTTGTATTCTTGTAACTCTATTTTTTCTTCATATGATTAGATAATAAGCAACTATACAAAGTCAAACAACCTCTGCATTCCAATAAGAAGACTCTATATCCCCCTCTCCAAGTCTTGCAAGGAAAGGACATACATTGAGAAGAGTTTATATACTCTCAAAACCTTCCAAGATCACATAATCACAATTGAGACTCAGCAACTATACAGTTACAAGGCAGACTAACCCATATTCCTGTACTCTGTTTTCCTACATGACAAAGTGATAAACAGAGGAAATGAAGATTTTTTGAATATTTCCACCAATGATACAACCCATATGCAGTTCTAGGAAGGTAGAAATCATGTTTCTACTCCAAAACATCAACCATATGAAAAGTATGATGAAGATCATGGTTTCCTTGATGATAATTTAAATCTTGAAAACACTTTTGAGGTCACAGAAATACAGTTCAATAAACTAATCCTATTTTCACAGACACTAAAAGTAAGGGAGCTGTAGAATTTCATGGTAATACACTTGGCACCTCAACATTTTATTGTGAGTTTGAGTAGGAGTAATGTAACCCCCATGTTGCACTTTGATGTTAATCATGATCATGTAAGAAATAAATGGAAGTAATCATGGTTTCCTAGAGTTTGAGGTCAATCAAAATTTTCAAATCTAGCAAAGCAATATTGTGACCATTATGATTATATGAGTGAAGAAACAATTAATTTTATAGTTCAATCCTAAAAGATCCTATATCATGGAATCCGACAGTCCTGCTATTTTTTATGCCTACGATCTGAATTTATTCCTCAAGCCAGATGGGATAGCGAAGTCTCTTCCTTTTAATGTCAATACTCATCTAGAAGACAAAGTTATTGACACATGTGATGGGTATTTCTTGGTAGAAAAATAAAGGGTATGTTATAAACACACAATTATTGAAGATTTCAGTCATACAAATCCATTTCCACCTATATATAGCTCTATTGTTGATAATAACAAAGTTGGATAGCCCCAGAAGATCGATTAAACCTGTAATGAAATCCTCGATGACATATACAACTATAGTGTTGAGAATGAAAACGATGTCAAGAAAATCATTGATGAAGAATACAGGCTTGACCAAATAAAAAATTTCTCTCTAGACCACATCAAATGCAAATATGTTCTCTTCTCCATGAACATGTGGAAAATCATTCATGCACTAGATTTTTAAAAGGAAATGTAGACAACGAACCTCTAACAAATCCACATGAAGTCAATGCTGAGGGACAATTTTGGGGCCTGGAAAAGGTGCACTCTGGAATGATCAATGATATAGGTCAAAATGATCTTGAAACCAGTAAGAGGACATTTTCTCAATGTAGTCATAAACAAGATCTGGCTTCTCTGACCACTCAGCTTATGGGGTTTAGGGTTTGATGGTGATACAAACACCATTATGAAGTGTTGTGTTGTGTATGTGTATCAATTTCTGGGCATTATATTTCATAAACATACTCTAAGATGTTACTTATAGTGGACCACTATAAAACAATCAAGTTCCATCTTTCTAATTCCCTTCACTGTGTGTTCAATTTTTGAATGAGAAACGACTTTTTGTGGGTATTATTGGTCTTCTGGATCAACAGAAATCACATTGGATATTCTATCGAGTTCGAAGAGATTCGTTGGAATCATTCTCATTGCAGATGATAGACTAAAGCTCTATGGACCAGACTGCCATCTACTACTTATTTTGCCTACCCCGAGGATCTATAATTGCAATGTATCTCTACCATGCATTTTGGGTATTCTCTACTTTACAATAGTGATTTTGATACTATGATTTGTCATCCCTGCATTTGACATTATTTGATGTATGGATTCTCCATATCCACTGTCTAGTTTCTTCAGAATATTTTTGTCAATGTATATGTTGGTCTAGCTTCCTCTTCAAGAAATGGTATCATTGTAATCCCAAACTAAATTATTAATATCTATACTTCAACACATTGGCATCTCAGTGAATCAGTTATCATGATGGTATGGAAACTCAGAGACCTTGTTGAAGGTGTCATCACTGTTAGGTTTAGTCTCTGATTAGTTAGCATTGCATATAGTCTCACCGCACTTGTAATTATGTATAGATAAGTTTGGATACTTGTCAAATATATATAGTTAAAATCTTGAACCAGTGATGATAGCTATGTTACAACTCGTTTGACCGAGACAATGTTATGCAGTAGTCTTGTTCACAAACGAAGTTGTGAACAAGCCTGATTCACATCTAGGAAGCTTGATTCATGAGATTTTGTACTTTGTATCTTTTTGATGAACTTTTGATGACAACTAATTGAAGAAGAGCAAGGATCGGGTGCAAGAAGGACCATTTGAAGCCAAGCTTTGTTCTTTGCAGATCCTTCTCTCAGTACAATTCTTCTTAGCATATATATCTTCAGTAGACCGACCAATATTGGCATTAATAGTCAACACCAAAAGAATAATTCATTGTTCTCTCTGAAATCAAGTATGGCCTTAAGGAACTTTAAAATATTTGGCAAGCAGACAAACTTTGAAAGGGCTTATGGGCTTATAGCTTATTTTATTCTTTTAATGGTTGAGCTCATTTGCAGGTGGTTCTCCATATGTCATAAATTCTGGACTCTGAAGTAGTCAAGGGTTATACTCCATCTGTAACATTTCAACCCTCTAAGACAGTTCAAAATTCCTGGTAATGCATCAAGATTAAAAAAAAAGGCCCAACCCTCCACTCACTGTGATTTAACTATGTTTTTGACATTACTCACTAATGTGCCACATTGCTCAACTAACTTATATTTAAGGTAGAAGGGAAAATAGATCTATTTTCAACCTCTGGTGAAATCCAAGCTCAAAATACAGTGGATTCAACACTTGTTGAATTTGAGGTTTAAAAAGGGAGTCTCCCACTCTGGTTGGTGATCACAAACTCAATATTTGGCGTTGTTTTAGTTTATGCCCACCCATTCAACATTTGATGCCGCTTATGGGTTTGGAGTTTGCAATGGAAGATCCTTAATATGACTAGTGATAGCATCCAAGCCATGGGATAGCACGTGAAGAAGCCTCTCATCCCCCACACTAAGGGCTTGTAAAATTATACAATTTTGTCCACCTTACAATTATTTCAAAATTTGCAAAGACATGTAAAGCCATTGTCTCTCTAGGTGTGATAAAGAGGTGTGTCCTTTCTGATGCCTAAGGTCTATTGTTAGACATACATTATTGGTTCTTGGTCCAAAAAATTGTAAGCCAAGATAAATGGAGAAATCAACAACTTAACTAAAACCTTTAACGCTGAAAATGAGATACCATCTTGTTATTGTCTCAATCATGTTGGTATTCAAGACCATAACCTTGATTTTCCTGTGATCCAAATAGGAGCATGCTTAGAGAATGTGCAACCACAACAAGAAATCACAGATTTTAATTAAATATGGACACTTGTAATATTATGGCAAGACATATAAGATCAACAAATCAAAAAATCCACACACAAA